>CM045771.1:28419373-29019373 GCA_025200525.1 Camellia lanceoleosa
GGTTCTGAATCTTGAACCAACATAGTATATCGTCCTGTTGAAAGAATATGGAAAACTACAATCATAGCCATTGCATCATACTGCATTGTCATGCATTCCACTGTAAATATCGCATTTACATTTCATTGCATATTGTACATATTGCATTGTAGCTTGCATGCATTTCACTGCATCACCTTCCATCCATGGCTTGCACCTTTCCATGTTGAGCTTGGTGCGGTATCCGCCTATACTTTTCACGTTGAAACGCGATTCTACATGTGTACGCCACTATTCCATTTGGTATGTTGGTTTGAGGGTTGCGGCACCTTTTCTGTGTTAGACATAGCTATTTGGGTTCATACCTTTCTAGGCAATATATGTTTTGGCAGCGTGCCTTATCCATTGTAAATATCCACTCCATTGCACATTGTATATGTTGCATTGCCTGCATTCACTGCATCCCCTCCATCTATGGCTTGCGTCTTTCCTTGTTGAGCTTGGTCTGGTATGTGCCCATACTTTTCAAGTCAAAGCACAGTTCTGCATATGTACGCGCCTATTCCACGCTGGTATGCTGGTTTGAGGGTTGCGGCACCTTTTCTGTGTCAGACATGGCTTGTGTGTGTACATGCCTTTCCTAAGAGAGATACGGTTTGGCCGGCACGTAATTTGCCGTATATATTACATTGTAGTGTAATCATTGCATCCGCATTAGGATCATTGTTCTTTCATGGGTCATTCCCCCACTTATGTCATTCCACCCAATACTTGCTCATGTGTCCGTCTACATTACTAATAGTCCTGCATGTGTTCGCGCTTTGAGGGTTGCGGCACCTTTTCTATGGTAGACGGACTTGTTACCTCCATCAATCTAGTTGACATTTGTGTGGTTTTGAACCACTCATGATTCAATTGCATTGCATATCATTTGTATTGTTGCATGTCCATTTGCATTACTATACATAGTTTTGTATATATAGCATCGCATTTAGCATTCATTTTGCATTGTCATGCATGTTGCTAACAATATCATACATGTTGAGTTCTCTTTCTTTCGAGCACGATTTTTTGTATGTACGGTTCATTTGAAGCTAGTGCAACCAGACGAATCGGACAGGTATTGCATCCTCCGAGTGAGGCGTTTCGAGAATTCCATAATTCTCTTACATCCTTTCTGCATTATAGTGTAGTTTGGTGTATGTTAGCTTAAAACTATCACATGTTATGCTTCGTTACATCTTTCTTTGCATGATCATAAGTTATGTTTGGCTTTTTGCATTGTCAGTTGTATCTTGCCCCTGCCTACGGGCGCATATCTTATCTGCGGCTTGTATGCCTGTACTTGAACTACGCTAGTTTGATTCCTAAGGGATACGTAGGCAGCCTGCGGGTTCAACCACTTGCGCTTTGCATGTTTGTCTAAGTCTTCGGCCTTGTCAAAAATGGGTCGTCTCTGGGCTTTGACATTCACTCCCGTTATTGTTATGAATTTCGAATTCTGTCAAAGAGGGGCAACTGTAGACAACCCATTTTTGACCGTCCTCAAGACTTGGACGTCACTGATTGAACACTTAGTGATTATCCATGTTTGTGTTCGTCTCGAGTTCCTGGAGGTCTCGGCTACGCGCCTTGCCTCAGGATCTCCCAACTCGACCGTTTTGTGTCTGGTTTTGCACCAAACGCTTGTGTTTTGCCTTTGAGAGGTAGGGTAGGGTTTGTAGACCATCCCCACCCATCACCGGCCGTGGCATGAGGCCACCGGCTGTGCCTTGTGTCCATCGGCACTATATATGGCCGGCCAAATATAGTTTTCAATAGATAGCTCGTGAGACAAATGCATAGGTCCATCAAGGCCATGCCTTGGCCATACCCAGACGTGGGAGCTCTGTCTGATGACAGAAGGGAGATATTTTTGTTTATCTCTAAGCCTCTTTTGATATATAGAAAAAAAGAGAAACAAGATAGAGAGATACAACATTTTTAAGAGGCTCTCTCTCTAGAAAACCTCCCTCTCTCTCTATATTTGCGGCATTTTCCTCTCTTATCTAGTTTGTTTGTCTCCAAAAGTGCATATTCTTTGCACTTTTGCATACAAACATCTAGCCCTCTTCCCCTCTCTTGAGCTAAGGTTCTTGGAGGAGGTCTTTGAAGAGTTTAAGAGCTGGTTTGGAGCTCAAGAAGCTGCTGGAGCTTCATTTGTGGTATATTCCAGGAATGGGGCTCGGAATATGCACTTTTGGATACATATACAAGTCTTTTAGGCATTTGGGTGGTAACACATTCACGCCGTTTTGCGCAAAATAGTTATAAGCAGCATGCCTTGCGATGGCCATGATAGCAATATTCCGATCCAAGAGGAGGGTGAAGGTCTACTTTCTGGAGATCAGTTGGCCCGTGGGGGGGCGAATCCAAGAGGAGGCAGAGGAGGTAGAGGGCGTGGTGGAGGAAGGGGACCTGGTAACACGGGGAAATCTTGGGCTGAAGTTACTAACTCATCCTTGGCACCGACAGTCCCTCTGAGGTATTTCCCTCCTACCATTAAAGATGGCTTCATTAGTGTTGATCTGCCCCCTAGACCTAACCCCCTTCCAAAGTGGGATTCCTGCTTGGTGGGTTACTTCTTAGGTAAAGGGGTCAATTTTAACTATATGAAAAATGTTGCTTTTAGTATGTGGAGGAATAAGGGTCTTAAAGAAGTTCTAGCCAATGGTGAAGGATTCATCTTTTTTATTTTTGATAGTCCGGAAAGTCATTACGAAATCTTTGGAGGGGCCCTTGGTATATTGGGGGCTTCAATATAATCTTGAAAAAATGGACAAGGATGATGAAACTATCGAAGGAGAAGGTTACCAAAGTTCCGATGTGGGTTAGATTCTATGATATACCATTGAGATCTTGGGACGATGATGGCCTTGGTAGGATTGCTAGTCTTTGTCGGCAAGCCTCTGTTACGAATCATTAAGCTAGTGGGGTAGGGTTGCCTTTTGCGAGTCGTGTGGAGATTGATGCTTCCTCCAAACAGCCATCAGTAACAACGCTCATGAGGACCTCCTGATTCGGACTCGATTTTGTTGCGGTTCCAAATCTTGAACCAAAGAGTCCAAATCCGCAAATTGTTTTGAAGAAAAAGATTTTTTGAAAGAAGTGCCAAACATGGACCGCTTTGCGGATAACAGAGTCGCCACCTAAATATTTTAAAATGGGAAATTTAGGAAACCCGACTCGGTGCCAAAAGGCCACGTGTCCGTCATCACCAAAGTTGGCTCGAACTTGGGTACGATTAGGGAAGGTCACATCGTGAGCACCCCTCTCGCCGTCAAAGACCGCCTCTACTAACCATGATATCTGTTTTTGAAAACATTGTATGCTCTTATTACGATTATTAGCCTAGGTTACTATGTGATGCTCATGACAAACAAGTATAAATGAATCTTTGAATTGGAACTAAACATCTCATGTTTGTTTGTGAAAGATGGTTTGCTACCCGCAGTAGGCTTAAAATCTGATTTTGCCACAATCTAGTGGGCTTAACAAACAATTGATGAATTGCTCCAATTCAGATAACTCAACCTCCACCCACAGGGCATTCAAAGCGGATATATCACATAAGCACTTAGCCTCATGGCAAGCATGCTATCATGGCAAGACACTTACATGCAAGGATGCTAAAGCATAAAACTCACCTAGTACTCCAAGCCAAAACAGAAACTCATTAGAAATCATGCATGATCCTAAAAATATCTGAAATGCCTAATGCAACACATGCAAAATGCAACTATAAGAAATTCCGGCTATTCTAAATATGGCATATGAAATGCTACTGACTATCAAGTATTCAACTTGGAATTGAAATACAAATGCAGTTTGTATGATGTGCAAAAGATGCATGCAAAATAGATGAATGATGCAAACATGCTTTCATCTTGTATGCTAATTGAAATATGCCCTATATCTAACCATCCAAAGCGGGTAAATAAAAGGGAGAAAGAAATGGGGTTGGAAGACATACATCACACTCACACACCCTTATTACAATTGTGCCCTCAGCAGAGGGTCCTAATAAATAATATCTGAGACCCAAATGAAAGAATATTACGGTCAGGATAAAAGAATATACAGTCCGGAAATAAATATACAAATTTCTAATTAATTGACAAATTAATTAAGAAAGCAATAAAGTTGGCGTGCAAGCCAGGATCGCTTTGCTTCGATAGATCTTGTCACTGTTGAAATTTTGTACCTGAAATCCACTTGGATGCCCCGATTAGCCTCTGTTTGCAGTATTTCTTGAAATGCGCGTCCGACTCCGAAAGTTGCTAAACTCTGAATTTTGCTGTAACAGAGAGCAGGAAAAGGGCACAGCAGTGCATTTCACAAATATATGCATGCCTCGATCCCCGTGCCACCAATCACGCATATCGATGCATGATGGCCGAGGAGCCGAATTACACAACTCAATATCAGATGAATGCAGATGAATGCTACAATGAAAACCTAACTCCATCATGGGTAATCCGGAGTGTCGGTGACTTGGGAATTGAGACCCGTTCCGTCACTTTCGAATCTGAAAGCGCGCCTCGTTCGTGCAATATGCATGATATGCATGAAATGCAACTAAGATCTGACCTAGTATGCACAATCTTGTGAAAATGAGATGAAATGAGATGCCTCGGCGTGCACGCCGGGCACACAAACCGGCGATGGCATGAAATGCAAAATGTAATGATGGACTTATACCAACATGAAGGGGCCTCGGCCACACTCACATAGGATGCGGAATGATAAGGATGGGGTGCCTCGAAATCGTGCCCAGCACGCATAACCGAGGCAATGATGAAATATAAATCGGATAAAGCAGTGCCTCAAAATGCGTGCACGCGGGCACGTAAACCGAGGCGAAGGCATACGCAATGCAAACCGAATAAAACAGAATGTCTCGAAATGCGTGCACACGGGCACGCAAACCGAGGCGGAGGCATACGCAATGCCAAGCAGATAAAACAGAGTGCCTCGAAATGCGTGCACACGGGCACGCAAACCGAGGCGAAGGCATACGCAATGCCAAGCGGATAAAACAGAGTGCCTCGAAATGCGTGCACACGGGCACGCAAACCAAGGCGATGATAAAATGGAAATCGAATAAAACCGAAGTGCCTCGAAACGCGCGCCCACAGGCACGCAAACCGAGGCGATGATAAAAATACAAATCGGATAAAACCGAAGTGCCTCGAAATACGTGCACACGGGCACGCAAACCGAGGCAATGGCATACAAGCATGAAAATGCAAATTGGGCTTACGCCAACATGAGAGGGCCTCAACCACACTCACATAGGCTGCCGTCGGATAAAATGAGCTGCCTCGAAATGCGTGCACTCGGGCACGCAAACCGAGGCGATGGCATACAAGCATGGAAATGCAAATTGGGCTTACGCCAACATGAGAGGGCCTCAGCCACACTCACATAAGCTGCCGATGAATGAAAACGGAGCGCCTCGAAGTCGTGCTTACAGACACGCAAACCGAGACAATGCATTAAGGCATAAAATGACATGGGAAATGATATGCAAGCATGCAAACCATATTTCAGCACCTAAATGAAGGGGGAAACAGCCCCGAAACAATTCGAAATGACACCCGAAGCATGCAATCATCCCGAAAATGTGAAATTAAGCCCCGAAATGGCCCATAGCCATGCTATACATGCAAAATATGATTATGGAAGCAATAACAGTAGCAAGGCAGTCCCAAATATGGCATTTTTTCAGTAATAAACATGGCCAAAATGCAAGCATAGATATGGCAACAATAGCATGCAAAATTAGTGGCCAAAAGAGGGGTATTGAGACAAGTGATATATGCAAACCCCAAATGGACAAACTTTCTTCTACAATATTGAAGATGAGATAAAAATAAGCACAATTTCAGAAGATGACATCCTCAAAATCAGAATCCAAACATGCTATAAAATCCATGCAAAGTAGGCTTCCAAATAGGCTATATCATGAGACATGCAATGCACACACCAAATGACAAAACTTTCTTCATGAAATATGTAAAGGAGGTCAAAATAAGACTAAAACCAGTAGGGGTCGAAGTCCCAAAAACAAACACAAATAGGTCAAAAATTGCATGCAAAAAGGCCACACTTGATGGAATTTGAAGGAAGTGGTGGATACAATGGCCAAATGAAGTTGAGGCCTTCTACATTGTTGTAGAGGGCTCAAAATGAACCTAAAACCAGTAGGGGTCGGACCCCTAAAAACAAAAGGAAATAGGCCTAAACTAGCATGCAAGATAATGGCATAAAAGCTAGATATTGAAACAAGTATATCATAGAAGCCTCAAATGAGGTTGAGTCCTTCTACAAAGTTGTAGAGGGGCTCAAAACAAGCACAAAATCAGTAGGGGTCAGAGCCCCAATTCTCAACCAAATAGAGTATAGAAATGAATCAAGAAAATGCCCTAAAAGTTAGTTTTGAAGACTTACCCTTGAAGACTTGTCTTTCTTTGATTCTTGGCTCTGATTTGTAGCTTCTCAACCTCTGAAATTCACTTCCTAGCTGCTGGAATGGTAGTAGGGAAGGTGAGGCTAGGTGTTGGTGAAGAGAAGGCCTAGGGACTTAGAAGCTTTTTGAGGTTTTGAGCTATGAAGATGGAGGAATTTGGAGAAGTCTTCTTGAAGGCAAATTTTCCAACCTTGAAGAAGGAGGGGGAGGGGCCTTCAAATAGGCAAGAAATGGGGTGTAAAGGAGGAAAGCACCCAATCTTTCCCTCGAAATATCCCCGGATGCCCCGGATATGTTGGAAGATATCCGGACAAATGACAGTCAGAAGCAAGAATCTGGCCGAAGTAATTTGTGGGAGGTGGCCGGCCACCACCCCAGTGACGGCCACCACCATCATGGTGCCACCACCCCAAAAATGAAGTGTAAAATCTCTGGCCGACCACCATACACAAGTGTCCTCCCATGTGTGTAGAATAAGGCCCCAGGGTCGGAATTTGGCAACACTGAACCAGGAGCCACAACATAGAGCTTGAAGGAGAGGCCCAAAAATGAAACTCACAGTTTCTGGCCGACCAGTAGTTGGTAGGGTCCTCCCAGGTCCCCTCATCACAGATATGTGGCTTTGGTTGGAAGAAAATACCCCTAGGGTGTTCAACATTGGCCCGGAAGTGAGAAAAACGGGCTCCGGAGGAGCGAAACTGGCTATCTGGAATAATTGCTGGCTTCTCACCCCCCAGGTATCTTCCTGATGTTGAAACAAAGGTACCTGCCAAGTTTGAACAAAAACTAATGAGAAATGAACGCTCGGAGCCAAAACCGAGCAATTCGGGATCCCGAAAATGAGCATCTGATGCCGAAAGTGGTGTTCAGCAGCGAAGTGGATATCTGCAACTCCAGTGTCCCTCGGAATGACAAAACAGAGGTTCCTGCCAAAAATCAGAGAAAACTGATGCAAAATGAATGCTCGGGACCAAAATCACGCGATTCGGTCCCGAAATGGGTCGCCGAAGTGGTGTTCGCTGCGAAGTGAGCATCGAGGCCCCAGGTTCCTCGAAATGATAAAAGAGGTTCTGCCAGAAACCGGAGAAGGCGGATGCGAAATGAATGCTCGGCCCAATCACGCAGCCGGGGTCCCGAAATGGGTCGCCGCACCTAAGTGGTGTTCGGCTGCGAAGTGGGCATCAGGGACCCCAGTGTTCCTCGGAACTATAAAACAGGGTTGCATGCCAAACACCGGAGAAAGCGGATGCGAAATGAATGCTCGGGGCCCAAATCACGCAGCCGGTCCCGAAATGGGTCGCCGCACCAGTGGTGTTCGCCGAAGTGAGCATCAGGGCCCCAGTGTTCCTCGGAACTATAAAACAGGTGCATGCCAAAACCGAGAAATCGGAGATAGTTGGGTGGTCTCAACCGAGGCAGCCAGCAGCACGGTCTGAGTCCGGCAAAATGGGCAAAATGGCCTACGGCCACAAAATATGTCTCACGGCCACTGGGAGATAGTCTACGGGACCCCTCCCTTCCCTCGGGAAAGAAAACAGAGAAAAACGAGTCTGGTTCGCAAACCGAGACAAGGCACCTGAAGAGGTTCTTAAGTCCGAGGCATGTGAGATTCCAGACCTCGAACTTGAGCATAGTATGCAACACCACCGAGCGCTCAATCGGTGACGTCTGAGTCTTAAGGTCGGTCAAAAATGGGGTGTCTACAGCCACCATCCTTTCCGATCAACTGTGAGGGTGAAAAAGTTGTGGTGAGTGTCGAATATCAAGGGCTACCTGCAAAGTGTGACCACTGTGTTGCCTTTGGGCATGAAACTAATAAATGTGTTACCACCCAAGTAGCCAAATTGGTGGCCCTTGAGAAGGCCAAGCCTACATTAATGAATATTGAAAAAAAGATTTAGTGTTTGGAGAAATGAAGCGCCCAACCCATTTTGGAATTTGACCATGAATTTTGTTGTTGGAAAGATCTAGTGCTTGGAGATTATTTGAGTTTCTTAAGAAATCTGGGAACTCGTTTATATTGCAAGAGGACAAACGGAATGTTGAAAGGTTGGGTAAGGTACCATTGTTATTACTACTGGTTTTGATTGGAGACTATTTGAAGAGATCAAGAAACTCAAGTTTGTTGAGGCTTAAGAAGACACAGAACTCGAACACCGCTAAAATTGTTTGATGAAAGATCAAGAATAATCAAGTTCACAAGTGTTAAAATTGATTGTGGAATGGGACCTGTGAGTGTACAATTTGATACAACAAATATAACAAGTTGCGTCAAGTTTGCCGCCCAACATGGGAATCGGCCATGGAAATTGTTTTCTCCAAGAATTAAAAACTCTAGATTTATGAGCTTACCAAAGCCATCCGGAATTGTCCCATCTAGATTGTTGAAGGCAAGAATTAAGCTTATGAGTTGCTTAAGATTTGAGAGTGTAGAAGGACCGACCATTGAAATTGTTCCACGATAGATCCAAATACGTAATCTGTGCAAGATTCCCTAGTGATTTAGGAATGGACCCAAAGAAGTTGCAATGGGAGAGGCCCAAGGAAAATAAAGACTTGAGATGGCCAATTGAATCAGGTACCTCTCCAGATAAATTAAAGTCCGAGATGTAACATCCTGAGGTTACTACCACTGCTCCAATTTACCATTGGAAAAACACCAGTTAGATGATCGTTACCTGATAACTCAAGTTCTTGCAAGTTCGGAAGGAGCAAAATTTCATGTGGTAAGTCCCCATGCAATGTGGTGAAGGGAAGGTATAGAGTCCTTAAAGAAGACAAATTCAAGCAATTGGGTAAACTTGAAGATATGTTCACTTGAAAAAGCACAAGTTCTTGTAATTGGGTTAGGTTTTTGAGCAACATTCTAAAGTTGTGTGGTTCAAGTCTTAGTAATCCAGCATCATCGGAAGAAATACCAAGTGACACTAGTTTGGATAGGTGGGAGGTTTTTGATGGGATTGACCCTGAAAATTTGGAAAACGATAGTTCAAGATGTGTCAAACTTGGAAAATGGCCAATTCCTGATGAAATATGGGAGTAATTGAAGTCATTGAAGCTGAGATCAAGCAATTGTAGGTGAGATAGTTGGAAGAGGCTGTTGTTAGGATGAATGGTGCCATAGAGTTGGCTACAAGCGAGGTCAAGCTCAATCACATGACCCGTCAGCCCATCACATCTCACCCCATCCATGAACAACAATTGCTAGAATTCTCGTTCCAAGACACCGTCTTTGGATAGGAATTCTCACCACAAAAGGAAGAAGCAGAACTGTTTATAGTAAAATATTGCTTAAATTGAAGTAGTGCATGCCTCTCATCATGAGGACAAAAATGATTTGTGGAAGGAAAGGTAGACAGAGATAGCAAACAACTAACCTGATATTGCAGCATGAGATATAACAAGATTTGAAACACTGGTATAAATCGCCCCATTTTTTCTTTTTATTCAATAAAAATAAGAGGAATGATGAGGGGTATTGCCAAAACAGAGAAGAGAATAAGTAGAATTGGGTGATGATAGCATTGATCTAACTCGTACCTTCTTATATAGTCTGCTAGTATATGTTTGGATAAGTGTGACTTTCAAATCAGGTGACTTTATTAAAAATATTATAAAGTTAACTATTACGAGTGTAGAGAAAAATTATAGAAGAATATTATTTAAGATGGAAGAGATATATTTTAGTATGGGGTCATGCTATAATACATATTTTTAAAATGATGTGTATCATATACAAGTTATGATAACAAATGTCGTAACTAAATCATTTTGAGTCATAATTAAAAAATAATAATAATAAGTCATAACCAAAGACCACATAAAGTAGACCTTTTAGATCATAACTAAAGTAATAATCAAAATAAATCATAACTAATATCACAATGAGTCATAATCAAATCATAAATAACATGTCATAACTAAATATCACAAATGTCATAACTGAAATGTGTATTATAAAATTTCTCTTTAGCGTATGACCTTGATAGTTAGAAAACTTTCGTATAGTTATGTCAAATTTATTATGATAAACTGCTTAATTCAATCTTGAAATTTATATATAAACTATCAAGTTTAAATTTAAATTTAAATTTAAATTACTCTAATTAAATAATTAATAATTAATGTTAAATCTATACATTTCAAATTCACATTTATCTAACCCAACTCTTTATCTAACAAATAAGAAAAATGTTTGGTCCACTAAAATAGTGGGAGCTCCACTCTACCCAAATGACGTGGTCAAATGATTGGCATCACCCTTGTCAAATACGGTTGTCACTCTCGTCACTCGTAACTATCATCCTTATCAACCAGCATCAGCCTAGATGACTGATATCCTCCTGAATGACCTGTTGAACAACCAATATGTACAAATTCAAACCAACTCAAATTCAGTAAACGTACCATTAATGTGCATATAAATCTTCAAGCATGAATACTTTTCAACTTTGGCTTGACTTAGAACTCTTAATCACCACTTATTTCTCATCCAAAACTGGTGGTACAGCTAGAGGCCCCATTGGAAATGACCAAGAAGACCCGTCCTTTATAAGTTGTAAAAAAATCTCTTGCTCATGGGAAAAGTTTGAGAAATTAGTTAAACTAACAATCACACTGTTGAATTTAGGATTTTCGAAGGAAATTGTACAGGAAAATGAAAAAAAAAAAAATGGAAAAAGTGATAAAGATTTAATTTATATTTTAATTATATTTCTCTTCACTTTTTCTTTTTTATCTATTTACAAATCTCTTTTAAAATCTAATATATAAACACACTTTAGGAATATAAAGACAAAGTCAAGAGGATTTATAACTTTCACCTAAATATACCTAACACAATGACTCATAGTAACTCTATGAGCAAGGACGGAGCCACCATGGGACCAGCAAACACCCCCCCCCCCTAAATTTTTGATAATTATATTTGTACCTCTATATATATAGATTATATCATATATATCCATAAAATTACAATAGTATCCCTTATAAAATTGCAATAGTGCCCTCTATTATAAATCTTCCATCTAATTACAATGCACCTACTAAAATGGGTCATTCTATTATACACCTCCAAAAGGGGTGTACCATATACAAGTTATACCTTTGTGGTATTGCTATTATAAAGTGTCATAAACAAATATTTTCATTCATAACTACAATGACCACTATATAAATTATAAGCAAACAACACATCTTCAATCATAACCACAAAAAAATCACAATAGGTTATAACTTCTTTTTTGAACGGCCACAATAGGTTATAACTAACATTAGAATGAGCTATAACTAACCGTTACTTGATGCATTACTAAAAACTTCTTCAATCATAATCAAAATAACAACAATAAGAAGATATAACTAAGTTATATCCAACACTACAATGTGGTATAATTAAAGATCACAAAGATCATAATTGCGACATATGATAGACATTTTTTTGCTGTGTGTTTTATAGAATTTCTCTACTAAAATATATTATTTCTATCTCAACTTATCTTCTTTTTTAATTTTCCAATCCACCTAACATAGTTACTCTCCAATATTTCTATAAAAATTAACCTCAAATCCTTAATTTAAAATTCACATTTATCTAATGGGATCCTAAATTTTTAATTGTAGTAATACCACATTGTTGTTTTTTAGGGGGGGGGGCGAATTCAATGTTGTCATTAACTTGTGCTCCCTTCATCAATTCATAGCTCGCCATTATCTACTAGCACCCAGTCTTCTTGATCTTGAGGACACTACAAAGCTTGATTTCGATCTCCATTTATAAACGACTCTAATTACCCAACTGCCTAGAATCTAGAATGAACAATGTAGGATGCAAAGTATTTAAAGTGTTATGTGAGTTTTTGTAAAACAACTATCTAAGGAGTATACAAGATTTTCTTATCAAAACTCAATAGTTGGGATACTAAAAAACGAATACATCAAGTCTTTTTATAGGCAAAATAGTATCTGATGAAGACTGAGATTTAAAATTATTATATATTTTTATTTTATATTTTAGAATTAATATTTAATTAGGAATATTCTAATTTAGTATAGAATAGTATAATTTTATTCAGTTTCTTAATTTGATATGATGTAATTTTTCTATTCTAATGGTTTTGATTTTTATTTTAAGTTTTATTAGCTTATTGTTATTCAAGAAGTAGTTTTATTATAAATAAGGTTGTAAGCCTTAGGGTTATTCAGTTTAAGTTTAATATTTGAGTAATAAAAAATTGAGATTTTTTTCAATATTATTTGTTCTACAGAGAGTATCTCTAGTTCAGATTTGTTTGTGGTTTAATCTTATCGTTTACTCATCTTTCCGATATGCTTCCATGCATCAGTTGGTATCAAAGCATAGGCTCGAGTCCTGATCATAGCACCAAGAGGAGCACCATGTGGTCAATATGCCATTGTCAAAGAGATGTATGACAGAGACGACGCTGCACGAGATGCTTGATCAAAAAATAAATTTAAACTTATTAAGGATGCACTTGGAATGTTCACTAACTAAGTGGTCACAGTGTATGAGGAAAGAAGGAGACAGAGAAATACCTTGTAAAGTGAAGCAGATAGCCTCAAATCGATCAAAGAATTTGACAAGTTAGAATTAGGGACGATGGACTGAGTATATATTGCTTCCTTCCAACAAAGTCGTTAGGGATAATACAAGCATGTCAGGGTTAACCTGGTCACTGGTCTGTCAAACTAACAGCTAGATGGAGGTCTCATTGGCCTTGAAGAAGTTGTGTAGAATCTTCTAGACACCAACCTTGCCCTTTTTGAAGGGAGACTTGACACTATTGGCGCCATAATTAAGCCATCCAATCAGAAGACAACACGTGGTAAGCAAAGCGAAACATACAGATACATAAATCATTAAAGAGTCCTACCTTTGAAACAAATCACGTGAGCAATAGGTGCAAGCTTTGAGTATTATTTAACACGTGAGAAGCACAAGGGAGATGAGTTATCAGATGAGCAGTTATTAGTAGTTACACATGTACAAAGAGAAGAGGTGGCCCTAAGTAGCTGAAGGATGCCTTTGGGATTACCAAGCGTGCCCAACAATTCAGACTCTCAATCTCCTATCTGATATCACTAGTGCAATATTGTGAAACAGAAAATGAGTCTTGATCCCATAACTTTTATAGAAAATTCATTTTATTGCAAAACATTTGCAAAATATTGACTACATCACTAGATTTTAGAATTGCCACATAATCTTTTGAAAAAATTAGGTAACCCACGACTCGTGCCAAAGGCCACTGTCCGTTATAACCAAAGTATCTCGGCTCGGAAACTTAGGTATGAAAGGAGAAGGTCATTAATTGAGCCCCCCTCACCCGATCAAAATATCGGCCTCTACTAAGTCGTGTGTAGACACAAATTTTAAAACATGAAGTGTTTCAACACATTTCAAAATTTATGTTACAAATGTTCACTATTTAGTTTTTGGACTAAACAGTGTTAATTATTTAAATAGCAGGTTCTTATTTCCAATCTGTATTTCAGATCGTTAATTACACATTTTATACAAATGAAACCTCCGATTAATGAAGAACAAAATAAACAATAAAAGCCAATTTAAGAAAAATAAATATTTTATTGAAATTGTTATGGGTTTTGAACCCTCGAATACAAAATACAATTCTTGAGTTTGGAACCCTTTACCTATTCAGTGCCATTAGCGTAGGCTCTTGAGTTCTCTAGGCTTCTCCTCTTCTTTCTTGTAACGATCTCTTTAGCTCTCAATTTCTCTCTCTCTCTCTTTGATCTTTTCACTTCTGATTTTTTCGATCTCCCGTCTTGTGTGATGGTCCTCATATTTATAGAGGGCCATCAGATGATAGGAATGCCTGATCTTCAATTTGAATTTCAAATTGAATAATAGCGCCATTTGAATTTTGAATAATAACGCTATCTGATTAATCATATATCTGATTAACCGGATTGATCTTTGGAATTTCATCGTGTGTGGTGTCCTTGCTGTAGACTCTACAGGTGTCATCTTTCGTAGGCTCCACGCGTCACTTGAGCATCTTGAATAACATCGTTGAGATACGTCGTTTTATTTATGCACTTCAACGGATCATATTGATCTTTTTAGAAAGTGATTACCTACAACTTTCCCATCATAGGCTTTATACATGTCATAAATTTAGTTGAAATTTATATGCCAATAAATGCCCCTCGTGACTTGCACAAGTGAATTTTCTTAACTGTGCGAGTCACGACAATTTGGCACTTTTATCTGGATGATCTTTAGGTTTTGGATGAGATTATTTCTTTGCTTTGATCCCTGGCCTCGTTTTATTTTATTATTATTTTTTTTTTTTGGGTTGATGGCTCTTTTTTCATGGGCCCTGTTACCTTTGTTGCATGGGTCCTTCTTATGGACTTGACTTTTTTTTTATTTTTTTTGAAGGGTCATGAGTAAGGTCCAAGATTTAATTGGGCATTTCCTTTTATGGGCCTCAAATTTGCCACCATTTTTTTTTACAGTAGATTTTTTTTTTTAGGCCGTCATGGATTTTTCTAGACCATCATGAATCTTTCCTTTTTAGGCCACCATTTTTTAATTGGGCCTTTTCTTTTGTGAACCTCCAACTTGCCACCATTTTTTACAGTAGATTTTTTTTTAGGCCATCATGGATTTTTCTGAGCCATCATTTTTAATTGGGCCTTTTCTTTTGTGGGCCTCCAACTTGCCAGTTTGGATTTTTACAGCATATATATATATATATATTTTAGGAGTTTGTCTAAAATGGAATAGGATCGATTAGCATTGGTAGGATTTCTAATCCTACACAAACTCTTACTTAGTATTTCAAATCCTACCTAAACTCTTGCTTCTTTGAAGTATTTTAGGAGACCACTACCTCCCTTCTTAAGCAAAAATTTTTGCTTATATAATACGTATCCATGCATGTGGACAATATATATTTTTCCTCCTACAACTTTGTTCTTCCAGCATAATTTTTTTTTTTTTTTTCAGCAATTTTCAGTAGCCCTTTTTTTTATTCTGCAAATTTTGTAGTGCATATTAGGTCTTCATCCTTCAAAAGTTGTTTGGCCATTGTCTTTCTCCTCTTCCAACAGAAGCTATTCTTCTTACACTTTAAACAAGGCACAAAAGAATTCCTTCAAATTCCCTTTAATCAGGTATGCTTCTCTATTTATTGCTTCTCTTTTTTAACAGCATGTATTTGTTTATTAGCATTTTTTTTTTAACCCAAATATGAACACAGACTTTTTTTTTTTTTTTTTTTTTCTGAGCATCATAAATGGGGAAGGCAGATGTCCTTCACTAGGCTACTTGTCTTGCCCTTTTTTTTTTATGAAAGATAATTCTACCACTTTGTTCCTGCCATCGAATTCAAGTAAGATTCATTATTCTATTTGATGGATTTTCTTTTCACATCTGGTTTCTACAAAAATTAATCGTATGAGCACTTGGTTAGCTTTAGAACTTTTTCATTTAATCAAAACTTCACCAGATATAAATCAACTGTAACAAGTATGAGATGCTTAGATTTATTTTTTTTTTTTGCTTAAGAAGAATTGCTTGTGTAAAGACCAGAAAATCTGAACAAGTTTAGTAACTTGGTTTTATTTATTTATTTATTTTTTTTGAAGAACAAACCAACACAAGTTTTTTTTTTTTAGTTCCCACACTAGCTTTTTCTTTTTTTCTTTTTTTTTTCTTTTTTTTTTTTTTTGTAGACCATGAATCTAAATAGGCCATTTTTTTTTTTTTCAAACTGTTTAGCAAACCTTTTTTTTTTTTTTTTTGGTAGGCCATGAATCTAAATAGACCAAACAAAGTCCATGTCACATAACTCTTCTTTTTTTTTTTTTTTTTAAAGGTTTCGAATTTTTTTTCAAACTGTTTAGCAAACCTTTTTTTTTTTTTTTTGTAGACCATGAATCTAAATAGACCAAACAAAGTCCTTGTCACAGAACTCTTTTTTTTTTAAAGGTTTCGAATTTTTTTTTTCAAACTGTTTAGCAAACTTTTTTTTTTCTTTTTGTAGACCATGAATCTAAATAGACCAAATAAAATGAGATTATTTATTTGCTTTGGTCCTTGGCCTATTTTGAGAAATAGTCAGTAGCAGCTAGGATGTATCGATATCCTGCTGAAGATGGAGGTACAAAAGGACCAATAATATCCATACCCCATGCTGCAAATGGCCAAGAACAAGTTGTTAAATGTAAAGGCTCTGGGGGTTTGTGGAGAAAGTTCCCATGGAATTGGCAGACTTGGCACCTTCGAGCATAATCTATGCAATCTGCAATCATAGTCTGCCTATAGTATCCCAACCATTTTAGCTGCATATGTAATTTAGGACCACTTTGGTGTGCCCCACATACACCTGCATGTATTTCTGCCATTACCTCTTGAATACGCTCCTTGGCTATACACCGCATGTACATTCCATCCAAAGACCTTTTGTATAACCCATCCTTCCACGAGACGAATTTGGTAGCCCTACGTCTCACTTCAATTCTTTTTACTTTATCTTCAGGTAGCCTACCATGTTGGAGGTAAGCTATGAATGGTTCCCGCCAATCCTCCTCATTTTCTCCTTTCGTGGTGACGACCAAAATTGGAACCAAGTCAGAAACTTCTTTTAAAGATTGTAACACCCTTCTTTCACCTACCGTGATAGTAATTGTTTTGCTATCTAGTAGGGTGAGTGATGCAGCCAAACTTGCAAGTGAATCAGCTCGAGCATTTGTTCTTCTCTTCACGTGGAAAATGTGTTTTCCTGAATTGCGAAAGCAATTGATCAACCCTTTTATGATACGGGAGGAGACTTGTTTTCTTAACAATGTATTCTCCACGGAGTTGCTTTACCACCAGTTCCGAATCTCCATACATTGAGAGTTCTTCAATAGGAATTTGTAATGCCAACTCTAATCCAGCAATTACAGCTTCATATTCTGCCTCATTATTGGAGCATCCTTCACTTAGGGCGAAAGAATGGGTGATTATAGCATTGTCTGGAGTCACAAACACAATTCCAATTCCAGCTTTATTGTTTTTAGGATTTTCTTGCTTCTTGCCATCTGGACTCCTTGAAGCTCCATCAAAATACATCTCCCATCCTTTCTGAATTTCTACTTGCATAACTTCTTCATCTGGTAAATCAGTTACTAGAGGTAAGTCATCAGGTATAGGATGTGCTGCCAAAAAATCTGCTAGAGCCTGCCCCTTTACAGCTCTTTGGGGAACATATTCAATTGCGAATTGTTGGAGAATTACAGCCCACTTTGCAATTTTCCCTAAAAGTATGGGCCGTGAAAGTATATATTTCAAGAGGTCTGCTCTTGATATCAACTTGACTTCGTGTTCCAAGACATAGTGCTTTAGTTTTTGCAGGGTGAACACCAAGGCAAGACATGTCTTTTCGATAGGAAAGTAATTGACTTCTGCCCCAACCAAAGTACGACTCAAGTAATACAAGGCATTTTCTTTCCCATGCTCATTATGTTGTGCCAACAGTGCCCCTAACGAACCATCCAAGGCTGTTATGTACAACAAAAGTGGTTTCCCTTTTATTGGGCTCCTGAGTGCTGGAGACTTCAAAAGATACTCCTTAATACTATTAAAACCATTTTGGCACTGCTGATCCCATTCAAATGGAACACTCTTTTTCATCAATCTTGAAAATGGCAAACATCGACCAGCCAAGTTAGAAATAAATCTTCTGATATAGGCCAATCTCCCTTGTAGCCCCTTCAATTCCCTCAAATTTCGTGGAGGAGGCATTTCAGCAATGGCTTTAATCTTAGTAAGGTCAATTTCAATCCCTTTGTTTCGAACCACAAACCCTAGAAATTTTCCTGATGAAACTTCAAATGCACATTTTAGGGGGTTCATCTTGAGTTTCTACCTCCTCAAACGTTCGAAGATTTTTCTCAAATCTTCCACATGGTTTTCCTTTTCCTTTGTCTTGACGACAAGATCATCAACATAGCATTCGATGGTGTCATAGAACATATCACCAAAAATTACAGTCATCGCCCTTTGATACGTGGCCCCAGCATTTTTCAGGCCAAAAGGCATTACCTTATAGCAAAAGACTCCTCTCGGAGTCCAGAATGCAGTCATTTCTTCATCTTCAGGTACCATTCGGATTTGATTGTATCCTGAGTATCCATCCATAAAAGACAAAGTTTCATACCCAGTAGTTGCATCTACAAGAAGTTCAGTGATGGGCAAAGGAAAGTCATCTTTAGGACAAGCCTCATTGAGATCACGGAAATCAATGCAAACCCTGATTTGACCATTCTTTTTCTTGACTGGCACTATGTTTGCTAGCCAGGTTGGATATTTGACTTCCTTGATGAATCTTACATTGATAAGCTTGTCGACTTCAGCTTCAATTTGGGCTGTAAGCTTTGGTCGAGTTCGCCTCGAGGTCATTAATCGCCGTTTTCGTGTGAATTGCAAGCTTATGGATTGCAATCTCCGGATTAAAACCAGGCATCTCACTGTAGTTCTATGCAAATATGTCACAATACTCCCTTAAAAAGGAAATATATTGCACTAATGAAGGTTTGTTTTGTTTTCTCCTTCATCACCCAGATTTACCTCACGAAGGTCATCCACAGTGGCTTGACCTCCTGCTTCAAATTCTGTTGGTGCAGGTTGAGCTTCATCTTGGTCAACATCTTCCAACACATCTTGAGTGATAGTCATGTTTACTGGAAATTTTTCCTCATCATCCCGATAGCCTAACCCTTCTGTCCTAGCGGTGATAATACCGCCTTGCTGGATAGCCTGCCTCTGCGAAGGTGTTAATGCAAAGTCAAAGGGTGTCATTGTTTTTGGTATTTTTTCAGGATCTAAACCAACTTTCACCAACATCTATGTAATTTCCGCACTGGAAGTAGGCTTCTCAAAACTCGAGATGTTTTCTTCTGGCATTTGTTCAACTTTCACTTTCTGTTCAACATCTCCAAGTGAGTGAAATATGATGGGTTTTGACCATTTTCCTTTAGAAGGGACCACAATCTTATTATATTTCTCCACATAGGTGCATTCTGTCCTCCTTAATGGCAATGTGAACTCACTCTTGAGATCCAAAATTGGATTTATTGAGGCTAGAGCCTTTGCCCCCAGTTTCCTTTCGGACTTTGGCACATATCGAAAAGTTCTTTTTGTTGAAACTGGAGTAGACTCTAGAGCTTCTTTGACATTCGGAGTATCTTCAAACTTCTTCACATCTTTTCCCTTTCTTTGTGAAGTTTTTGTATAGAAGCGAGCATCAGCATAGTAGGCCTCTACTTCTCCAAATGGATCATTGTCAGCCACAATTGTCCCCTCTTTTTTGGGTGAAGGCAACGGGTACTTAATACATTGGTGATAAGTTGGCGGCACTGCATGATGATTATGCATTCATGGTCTCCCAAGCAAAGCATTGTAAGAGGTGTCTACATCAATAACAAAGAACTCAGTGCTTTCTTCAATATCCCCAAACTTGGTTCGCAATTCAATTTTCCCCATTAGGCGTTGCTCGTTCTGATTAAATCCTTAAATGACCAAACGACTTTGGCGAAGTTGTGAAATTCGAACCCCTAATAAGTTTAAGGCCCTCCGAGGCAGGAGGTTTGCCGCAAATCCTCCATCAACCAGAATTCGAGAAATTTTCACATCATGGATAAGCCTAGTGATAAACAAAGGCCGATTATGGTTTGTCATTTCAGCACACATGTCTTTGTCACCAAAGGTTACCATAGCCATGCATGTAGTTGCCTTCTCTTGATTTCTACCCTCGATTTCTTTGTGGAAATCCTCTGGCTTAAACAGGGCATATATTAAAGACTTTCGAAGCTCTGAAGACATTTTTAGTGCATCATATACGCTCAACAATGCTGGAATTTTTTTTAAATGAGCTAGTACATCATATTTCACTTGCTCTTCCTCCAAAGAAACCTGGAACTCGACGCTTGAGGGTCCCGAGGATTTCGTAATTTCCTCCAGAGGTCAAGTAAGTCCGCATACTTCAAAGAACCGCCTTTTCGTTGACCTTAACTTCTTTTATTCCCTCACTTATTTGGACCATGTTAACTGGTCCAGCTACAGAGTGATCATCATCATCAGTCACTTCTCCCTCTTCTTGGAGCTGCATTCTTCTCCCATTTCTTAGGTACCGGGAGTCACACCTATAAAAGCATTGAGATTCTTCAAAACCATTCTTCATGGCCTCCCAACTAGGCACCACGACTCCATCAAAGGAGCAATACCAGTCAAAGGCGATCCCCTCTAAGGAAATGGGGAATTATTTTAGGCAAAGTGCTTGATTTTGAGTTGTTTCCCCCACACTGTTTCAAAAAACGCCTAATATGTTTTTGAGGATCTCCATACCCCTCATATAGGACAAAATTTGTAAGTTCGTATCCTTCAAGAAATGGTGTTTGCTCTACCCATAAAGGGAACAAATCCCTTAGGCGATTAGTGCCCATCTCTCGAAGGTCAAGGGCAATTTCAATCTTCTCCTCAATTGTGCCTTCTATGAAATCATATGCTTGAGAAGATGTACCTTCGTCATCCAAATGTTCTGACATCTCAATTTCTATTGGCCATGGTTTATAAAATGTCCTATAGAATCGATCAGCCATGGTGTCCCAATTTGGGATTGAATTAGGTGGCAGGCTGAAGTACCAATCTGCTGCCCATCCTTCCAAAGAAAGAACGAACTGCCGTAGAAGTAACGCCTAACTTTTTACTGTGTTTCCACATTGTGCAAGGAAACGAACCAAATGGCGCCTTGGACAACCTGTCCCATTATATAAAGGAAAACGAGATACAGCATATCCTCATGGGAACTGAACCCATTCGACCCAATTAGGGAAAGGGTGTCCAGAAATTTGATTTCTTTCAATAATCAAATTTGGATGGGCTTCAAAACCCTCATCTTTCAAAGAGACTGTTACTTTTGCCTGATGTTCTGCTTCCCTTCTAGCTTCAATTTTTGCTTTCTCATCATCTCCTGGATTGCGAATGATATGCATTTCTCGTTCTTCAAAATTTACATCCACAGTGATGACATTATAAGGAAAGTCAAAGTGGTCACTTGATACACTTTCTCCATCGTATGTCCTAGCTGGGGATGTGTATGGTGAACCATCAGGAGAAAAGTCAAGTTCCCAATCTTCATTAGGATCCTCAACTTGAGATGACTTTGCTTGTTTACTTGAATGCTTCCATACTTCATCATCCGACATACACCTGCCATTCACCTCATCATCCTTGAAATGTAGTCGTTTTTTCGCCTTTTTCACAAGCTCAGAGTCGGACCTACACCCAGTGTCTCCTTGTTCTGTTCCCCATACATATTTTTGAGTACTTTGATAGTACATTGGTGGTACTGGCGAATACTCTAGAGAAAAGGCTTATGGTGTATACTTTGGAGAAGCTAGTGTATATTCTGGAGAGGCTGGTGTGTATTCTGGAGAAGTTGGTGTATACTCTGGAGAGGCTAGTGTGCATTTTGGAGAAGTTGGTGTATACTCTGGTGAGTCAGGTATGCAGATAGGAGATGTAATGCAATCTCCTTCCCTAACTTTTGAACCAACTTCACCCTCATCTTCCTCGTCATCATTCAAAACAATGATGGTTAGGCAAGGGGTCAAAGTAAACTTTTCCTCCCTTCTTTTATCAAAGTATGTCTGCAACTCCACAGAATGAAATTTTGAAGGTAGAAATTCCTCCAATGTGACTGGGACAAGAGGACCTTGCTCTAACTGCTCATCAGGGACCAATTTCTCCCATTTTTCTTTCTTTGGGTTCTTCTTTCCTTTTCTCTTACTTTGGCTTTTTTCTGTTTCCTAGAAACTTTTGGTTTTTGCTTTTTGGAAACTTTTGGCCCTTGTGTTGTTGAATCAACCACACTTCTAGCTTTCACTGTGGCATTTTGTTTTTTCTTCATGCTTTTTGACTGATAAACAACCCATTCACCTTCATTATCATTGTCGATAGTGATTGGGTTAGCGATGCTTTCTCTTGAGGAGGGAATTCGATAATTTTAGAGTCCAAAAGTTTTTGAATTTTATCTTTCAGAACAAAGCACTCTTGTATCGGATGGCTAATCAAACGATGATAGGGGCAATACTTTGGATCATTGGTCTTTCTTACCTCATGTGGTCTTTTCACCTCAGGGAGAGCAATCAACTTTTGCTCCAACAGATCTTCAAATAGGTCTTCGACCAGATCATCCATGAAAGAATATTTTTTCTCCAACCTCTCTTTCATAGTCACCTTTTTAAATTCCTTGGGCTTTTTAGCCCCTACTACAATAGGACCCTTCTTTCTGGTTTCGATTGTAGCTGCAATCGAGGACTCAACCCTTTCAACGGCCCTAGGCCTCATTCGTTTAGCTAGATGCAGCTCCATATCATGAGCTTTGGTGCATAGATCATTGAATCCTTCAAAAGTTTGAGCCATAAGAGCCGTAGAGAGCTCATGTCGGAAGTTGTTAAGGCACATCCGAATTAACTCTAATTGCGTAAACTTTTGAGGACAAGCAAATGTCAAAGCTCGCCATCTTGCAATGAAATCTGTAACAGACTCATTGTCACGTTGCTTGGTCTCAATCAGTTCTGGTACTACAACTCGCCTTTGTGTGTTGCAGAACGGTTTAAGGAACTCCTTCACCATGGAATCCCAATTTAGGATTGATCCCTCAGGAAGGTTAGTATACCAAGTAAATGGAGAACTTTCAAGTGACTGAACAAATAGCTACAGACACAGGGCCTCATTATGGGCTATTGGCCTGCACCTTGAAAGAAAATAAGCCACATGTTGTCTTGGATCTCCTGTTCCATCAAACATTTTGAAATCTGGTTGGGAAAAACCAAAAGGGAATGAAACAGCATCTACCCATGCTGGGTAAGGTTTTGTAATTATTCGAAAGTTCTCATCATCTTTTTCTTTGACTTTCTTTACTTGTCTCCTCACCATATCATCAATCATGGCCATGGGCATTGGATTCATACCACCACTGGTTAGATCGGAGTAACAAGGACCATTGCCCCCTAGGGCTAGTGTGCTTTGTATGCCTACGGATGTCCCCACAACAGGTTGTGTCATTTGTTTGGGTGCACTTCCTGGTCTTGTCATTTGGGCCTACAATTGTTGCATTTGCTCCAACATAGCAGCCATTCCCGTTCTCTTCTCTCGAGTTGTTCTTGTAGAGCCACCACTTTTTCCTTGAGACCTTGGTCTCGTTGGACCTGCGAATTTTCACCTTCTTTCTCAACCTCAGTCATCATAACTGCGACTTTGTTAATATGTTTCAATTCATTGTTTCCAATATTCGTTGAAACAAACGAGATAGAATCATCTTGTTCGTATAAAGGATTATCAACCTCCACAACATTACTCATATTTGAAGCATCTGACTGCGATGCTTTGTTTTGAGCCTGACAGGTTATGGACCTTGTTACAGGCCCTTTTCTTATTCCCTCTATAGATAGTTCAACCAAAGTAGAAATATTTCTCAATGGTTGCTTACCCTTCTCCACCTTGGATTTTCTAACAAAGACAAGACTTTCAATTTGTTTTTGGGATTCATCTTTCGAGAGAGCCCTTTCAATAGCTCCTATAACATTTGTTGCCACTGTTCTTAGTTCCAGTTTCTTTAAGGCCTTATTTCTTCTTCGCCTTTGTCTTTTCGAAACTGGACCGGATGACATATCAAGTTGAGCCCCTAAGGGCATAGAAGGAACCGTTTGCGTTTTTGCAAACTCCTGATGAATTTTCAAAATAGTCCCTACATTTTTAGAGTGGACCAATTGATGTTGATTCAAATCCCGATGGGCCAACAGGTGTTCCTTATTCGAACCTTGTCGGGCCAACGTGTGTTCCTTATTCTGTCGGGCCAACAGGTGTTCCTTATTCGAACCCTGTCGAGCCAACGAGTGTTCCTTTGGCTCTTGAGAGTTGACTGAGATTTGATTTGACCGATTTTGTACTCTGAACAGAACTATCGGTTTGTAGGCCGCAACTGTTTTTTCAACAACAAGGGCCTTTTTTTCATCAACAGGAGTTTGGGTCATTACCCTCCTCCCAATGGCCCTAATGATGGCCATGTTTTCAGCAGAGGCTTTCTTCTGGGCAAACTCCACCATTTTAATGGAGTCTTCTACCCTTTTGAGTAGTTGGGGCACAACATTTTTTGTTGCCCCCGTTGAAGTTGCAACAAAAGTCGTAGTTGCAAACTAATTAGCCTCCTTTGCCTAAATTAGAAAGCTCTTCGCTCGGGCTGTGGCCCTCACAGTTGCGTACTACTTTGACGCTTTCCCATAATCTTCAGTAATCTTTCTCAAACTTTCAACTTTCTGGAGAAGTGTGACTTTCTTTGTCACACCAGTTACCTTCAAGGCAGCCAAGAGCTTTCGCTCCGGAGCCCCTTGAGTGATAGGGGAAAGAAGTGCATCTTTTCAGGATTTCGTTGGTTCTACCTTTAGGACAGCCAAGAGCATTCGCTCCGGAGCCCCTTGGGTGATGGGTGCTATCTCCACCCTTAGTGATTTCAGAACCACTGGATTGTAAGTTTGTCTCCTGACAATTGCTTCAGCATTTCTATAACAAAAGAATACATCAATAAGTTTCAACTATATATATATATTTTTTTTGTTCTTCAAAAGATGGGAGGAGAAATATGTCCCACTAGGCGTGCCAAAATTTGTAGACACAAATTTTAAAACATGAAGTGTTTCAACACATTTCAAAATTTATGTTACAAATGTCCACTGTTTAGTTTTTGAACTAAACAGTGTTGATTATTTGAATAGCAAGTTCTTATTTCCGATCTATATTTCAAATCGTTAATTACACATTTTATACAAATGAAACCTCCGATTAATGAAGAAAAAAATAAACAAAAGACAATTTAAGAAAAATAAATATTTTATTGAAACTGTTATGGGTTTTGAACCCTCGAATACAAAATACAATTCTTGGGTTTGGAACCCTTTACCTATTCATCGCCATTAGCGTAGGCTCTTGAGTTCTCTAGGCTTCTCCTTTTATTTCTTGTAATGATTTCTTTAGCTCTCAATTTCTTTCTCTCTCTCTCTGATCTTTTCACTTCTGATTTCTTCGATCCCCCGTCTTGTGTGATGGTCCTCATATTTATAAAGGGCCATCAGGTGATAGGAATGCCTCATCTTCAATTTGAATTTCAAATTGAATAATAGCGCCGTTTGAATTTTGAATAATAGCGCTATCTGATTAATCATATATCTGATTAACCAAATTGATCTTTGGGATTTCATCCTGTGTGATGTCCTTGCTGTAGGCTCTACAGGTGTCATTTTTCGTAGGCTCCACGCGTCACTTGAGCATCTTGAAAAACGTCGTTGAGATACAACGTCGTTTTATTTATGCACTTCAACGGATCATATTGATCTTTTTAGGAAGTGATTACCTACAACTTTCCTATCATAGGCTTTATACATGTCATAAATTTAGTTGAAATTTATGTGCCAACATCGTGATGTGGTTTTTATAATCAACATATATTCATGTTCTGATTATTATTAATACTAACATTACTATCTGAGGCAATCAAATATAGACTTGATTTTGGTTATGCTTTGATTTCATGCCTTTTTGAAAATCCTTTTTGTACGAACTCAGAAGTATAAGAATCAACTACATCCCAATACAAACAAGACAACCTTCATCTATTGGCATTCATGCAGATATTTCAATTAAACATTTAGCCTCATGGTATAACAATGAATATGATATGTAACTCACACATATAATATGCTAAAGCAAATAAATGCTCACCTAATACTCCAAAACGAGCCAAAAGAATATGTTATATACACATGCATGATCTTATATACAACTAATTTGGTTGTAACAAGGCAATGCTTTGAATTGTTATAAGCCTTTAGGGCTATTCATGTTGTCCTCTAGCTTATGGAACTATTTTATATATGGATGTGTAATTATCATGTTGAACATGGAACTGTAAAGGGAAAATCTTAGTTCAAGGAGGAAAAGGATCTTTTGAAGTTAATTGTGTTCGATTGATGTATTTATATTATGTCTTTTGGGGGCGTTACAAATTGGTATCAAAGCTAACCAGGTTTGAATACCTTGAGTTCATCGGACGCGGCCTTGCCACAATGGGTTTATTATGGTAGGAAGGGACGTTAGGCTCTCTTGTATGGTATATGTGTTTGCATGATTATGTGGGTATGGGATCAAACTTCTAGGATACAACGTGGATCCACTACACTCATTGAAGTCCTTTTGGAAAGGCACCTAATCAATGATTTTTCCACTTGAAGTCTTTGAGCACCGTGATACATATTGATATCTTAGAAAAGTGGTTCATATGTGCTCTATGTGACAAAGTGCATATGTGGATTGCCAAATGTGAATTGAATATATGTATGTTCTCCTGCTAATGCGTGTGGGACAGGTGGGGCTCAGTGTAGAAAGACGAGTCACGAATTTAATCCTCTCTATAATTCTTATAGAATGTCAGGACATGGTAGAGGCCATGGCAAACCTCGTCAAGACAGTAAGAATATTCCAACCCAACCGGAGATCCCTCTACAAAGAGTGGGTCAAAACAATGTGGCCGCTCCACCGGCCCAAGACGCAATGGGGGCTTTGGCCTAGGAGATGGCAGGGGCCCTTAGGGAGTCCATGGACAAATTAAGAGCGGAACAAGCAGCTAGGACTGTCGAAGGGGAGACTATAACTTCTTTCCTGAAAAAGGAATTCTTCCATTCAAACTCCGCCAAGTTTAGTGGCGGGCTTGACCCTATGAAAGCAGATGAGTGGTTAGAGCAAATTGTTAAATCTTTTGAGATTTTAGATACTCGTGAGGATGATTTAGGGGTGGCATTAGCAACCTATCAACTGAAAGGAGAGGCCGGGCAATGATAGAAGTATGCCAAGAGCCATGTAGAGCACACTTGGGAGGCATTCATGTGCGCCTTCTAGGAGAAGTTCCTCTTTCCCACTGTTAGGGAATGGTTGAGGAGGCAGTTTGAAGAGCTATTGCAGCTTGACACTCCTGTGGCCAAATTTGAAGCCACATTTACTAGCCTTTCCCGCTTTGCACCCGAACTTGTGGCAACAGAAGAGCGCCGATGTCTAGAATTTGAGAAGCAATTAAGACCAAAAATCTTGATAAGATGGTTGGAAATATGATTCGTGATTATGATCGGTTAGTAGAGGCCACGGCGCATATAGAAATTATGGTAGAGGCAGAAGAGGCAAGACAGAAGTTAAAGAAGATGGGTGCTACTCAAAATCCCGAGGTGATTCGAGCTCTTCTAAGAAATCTAGGGGTTCATCTTCATCATTTCAGTCACCACAATACTACACCAAGTCTTCTAGTTATGTGACGAGTGGAAATTCTGGGACCACGAGTCAAATCCGTGGTATATGTTACCAATGTGGCCAGCTGGAAATTCTGAGAGGTACTTATCTTATTTTTAATACTTGGGCCAGTGTGTTGATAGATACCGAGGCATCCCACTCATTCATAGCATCTGTATTTGCATCCTTATTGGGGTTAGAAAGTGAGCAACTAGAGTCACCGCTTGTGGTAGAGTCACCCACTGGGGGTAAGATCGCTTTGAATCAGGGATATCGTGGGTGTGTAATTGAGGTCGCTAGTCGTCGACTTCCATTCAACTTTGTGTTGTTAGATATGTATGATTTTGATGTCATTCTCGACAAGGATTGGTTGTCCTCTTACCGTGCCATCATAGATTGCTACCATAGGAGAGTTACTGTATGTATGTCGGATGATGATTACTTCTCTTTTTTGGGGGATAGAACCGATGGATAGTTGCCGCCGTTATATAACCCACGTGGTCAAGGCGAACTTAACTCTCTCCTGACAACCTTCTTAAATGATAAAAGTGGTGGGGTTCAAGATGCGTTTCCCAGAGTGGTTTATGAATATTCAGATGTGTTTCCTAAAGATCTCACCAAATTTCCGCCTCACTGGGAGGTTCAGTTTTCTACAGACTTAGTGCTGGGTATGACACCTATTTCCATGTCCCCGTATAGATTTGCACCAGCTGAGTTAGTTGTCCTGAAAGAACAATTACAAGAGTTGTTGGATAAGGACTTCATATGCCCTAATACTTCACCTTAGGGAGCACCGGCCCTATTCGCTAAAAAGAAAGACGGTTCATTGAGATTGTGTACAGACTATTGCAAACTGAATCGAGTTACGACTAAAAACAAGTATCCCTTGTCTAGAATAGATGACCTCTTTTTAAATATGCCACAAATTCAAGTTGGGGCTTTTCCGTCATTGCAAGCGTTTGACTCAACCGTTAGAATGAGTTCTACGCTTTTTATATATGTCATAGATACGTTTTTTATATATGTTATAGATTAGATCCACTATGACATAAAAAGAAATGTATGAGATGATGAGTTTCAATAAAATATTCCATTGATATAGATAGTTGTGGAGTAAATTACATAAGTTGTAAGGAATGCAATTTAAATGAAAATACTCTTGCATGCTTTTCTTTGGACATGGTCAAACATATGAATGAATTTATGATCTGTGTCTAATGATAAAAATAATTCGACAAAATATATACTCATTGGGAGGGGGGGGAGGGAAATCACATAAGCACACAATCAAGCTGACATCACGAATAGTTCCATATCACAACCACTCAATCTACTTTTACAACAACATTATCAAATATTAGCCCAAACTTTGTCAATGGCTACCTTAAGAACCACTTCATTATTTCCACATTACCATAAGTTACATTAGCAAAATGGTTTTCTAACTTATGCTGCAACAAGGATTTAGAGAAAAACATGTGAGTTCCAGTGTTTTGTTTATAAGAAGTTGGGAAAATGATGAGGCCAGTGTTTTTAAAGGCTCAAGGCGCACTAAGGCGCTGAAGGTCTCTCGGGACCTAGGCGCAAGGCGATCCGCAGGCTTTATTGAAGTAAGGTGCACAGTCTTCATAAAAAATAGAAAAATTAACATAGACTAATCATCCATAGTACTAAGACAATTTTAAAAAAAATAAAAAGTAATCAAGATTCAAGACAAAATATAGAATAATTCTCAAAGCCATGAAAGTGCATATTACATAACATTCCAATTTTCAAAGATCAAATAATCCACATTCAATAAAATAAAAATAAAAACATAAACACTAAAATCCAAAACATAAATATCCAACAAATACTAATATACGTCTTAACACTTAAAAACATCAATATCAAAAGAAAGGGTAGGTTAGGTCGGTGTCAGTCAATCATCATCCTCAACTAGGAATGGCAACGGGCGGGCGGCGGGACCACCTCCCGATCCCGAAGATTACAAAATCCCGCCTTGATCCCCGGGAGCCCATCACCCTCGAGTCTAACGGGGATCGGGTTTCCCCGACCCCGAAATATCCCCGGGATTTTTTTTTTTTTTTTTTCGAATTTTGTTCAACAAACCAACCAAATCAACAAATCAACAAACCAATACAGATCAATATATATCACAAATCAACAAACCAGATCTGAGTACAGATCAATTTTAGAACAATACGTATAATTAAACAAATTAAAAAAAATTATACGATCAACACGGATCAACAGATCAACAACAGAGAGAGAGAGAGAGAGGACAGATCTAACGGTCGGCGGTGTTGGCGAGATCAACGGTGACGGTACGTGGCGGTGGGTTCGGTGGTGGTGAGAGACGGACCTTCGGGAAAACGAGAGTTGAGAGAGTGACGGACCAAAGTAGTGAGAGACCGGACAATGGTGGTACAGACGGACCGGTGGTGATGTCCCGTGTTGTGGAGCCGAGAGAGAGAGAAGAACGAGAGATTTGAGAGAGTGAGAGGTGAGAACGAGAGAGTGAAGACTGAGAGAGTCGAGAGAGTTGAAAGTCAGTGAGAGACTTAAGAGAGAGAAGACAAGATAAAGTAATATCTATATAATAAATATATATTATATAGAAAGATCTGACAAACATATATACATACATATACACGGGATGTTTCGGGATTTTTTCGGGGGGAGGGCCGGGTCGGAAAACTTATCACCGCCCGCTAAAATTAATCTAGGATTTAATTTTTAATACCATCCCCGGCCCTATGGGGATTATTTTCGGGGAAAACCCGCTCTCATCGGGGACGGGGGGTCGGGTCCCCATCGGGCCGGTTTCAAATTGCCATCCCTATCCTCAACATCAATGGCAACATCTTCTTCTCCATCAGTTGATTTATATCCCTCAACATCTTCCTCTTGTGTCATCTGAGCCCGCTTCCTCTTCATCTATTAATTGAAGTGGAGTCAATGTTGATGATTTAGATATCCTCGGTTGTGCCTTTGAGCGTGAACTTGTTGCTTTACTTGCATGGCTACTTTCTTCTACTCCAGAAGCTCTAGCAACAGTGGCCCATGTCAAGCCATCATCATCATCAAACACAGGCTCATTATCTTCATCTGATTCTCCATCCATCCTCCCAAGCAACCACTCATTGCTTTCATCAATATTTTGCAAAGATATGGGATCAAGAGTGTTGCGCATGTCATACCTAAATCTCAATGTTCTATTGTATTTGACATACACTAAATCATTGAGACGACGTTGTTCCAATCTATTTCTTTTCTTGCTATGAAGCTGTAAGTATTAAAAAGATATTAAATTCTATATAATGAGAATAAAAAATATTTGAATTAAACAAAAAATTAGTTAGAATGTTAAATACTCACATGTTCGAATGCACTCCAATTTCGTTCACAACCCGATGAACTACATGTTAGGCTAAGGACTTTTATAGCAAAAGTTTGCAAGTTTGGAGTATAAGAACCATATGATGCCCACCAATCACCGCGATAATCCACTAGTTAGAAATAATCTACTAAGTATTGAGTTTTACTAAAAGTATTACTAAAATAAACTCTATGAGTCTATAATATATTACGGTGCTCTTGTATTTCTTTGCCTAATCGCAATGCAGACTTGCCAAAAAACTCTCTCAATTTTTATATAAATACTCATCTTATTAGTGATAAAATCTTGAACAAAGGACATCCTGACCAACCTTTGCATGCATTCATAAAACCCATTCATCACTTCATGATCTTTTTGCACCTCTAACGCTTTTGGGTAAAAGAATTCTGGGTTAAGAAAATGCGCAGCTGCATGTAAAGACCGATGCAATTAGACATCCCATCTTTTGTCAATGATTTCGAAGATTTCATTATATTTCTCTTATTTATGATCAAATGAACTTGCAATGCATTCTTTTGCCCTATCCATTGCCTCATAAATGTATCCCATGGGAGATTTCTTCTCAGATCAACCACTCTAAGCACTTTGACAAGAGGACCCGAGACCTTAAGGGCAAACACAACAGTATTCCAAAATGAAAGCATCAATAAAGTTTGTGCCATTCTTTTACCTTGTGGTTCCTTTGCCCATTTGCTTGAGGTCCAGTCTTCGGAGGTGACCATATTACTCAAATTGTTTTTTTGTTGATGCATCCTAGACAGACAAAAGCGGTTGCAAATCTAGTTTTTGCAGGCTTGATCAACTTCTACAAATTTGTTTAGCCTCCCATCATGTTTAGCAACGTAGGCCGATTGTAAATGTAGCCATGTACTGCCTTTACCCTGTCAAATGTCTTTTTCAGTCTAGGTATCTTGAAAATCTCTTCTAACATCAAGTCCCAACAATGAGCAAAGACATGGTGTCCAATACAAGTGTTCATACTTAGCTTCCAAAAACCTCCCTATAATGTAACAATAACGAAGAATTATTATTTTCAAGTTTTTAAATTTTAAATACAAAACAAACTATGAGTAAACAATTTTGATGTAAGGAATGAGGAAATATTCTTACCCGCCAACACATTAGTCAGCAAAGACTATCGCTGATAACTTGCACCACATTTTCTTTTCCAACTTTCTCCACAAACTTGTCTAGTAATTCAAATAGCTTTTGCCCATCCTTTGAATAGCTAGAAGCATCAACCGACTCAACAAACATGGTTCATCTTGGACAATTAACTAAAAAGTTAATCAATATCCTTCCTCTCTTATCAGTCCAACCATCAACCATTATGGAACACCCGTATTTTGCACAATCCTCTTTATGATTCTTCATCAAATCTTCAGTATGTTTTACTTTTTTGAGTTGGGTAACCCGCACTTCATGGTAAGTCGGTGGCTTCATACCAGACCATATTGGCCAATGGCTTCAATCATTGGTCCAAAACTCTCATAATTTACTGCATTAAAAGGGGATACCAGCATCATACATCCAACTTGCAAATCTTTTGCACCGCCTTGACTCTCATTTCTTTTTTGTAAGGGTCATTTGCATCAATTTTGGTTTGTTTCTCTTTTGCTTGGTCTCTTCGATTTTTCACCACTGATTCAGGATTGGATGTGAAGTAAACATCCATAGGCCCTTTTCTCTTTGGCATTTTTTATTTGGATTTGGATTTGGATTTGGATTTGGATGAACCTTGGCTACTACTTGTCAACTTACGGTGTTGATTGACATTGATCTCAACGACATCATCATCTTCATCTTTCATGTCCATGTCATCGAAATCAGGCAACATGTTCATTTCTTCTTTTTGCATCTTTTTTTTTTTTTGACATGAACTCTCTAATCTCTTCTCTTACATGAGTTGGACACTTCAGGCAAGCAGTGACATTCCTATAACCTCTCGCGAGGTGTTGTTTCACCCGATAAACACCTCCATTTGATACTTTACTACAAAAATTACACTCAAACTTGTTTAAATTATTCTCCTCCACCAAATGAGCATATTGCCACGCCGAATCTTTTCTATTACTTTCCGATGTCATTTTCTACTTCCTACACAACACAAAAAATAAATAACAGAAAAAAAATTTCAGCATAATGAATGTAATGTATGTTATGTGATGAATTAATTAATGTATGTAATGTATGAATCAATTTTCTATTTTTTTAATTAATGATGAATTAATTAATTTCAGTATAATGATGAATCAATTTCAGTATAATCATAATGAATGTAATGTATCTATTTTTTTCTATTAATTAATGATGAATTAATTAATTAATTAATGTATGTAATGTATGTCATTTTCTTTTCTTTTTTTTTTTTAACAGAGAGAGACTCAAAAGAAAGGGAAAAAATAAAAACGAAAAAGAAGAACAGAGCTAACTAGTAGAATAAGAAGAAGGGAAAAAAAAGAAAAGAAAAACAGAGCTTCGACAGAATAAGGAGGAGAAGAAGAAGAGAAGAGCCCAGTCGGAAGAAGAAGAGAAGAGCCCAACCCAGCAACCCAACGAGCGAAGCAGAAGAAAAAGAGAAAAAAAAATCGATCGAAACTCTGTCGAAGAAGAAGAGCCCAGTTGAAAGGAGTCAAAGGAGGTTCGTGACAGAGGTTCGAAGAAGAAGAGGAGTACCTGGTTCAAGAGAGAGAAGAGCCCAATCGGAAGGAGTCGAAGGAGCTTCGTCGAAGGAGAACACAGATTAGGGCTTCGATTTGAGTCCTCTTCTGATTTCGCGTGTATTGTATTGGATCTGAGTTGTAATCGTATGTGTTGGAGGCTATAGGAACACAATTTTCAGCCGTCAGATCTGAATTAAGCACAAACAGAGAAGCCCGACTAGGCGCACGACTTGCGCTCATAGCCTCTGCGCCTCTTCCAGCGCATCCAAGGCGCGATCAAGTTATATCAACGCCTCGGGCCTCCTCAAGTCGCGCCACCTGCACCTCACCTGGCGCCTAGGCGCGCCTTTCACAACCCTGGATGAGGCATTTGAAATCACAAATAAAATGCATGGAATCATTCAGATTATACGTATTAAAAAAATGCATGAAATTTAAGATATTTTGATAATGGGAAAAAATTCAAGTTTTATGTAAATAAATAAATAAAAATAAAAATAAAAAGAAGAAGATAGGCAACATATATTCAATTTTGACATGTGTGACACTCAATCCCATATCGGATATCGAGATAGATATTGATAGTTTGATCATCCATATATGGAATAGTCCATTCTCAACAATGTGAGGGCCTTTGTGAGATACCATAAAGATAAAACTGTGATGGTCCATGGACCCAAAGCATACAGTTATAGTCTACAAACCCAAAGCATACAATATCAATATCACATAGATGGTGGGTACGAATTGTTACATCATGAACGATATTTAAAGAATTGAGGCTTTGTTTATTTTAATTTTAAATTTAGTACTTAAAAATTCATAAGACAATAGAAAGCCTTTAGCAAATCAATACAGACAAAACACATAAAGAGTCATAGTTATAAACCATAATCATCATGTCACCCACAAATTATCATTGGCCAATATTCAAATAGGGTCATGAAATGGGGCTTTTAGGTCACGAAATTCACTAGAATAACTTTTATTTTATTTTGCTTTTGTCATTAGATGCATGGAGATCTACTATGGCTTGCAAATAAACATTATTGATTGCAAGGATAGCTTGGTTTTTCCCTTCAATTCTATAAGACCATATTTGTTTAAGCAGATTTATGGCATTAGCATTCTTAGGATAGTACTTAGATTATTTATTCTTTTAGATTGTGTATCATATCCTATGTTTGGATTGATACTAGATAATACGATGAGATTGATAGTCCAAACCTCTCCCTAATCCTCCATTTTGTACGAGGAATACTTATGTCTTTACGCATTTTATTGAATTATTAGTCTAAACCCATGCCCACGTCTGTCCAAACAAACATGCCGGAAATGTAAAACTAGCAAGCACTTGGAACTTTAGCTAGTGTTTGATTCAATGGAATAAATGTTGGAATGGTGTGATTCTTCCATCGAAATAATTATTTTGAAATTTGATTCGGTAAAAAAGAAAGAAATGTGTATTGCAAATAAAATTACTATTCACCAATTTAGAAAAATGATATAAATGACAATTTTATTCCTTAAAATATTTGTTTCTTGTCATTTTTGTCCCTTAAATTTTAATTTTATAATTTGATCCTCAAAATTGTCCATTTGAATCAATTTGGTTATAGGTCTAACGTCCGTCTACGTTCCGTCTACGTTGATAACGAAAATATCAGTAAAAGACAGTTTTAGTCCCAAAGTATGTATTTCTTGTCATTTTAGTCCCTTTAAGTTTCAATTTTATCATTTTGATTTTCAAAATTGTCATTTTGAGTCAATTTGGTTCTAGGTCTAACGTCCATCTATATTGATAACGGAAATATTGGTAAAAGACAGTTTTAGTCCCAAAGTATGCATTCCTTATCATTTTAGTCTTTAAGTTTCAATTTTATCATTTTGGTTTTCAAAATCAAAATTAGTCTTAGCTCAAATTGACAAAATTGAAGACCAAAATGATAAAATTGAAATTTAAGGGAATAAGATGACAAAGATGCATATTTAATTAGGGATTAAAATTGTCTTTTATCTAAAAATAAAATACTTTTCAAATGACTCAAACGTTAGAGATATATACGACTAAATTTACTCAAATTGACAACTATAAAGACCAAAATGACAAAATTAAAACTTAAGGAACTAAATGAAAAGAAAGAAACATATATTTTAGAGACTAAAGTTATCTTTTATCCTTTAAAAATGACTATTTTATTGACTGATCAATAAATAATCATTCTATACTACCCAAAATCATTCCAGTCAACCAAAAGCTATCTTAGAGTTGAAGTATGATGGGTAAAGTGATGTCAAATGAACTAATGTCATCAGTGCCCGCCAATTGACAGTTGGGTTAAGGTAGGGGACATGAGTGCAACACGTTTACTTAGATATGCAGTCTACAAATATTTTTAAGTTAAAGAGTTAACTATACTAAACTATACATAAATCTTAATTGGGTAAATTACAATATACCTCCTGATATTTATTTATAATATGAACTGTTCTTTCTGATTTTAGAAATTATATGTATTCTCTAATTAAAAGTTTTATTTAATAGAATTAATAGAAAAAATAAAAATTTTAACTATTATTCTATACAATAATAAAATTACCTGAATTTTAATTTTAATATATTTATAATATTATTAAAAACTGTTAATTAACTTGATAATTTATTAATAAGAATAAAAGAGAATTATTTGTTATGCAATTAAAAAGTTGAAGGAGCAAGATGTAATTTTTAAACCTATAAGAACAATTTGTATTTTAAGCAAATTACAAATGGTGCATTTGTAATTTATCCAATCTAGTTTTATGAATACAAAGTTCAATGTAAGAACTATAAAATTTATACATGTCCTCCTGTCATTAGGGATGAGAAATAGGTGAATCTGAACCTTCAACACATACTTGTAACCGATATCCATATTTGAGTCTATGTAAAATAGAATTAATTATTGGTCTCACACCAAAATATGATAACCCTTGAATTGGCAACATTTATGGGTCAACTACGAAAATTTCCAAAGTCAACCAGACATAAAATATTACAGCCAATCAAGATGATCAAGATGTATAGCATAAATTGAGGAAAACAAAATTGTAGTAATCCAACTATTTGGCAAAATATATCAAGATTGACCAATAGAAAATCCAATCATACAGTTTATTTCAGTACAAAACTAGCTTTTGAAACTAACTACATTAACATTAGCAATGGTTTAATAGCTAATCACAGCGAAACATATTTTTTATTTTGATTTTGGTTGTTATCAATGAAACAATTCTATATGTATTACTGCCTGTTCTGGAGTGAATTGCTCATAGTGTTACTCTTGCACAAAAAGAACTACATGTGCATTAGGCAGGATCCTAAGTAGAATATATATAATAACCTTTTACTTATTCTGTAATTAGATAGTAAACTTTTAAAGATATAGAACTAGAAAAAAACAACAAGTACCATGAAGTTAAGAGAGTTTAATACAATCATGATAACTAACAAAATAAAATAATTAAAACTAAGAATGAGCATCACATACCTGAAAACATAATCCATATCTTAGTTGCACGAAGCGGGAGCGGGAGCGAGAGCGTGAAATCGTAGACATTTCAGGAATCGTTTAGTTGGGAGCGTTTGTATATATTTTAAATAATATATAAAAATATATTGTAAGGTTATATTTTTTTATGGGACTATACATGTTATAAATAAATAAGAAGTATAAAAAATTATATGTTAAAATATTCTAGTTATATACTTTTATTAGAATATTTTTAATTTAGTCTAAAATATTTTTATTACTTTTTTATCAATTTATTCTAAAATATTTTTGTTAAAAATTATTTATTTTACGTTATTTTCTTTAAAAAAATAACATAATAATATTAATTCAATAAATATAATATATAAATAATTACACATAAATTTATGAAGATAATATATAATATATAAATTAAAACAGATATATATATTTTATAAAGGTTATATATAATATATAAATAAAAACATATATTTATATATATAATTTATAAAAACAAAAACAAAAACATATATACATAATACGTATTATATATATATTTATATATCTATCCATCTATGTTTGATCTGAGAAGAGAAGACCAGAGAGAGAGAGAGAAGTTGTGAACCAGTCGCAAAGAGAGAGAGACGTCGCGCAAAGACCAGCGAAGAGGAGAGAGAAGTCGCGATGGCTGTGTGCGACTCACGAAGACCAGCGAAGAGGAGAGAGAAGTCGCGATGGCCTGTGTGCGACTCGCGAAGACCAGCGAGGAGGAAGGTAGAAGTCTGCGATGGCCCGCGATGGAGCTTCGACTGAGAAGAAGACAGATTCGTATCAGATTCGCGTTTCTCTTGCATCAAAATCGCGATTCTTCAACGAATTTGAGTCAGAAGCGCAGAATCGCGATTCTGAGGAAGAATCGTGAGCAGCATGAACGATTCCTGCTACTAAGATCCATATTTGCTAATTTCTTATGCCACCTTGTCTCAACGTTTTCACCGTTTTATGCTTTTTCCCTTCAACAATTCTTACAAACAATTTCGGTCTTCCAATTAAGAACATGAGAAATCCAACAACCAATCCCAATGCCGTTCCACACCATACCCCATCACCACGGCTTCCCAAGTAAATCCAATTACAAAATTCGACTCATCTTCCTGTTGTCATAGCACCCCTGGCTGAACTTGTGCTTCATTATCTTTACATTCCTTTGACAATAGAAACCCACATAATCTCGAGTTCCCAACATATGAATCATTTACAAATGTATCAAATTGTTACTTTGGGGTATGGGTCCATCAATATGGTTGCATGAAAGGTTAAAGACCTCAAGAAATGTCAAACTCTTTAATTGGTTAGGAATTTTCCCAATAAGTTGGTTTGAAGAGAGGTCTAGTGAATCAAGCTCACAAGTCTCCTAAAGAAAATGGAATAAAGCCCATAAGGCTATTATGAGATAAATTAAGCACTATGAGAGAATTAAGCCTTGATGACATCCGAATATCTCAATTGAATTTGTTAGATGATAAATCAATTGCTATGAAGAGAGTAAAAATTCTCATTAAAGAAATATATGACCCCTTCATAGTCAATGCAATAGAAGCTTGATAATACGATCCAACACTCAAATATTTTTCATTTGGCATAGTCTTATTCCTCATAGCTTTGAAATTTTTGAAATATCTCCCGCAAATGGCCAATGAACTTATTGGAGAGGTCAACAATTGAGTTTAGGGAAAGAAAGGTTTGGCTTGAACTTATTGTGGGAGGTCAACAATTCGAGTTTAGGAAAGAAAGGTTTGGCTTGGAATTGTCTATTGGACCATGAAATTTGTTGGATCGCAAGACAAGAACTCAGAACTCGAAGTGTCCCCGACCAATAAGGAAACATGTCATTTATCTTGTTGTTTCGAGGTCTAGAACTTGTAATCGCTTACAATTGGTTAAGGATCGTGTAACTGGTCCTTCAAACGGATATCCATTCAAATTAAGAATTTCCAACTGATTACCCTTTCCAAATATCATGGGGATGTTCCCCTGAAAGGCATTGAACCGCAAATCTAATACATAGAGAACGTTGCTTAAATATCCCAAACATTGTGGAATTGCACCACTCAAGTGGTTGTGAGACAAATCAAGGATGTAAAGGAAACTCGCATTACAAATTGAAGAAAGAATCTCGCCGGTGAGTTTATTTTGTGAGAAGAAGAAGTAAAGTACAGAGAGTGGTGGAACTGGGAGTTGTCCTTGAATCAAGTTGGAACGAAGATCAAGAATCTCAAGATTCTTCCAAGGAAATTGGTTTATACCTACTAGAAAGTTGTGGGAAAGATTTAAGTACCACAATGAAGCCTTCCCGATGATGCCAACCCATTTTGGAATCTTCCCATGAATTTCATTGTTGGAAATGTCTAGTTGTTCAACATTCTCTAAGGCTTTCAAGAAATCAGGAAATTCCCTTATCTTGCAAAAAGTCATATAGAATGACCTAAGCTCAAGCAAGGTATTGTTGATATTGTTGATTGTACTCAATGAAAGACTATTGTATGAAAGATCAAGATAATCGAGATTTTTTTGATTTGAGAATGTTTGTAGCTCCACAACATCACTAAAATTATTTGACGAAAAATCATGTTGGGTCAAATTCACAAGATTTGAAATTGATTGTGGAATGGGGCCATATAGTTCATTATGACTCAAGTCAATGTTCATCAATTTTGATTTATGCTGGAACTCAGGGATTTGGCCAATTAGTTGATTACTACTCGGGTCTAATTCTGTCAATGATGGAAGATTCAACAACCAAGATGGTAGTGTCCCATTCAATGAGTTATTGTGCAAGTGAAGTGTTTGTAGGTTGTCTAGCCCACTAAAATTAAGAATTTTCCCATCAAGATTATTTTCAAAAAGATCCAAAAGAGTGAGCTGATTAAGATTTGAGAGAGTAAATGGGATCTGACCATTGAAACTATCAGTGATCTGTGTAAGGTTCCCAAGCAATTTAGGAATGGACCCGGAGAATTTGCAACTGGTGAGATTCAAGGAATTCGAAGACTTGAGATAGCCAATTGAATCAGGTAATTCTCCAGAAAAACTCGAAGACACAAGATTCAACATCTTGAGGGAACTACTACTACTCCAATTTACTTTGGGTAAATTACCAGTGAGATCAAAGTTGACTCATAAAGAGAGAATTTGGAAGTTTGGAAGGTGAAAAATGATATCCAGTAATTTCCCATGCAACCCAGTGAGAGTAAGATCCAGATATGTCAAAGAAGACATATTCGTCAAAGACATTGGTACAACTGAAGATATATCTACAAAAGAAAGGACAAGTTCTTGCAATTGGGTTAGGTTTTTGAGCATCGTTCTGAAATTGTGCGATTCAAGTCGTAGTTGGCTGCCATAGGAGAGATTGAGTGAAACTAGTTTGAGCAGGTGAATTTCGATGGGATTGAGCCTAAAAACCGGAATGAGATAGGTTGAGATGTGTCAAATTGGCAAAGTGACCAAATGTTGATGGAATGTGGGAGTAATTGAAGTGATTGAAGGCGAGATTGAGGTGCTCTTAGGATGAATTTCAAATTTTGCAACATCATATCAAAATATCAAGTAAAATCCATAAGAACGGCACTTTACCAAGCATGACCAACGTAAAGTTCCTATGGTTAAAGTGCCATTATGTTGTAGTATTCCTATCAAAATGTCAAACAATATTATCATACATATCGACAGATGTATCAAGATGTCACCTATTTCGACATGTTGATATCAAGATTACAATGTTAGCCAACTTTGTCGCAAAATGCTTGAAACTGCTAGTAAAACTTTCTACCAAGAATGATAATCCAAAACCAGCATTACCAAATTACTCATTAGATCATATAAAATATTTATGTACCAACAATATTTCCCAACTTACTCAACCCCCGCGTTTCTATTCATGTTGATTGGATCATTAGAGTAAGGTATTCTAAATACGAAATTTACACAATGTGCCTAAAAAAAATTATCCAACAGTAACCAGTGTCACCAAATAACTATTCGTGTAAAAATATAATTATAATGTATATACGTAATATGCACTCCCATTTACTCAATCAAAGAAAGTATCAGTTCCTTATTGAAGTTTTAATCATGTTATAAATCAATCCCACTCCCCCTCTTCCCTACAGCTGGTTCAAACCCATAACTACTCCTACCAAACAGCAGCATAATTGCAGTGTTTAATTGTCCCAACAAAATCACATGCCAGCATTCAAATATTTTACTGTGATGTTGAAAACAACTGCATGAAAGCTATGACAGTCAACATATCTTACCATCAAGCAATTGGTTCCAACAACATCATGTTGAATTCTCCTGGTTAAATGAATTTTGAAAAAGACCGGTGCACATATCCATAAGCAACAGTTAAGTGAAATAGAAAGCTGTCTAGATTTGGAAATAGTAACTACTGATGTGCAAGCACTCACTAGTAACCATCTCTAAGACCACCAAATTTCTCTTGCCCTGCAGTATCCGAGCAATAAAATCAGATTTTCCCACAGTTTGTGAAGAAGTCCAAAGGGTGAACTTCGACACCAACGGTTGCTGTTTAAAACAAAAACAATAATTATCAAATAAACATGCATGCATGGTACTGAAAATAATCTGAACTCAGTTAAAGGGGAAATTATCATGTCGCTTAGAATTGTATTTCTTCTCCTCCACATACAAAAATACAATCAAGTAGAAGCAATTAAATTAAACAATCAAACCTAAGAAAGATCAGGCTTTTATTGATACACTTACGTTTGTACTTCTTCTCAAATTCACCGGTGAGATGCCTCTTCACAAAAGTTGTTTTCCCTGCATCATTCAAACATATTCAGCAACAAGAACTGAAATTCATCAAGCAACCTACCGTTCAACTTCGTGCACGTGAAATAGTTCAAATCAAACCTTTCTTTGAAAAACTAAGGACGTGTTTGGCTTCAATGTTGAAAACTGTTTTCTATACTGTTCTTCCTAACAGGAAAAAAAAAATAAGCAACACAAACAGAACTCATTTGGCAATCTGTTTCCAGGATTTTTCTTTTCTTTTCTTTTCTTTAAACACCCATTTTTAGGAAACAATTGTATATTGCTTTCCAAATTCTCAAAAAATGGATTCATAAAAACTAAAAAATATATGAAAACAAGGGTATGCTTGAAATTCTCATTCTCTTATTTTTTGAAAACATGAATAACGAAAACGACAAATGAAAACAAAAACAGTGAAAACAAAACCAAACAATCCCTAAACATACTTTTGGATTCACTTCAGCTCTGAGGGAAAAAAATGAGCTAAAGAACCACAACACGCTCATCTTTCCTCAGTGCCAAACAATTCTTATATCCTCAAGCTTGACAGACATTTAAAGAAACAATTTTTTTCGACATTACAGAACCAAAAATAAAATAATTAATTAATTAAATTAAAAAATTAAAAAGTAAAAATAAAAAATAAATACAAGTTCCTCCATCACCAACAATGACGAGCTTGAAGCTCGGGTAAACAACAGTCTGTTGGTTCGGCAAATCCTGCATGCACGAAAAGCTCCAAAATCACCGGCTCAAATATAAACCCAGACCTCCATTCTTAATAAAAATCTTCAAATGATTTTAAATTTTAAATTTATTTTAGAAAGTGTAATTTTTTACATGAAAATGAACAGGTCGTGATCCATTGAGAGCAGGAATTGTAAGTTGAAAAACCCTAGAGTCTAACTAAACCCAAATCAAACAATGACGAAATCGAAGAGATCGGAGAGTAGAATAGAATTGAAAGGAGAAAGCTTTACCATTGGATTTGAATATTCTGATACAGGAGCTTTGTGCGTTAGATAGAAGAGGCGGCGAGGTGATAGAGAAGGGTGGCCGACTCTCCTTGTCCGTCAGATTCTCTCAGGTGTGGGCGCCTGCCTTTTTTTTTTTTTCAAATATAGTAATTTTTTCAATTTATTTATTAATTTTTTTCAAAAATAATAATTTATTTTGAAAAAATAATTTGTTCAAAAAAAAATTATTTTTATTTTTATGACAAAATAATTTTAATTTTTCTCAACAAAATATAAAATAAATTTTTAAAACACAAATTTGTATTTTTTTTGTCATTTTATATACAAAAAAATTATACGTAATTTTTATATGGGTATGGATTTACACTTATATGATATAAAATTTTTGAGATGTTTTTTAAAAATTTCTAGTATTGCTCTTTTATGTATAATATAAACAATGAAAAGTACTGAAAATAAAAATAAAATTACTAATAAGTTTAAAATCAAAACAATGAAAATTACTAAGTAGATAGAAAAATATTGAATGGCAAATTAAACCAAATCAAAATAGATTAAAAAAATGGCAAAATAAATAAAAAATTTCAAATGATAATCATCATAGTGTGGACGTGGGTGAGTTTCAAATGATAATCATCATAGTGTGGACGTGGGTGAGTAAATTTCGACATGGCACGTGGGCAAGGTTTGAACTGAGCTTATACTATTTAATAATATTTTAAATAATTTTTTAAATATCATTTTTCTTTTAAATTATTATGTATTTTTCACGTTAACTTTCATACTTCGATTTATTTTAATTTAGCATATGAACTTTTCACAAATTAATCAATTAGATTCATATCATCATCTTTCGTCCACAATTGGACGGAATGTACTGATGTGGAGGGCAAACTGATTTTTAATTTGGGAGATAAATTGATTTTAAAGTATAAATTGGAGGATAAAATAAAATTTTAAATGTCACGTCAACACATTTCGTCCAATTATAGACGTAAGGTGATGGCAGGAGTCTAATTGATCAATTTGTAAAAAATTCAAGTACTAAATTGAAATAAATCAAAATATGGGAGTCAACGTGAAAAACGCGTGATAATTTGGGGGAAAAATAATATTTACTCTTTTTAAATTTGGTTTGGCCTAAGATTGGATCAATATTTTATTCTTAAACTTGTTAAAAAATAAATTTAAAAAATTAAGTTGGTTTGTAGCTTAATTATTATTCATTATAGTTAACTTTTATATTTGAAAATAAAAAAATATAATTAATTTAATGATCTGATTGCCTAAATTAATATTTTAAATTTTATAATTACTTTTTACATGATTAACAATACATAATTTATGTTTATAAGAAAATGAAATCAATTATAATATATATATATATATATATTTTTATGTATTGTATAATATAATTTGTAGACAAGTTAGGGTGGGTTGGACTTGAAGCACTAATCTTCAACCTAACTTATGTTGGGTAAATTTGGTCAAAAGTTAATTTTTAGTTTTTAACTCATTTTGAGTCACATTATTTCTCATATTTTTTTAAAAAAAAAATAAAAAAAGTTAAAAAGTTAGTTTTTAACCAACTTTTCAGATCACCCCATTTTAATCAAATTAAAACATTTTACTCAAACCAACCTTTTATGAATCCAAATAATAATTTCAAACTCTATAAAGGCGCTGTTTGTGAAAAAGAAGTTGAGGCTATTGTAGCCTCATATATGAAATAAGCCAAAAAGTGTGAACAGTTCATGCGTGTGTACAACTAGGTTACAAACAGTGGTCGAATTACCATTTTACCCTTTGACTATTTCAAAGGATAGTATATTGGGTTTATACACAGCTGAAACAAAGCCTCAACCCTATTCTCATCTCTTCCGTCTCTCACAACTGACTACAGCGACACGAGTTCGCGTGACTGATCTCTCTCCGACGAACCTATCTCCGGCAGAGCTCTGTCTTCCACACAACACAACCGACGAAGAACTACGATAAGTAAATCACCTGAACTGATTGTACATGTAATAACCCGACCCTCGTATGTGATTCTGATATATTCTCAGTCCCTTACTCTGTACTTTCAAATGCTTACTGTGAAATTTTATAAGGAATTAAGGTTAATTAAGTGAATCCTATGATTGTGGATACATATCTGTTTAATAAGGAAAGTATCTGTCACGATTAGAATGTTTGAATCAGAAATTGAGGGCCTTAGAGACTTGATAATCTGAAATTGATTTTATATTTGAAATCAGCGTAATTTTTAAGTAATAATAAGCATTGTTGTGAAATTTCAATTTAGGATGATTAAACGATTGATTTTTGTCCTATTCATTTCTTATAGATATATATGTGTTCTTTAACCATTTGACTTAAGAATTCCTAGCTTAAAAATATCTCCTGAGAGAAAGGAACTAAAGGGGAACTTCTTCAAGATCAAAATTGGATAATTTAGAGGGAATTCAAGAGTATTAAGCTTAAGGTAAGTCTAACCCATCTAATTCCACTTTCTTTCCTTGCTTTAAAGTAAGAATTTCTTGATGTGGTGTGGATTAGGGTTGTAAAGGAATTCATATACACACATGTGTGTGTTTTTGATAGTTAGTATGATAAGCTTATCATTTACTTGTTTTGAGTTAAATTGAGCCATCTAGTAAGAATTATATTCTACTTCCTTAATCTTCAAGCTTGGCCCCATCTATATGACTAAGTGGTTGTATATATGTGTGTTTGTGTGGGTGTATGGAAGATGGCAATACTTTTGAATTGGACATGTTCATGAGTTGAAGATTAATGATCTTAATCAAAGTGAGGTAATATGTGTTGTGAATCCTATTCATGCAATTTTTAAGCCATATCCTATCAAATGCTAGATTTATCTTGGGCTTTATAAACACCTACCAAAGTGGGATTGTTGGTGGAAATTTGGGCTGCCCAAACAGGGAAATCGCCGTACGTGCGGGGGTCATGGCCGCACATGCGGGAGGATCAGTTGCACGTGCGGGAGTCATAGCCGCACGTGCAGAGAATGGCAAATTTTTGAGTTTAGCTACTGCTAAAAAGGCACGTGCGGGGATTTCCAGCCGCACGTGCTGGACCAACCGCCGCACGTGCGGCCCATGCTGAAAAAAATGGTTTGCTCCGTTTTGCGTGCTTAACCCTCGGATATTTTTAGAATTTGTATTTTATGCCTACTGATGTTGTAAAATTCATTTGAAGTGAAATGAAGCAGAAAGTAATGTAACAAAGAGAAATAAACTAATTTGCAAGTAATGAATGTGTACAGGACACACTTTGGGAGGAACTAGCACGTCGTCACAACACTGTAAGTAGTGGTACTACCATAGTACACTTTACTTACAACTAATGATTGCCACCAGCATTCTGTTATCGCATGTTAATTATGTAACTATGTGAATGGTTCAAAAAAAAATGTGAATCAATGATGGAAAGGATACAAATACTTTCATATGACTCTAGAACCTTGTAAGATTCTGAAACTAGCCTGCTCTATTGATATTTGGGCCAATGGCCAATCTGTATTTTCTAGTATGAAACAAAGTACTGTACAGAACTAAGTGCTACAATGTGAGCCACCTCTAGAATCCGTGCAAGACACCTCTTGAGTTCACACATGCATGAAAAGGGCATAATGCCAATCTGTTTAAGGGCTTAATGCCAATCTGTTTAAGGGCTCAATGCCAATTTGCTTAAGGGCTTAATGCCAATCTGTTTAAAGGCTTAATGCCACTCCGTTCAAGGGCTTAAAGCCATTATGTTTAAAAGCTGGGCCTAAGGCCGTTCTGAAATTAATATAGAATCATATTAACCACATGATCTCAGCATTTATACACGCATTGATATGCATTATGTTTATGTTGAGCATCGAATTGTTTAAGTACTATTATTCACTGAGCTTGGCTCACTTTCTGTTATGTCTACTTCTGTAGGTAACCAAACAGGAGGTCAGTCCTAACCCATGACGCCCCTCCTCTTTTGTCAACCTCTGTGTGTCCAGGCCCTAGATAAAGCCACTCATATTTTTGTGAAGTTTTGACAAACTTTTGGCATTGCACTCTAATTATTGGCCTAAGGTTGAAATGTGCATAACACTTTCTTCTATAATGTTTTTGTTATACGCCTAATCATAGGGCTAGGTCTGTATATATGTATATATATAACCGATGCCCAGGTGCATGTTTCTGTATGTTATTTACCTATTATAATGTTTGTGATCCTGGCATGATAGCGGTAGCTCAATGGAGATTGTTTACTATTATTTTATGGTATTTAACGCTTCTATTCAGGCCCCGTATGTTATGTATGTCAGGTTAAAAGTCCGTTTCTGAACAGTTCATGCCCAAACTTTTAGGGGCGTGACAAGTGGTATCAGAGCACGAGTTACTATCACACACACGGATCCATTGAGCTTTAGGGTGTCTAGAGAAGACTTAGGCATTGTGCATGACATCCTGAAAGTATATGAAAAGATCGATGGCAACGTTAAATGTACTATGCTAATGCTAACAATTTTGAACTATGTTTATGCTATGTAATTGATTATTGTGTAGATTATGGTGAGAACAAGGACAGAAGACCCGGAAAATGCTACCTCTGCACGGTTGGATAAGATGAGAATGATTATGGAAATGGCGGAGACATTACGACAACAACAACAGCAGCAACAACCACAACCGTCACCGCCACTGCCACCACCACCGGTACCTCCACCTGTAGTACAAGGTTTCCATGTTGAAGACCGGACCATTACCCTTACCAAGGAGTTTAAAAAGATGAAACCGCCGTCATTCAAAGGAGGAATAGAACCAATAAAAGCTGAAGCGTGGGTGTTGGGAATAGAGAAGTTATTCGAAGTTTTCCTTTGTACCGAAGCTCAAAAGGTGCAACTGGCTGCCTTCACTCTTGAGGACGAGGCACGGAGATGGTGGATGCTTACGAGAACTATACATCAAGGATTAACATGGGCCAGATTCTTGGAATTATTCTATGATAAGTATTTTCCTCAAAGTATGCAAGATAAGAAGGTGACTGAATTTGAGACTCTCAAACAAGGAAATAAAACCGCTAAGCAGTATGAAGCCCAATTTGCAGAATTAGCCCGGTTTGCACCTCATATGGTGGACACGGACTATAAGAAGGCACGGAAATTTGAAAGAGGATTACGAGGTGTTATCCTGGACCGAGTCAATATGTTGAAGTTACCTACTTATGTGGATGTGTTGGAGAGGGTTGTTATAGTTGAGGGAAACCTTGCTGCTCAGAATCGGATTTTCGAGTGGAAAGGGAAAAGGCAAAACAGTCAATTATCAAAAGGGTCGATTACTCCATCAATCAAGAAACAAAATTCAGGGACTTCAAGTACTTTTACCCCTATTCAGGATTCCATTCCTGTTTGCTCAGAATGTGGAAAGAAGCATCGTGGAATGTGCTATCGGAAGTCGGAAGCCTGTTTTAAGTGTGGCAAAACGGGTCATTTGATAAGGGATTGCCCTTAGAGGAACCAACAAAATGGCAATAGGGCTGCTATCAGTTCAGCGGGGTCTACACCAGTTCTCAATACCAAGCCAGCTGCCAAATCTACTAACAACAAAGAAACAAAATTCAGGGACTTCAAGTACTTTTACCCCTATTCAGGATTCCATTCCTGTTTGCTCAGAATGTGGAAAGAAGCATCGTGGAATGTGCTATCGGAAGTCGGAAGCCTGTTTTAAGTGTGGCAAAACGGGTCATTTGATAAGGGATTGCCCTTAGAGGAACCAACAAAATGGCAATAGAGGTCGCTATCGTCACGGGTTCTACACCAAGCCAATACTGCCACCGCCAAATCTACTAACAACAAAGACACTGCAAGACAAGGCAGGGTGTTCGCATTGGTCCCAGGAGATATGCAAAATGCGGCAACGGTGGTGTCAGGTACATTTATTGTTTACGGTCATTTTGCTCATATGCTGTTTAATTCTGGCTCTACCCATTCCTTTGTGTCAAGATTATTTGCGCAAAATTTAGATAAGTCCGAGGAAAACTTGTCTTATATGTTATGTGTGTCTTCACCTTTGGAAGACTCTATGATCTGTGCTTCTATATATTTTGCTTGTGAACTCCTACTGGGAGACATCTGGATATATGCCAATCTATTACCCCTCGACATGACTTATTTCGATATCATTCTGGAAATGGACTGGTTGAGTGAACATGGTGCAACGATAGACTGTTTGACTAAACAAATCAGTTTCCACCCTCCGGGACAATCCGAGTCTACTTTTCAGAGATAGGGAGTGACCTCTCCACTGTAACAACCCTTGTTTTAATTACCGATTAACGACTGAATTAGCTACTGATCACTGATAAACTGAACTGATTATGACTGATAAGTGAACTGAATGAGATACCGAACTAACTGATTGAAATTGAAACTGAAATCGAATAAGTTTATCTATTGAATTGCATATTGCATCTGTTTGATTGAATGACTATCTGTTTAAATTCATATGTTTAAACTGTCAATTGAAGGCCTTATCGGCAGCCGAATTAGGAACCGTTTAGTGTTTTATAATCAGTAGAATATTTGTGATTTAATGGTATATTTATCTGAAAATTGATTAGGAATGATTAAATTAGATTAAATATTGACTAATTGGAAAGATTGACTTAATTACACTTAAGCCACTTAGTGGCCCATTATCTCACACCCTTAGAGGCTTGCATGCACTTGACCAAAACACTTTGATCAGCTACTCCCTACACACCCAACCGACCAAGAAGAGAATTAGAGAGAGAGTGAGAGATTTGGACTCAACTTTGGGGTTTTAACTTGAATCTTGAAGAATTGAGCAGTAGAATGTCAAGTTAAGCTTCCTCACCTTGCAATTGGAACTCTAGGTAAGAGAATCCACCTTCTTCTTGTTGTCTTGAGCTAAACCTTGCATGTTTCATGCATCATTGTAGAGCTAAGACATGAATTTGTCCATAATTGTTGAATTAGAGCTCCATTGTTGCATGCATGGTTATTTTGGCATATTTTGGAAGTTAAATTCTTGGAGAACTATACATGCATGTCCATGTTTTTATCATAGTCCATGTTTCCACATTGTTTTCAAAGATTGGAGCTCAATAGAGCAAGATTTGAACCTTGAAATTGGTTTAAAACTCATGCATTGCATGTTTTGAAAGTATTCTTGAAATGGGTTTGAATTTTGGATTTAATTGACTCACCTTTGGGGCTTGAATTCACAAATTGGCTTTTGAAACTTGTTATACATTGTTTTGGGATGTGTTTTCCAGAAATTGGGCCCAAGAGGTCGAGTTTTGAATGAGAGAATGCTTGGTTTGAGCTTGGAAGGCAAATCTGGAAATTCCAGATTTGGCTTCTTCGCTCGAGCGAAGGATTCCTCGCTCGAGCGACCAACGTTTTCCTCTGAGCCACGCTCGAGCGTAAAAATCGAGCATCCAGTACTTTTACTGTTTCATCAGACCGCTCGAGCGAAGGAAGGTTCGCTCGAGCGAAGCCTTTGATTTTGGAAGCTAGCTCGAGCGGAGGAAGGCTCGCTCGAGCGAGACCCTGCCAAAGAACTTTTGAAAAATGCCTTCCAACTGTATTTTTGCATCCTCATCCCATCCTAGGCATTCTTAGGCCTAGTTTAAAGCATCTTGATGAGGATTTAGACATAGAACCACACCGAGGAAATTTAGGGATTTAATTATCATCCTTCCCGACTGTGAAACTTAGTGTGTGTTCTATTTGTTAACTGTTTAGGGTTGACTCTCGGGGACGCACTCTAGCTGCTATAGCCCAATCTCTGTGAGTAACAATTGTGTAAAGATATGTTCAAAATGATTATCTTTTGAATGCTGAACTGATATTGTTTATTGAATGAACGTATGTCCTGTATTCTGAACTGTATTGTGGCATCCTTAGCATTGACTGTTACTGTTACAGAGCTCTGTCAGTTCTCTTGTGGAACCATACTGATTATTGATTGATGGCCATCATTACTGTTGGGTCTGTTAAGACCCGGTCCTTTTGGACCTACTGTTTATAGGCTAATGGATGTACCACATATGACTGATTGATCGAATATCGAAAGATCAAATCTTGTTTAATGAACTGATTTCATTATCGTAGGAGATTCATTCATAACCTCTTTACGCATTATGTTATTCATGGGCTTTAGCTCACTGCTTATATATATATGTAGGTTCTCAAAGCCTGCATCGGAGCTAGGGCGTGGGTCGGTCCCCGCTTTGTCAAGCCACCTATGTGCCTCACCGCGAGGTTCCGAGTTGCCATGCTATGGCTTGGGGTATTTTTGTGTCCCCTATCGGTCTCCTTACTGTTTTGTACGATTGTATAGATCGCCCATCGTTATACTCATCGGTTTAGGGATTCGATCCTGTCTTGATCGATGTAAATGATTGTATAGACTGTTTGAATGCATGAAAATGTTTTTGGCATCTGATTTTCACACTCAATGGACACTAGTTACTTCATGTATTGGCTTCCGCCAGTTCCTACTCTGCTTAATCAGACATCGTTGTTGAGAGACCTTGATAATCTCGGATTCTTGGCGATTCTGATGCTAAACCCATAGGGCCGGGTTTGGGTCGTGACATCCACCATATTTGATTTCTGCAGCAAAGGCTAGTAAACTCATTCAGAAAGGGTGCCAAGGGTATTTATGCAGTATTTTGGAAAGGCAGGTGATAGGCGGAAGTACCGACATGATTCCAGTTGTCTGTGAATTTTCGGATGTTTTTCTGGAAGAATTACCGGGGAAGTTAGTGGACCGTGAAATTGAATTTACCATTGAAGTGATACCAGGAATCCAACCTATTTCTAAAACTCCATATAGAATGTCACCAGCTGAAATGAAGGAATTGAAGATCCAGCTGCAGGATTTACTTGATAAGGGGTTCATCCGCCCGAGTGTGTCTCCTTGGGGTGCACCAGTTCTGTTTGTGAAAAAGAAGGATGAAACGCTCTGACTTTATATTGATTACAGGGAACTCAATAAGGTAACGATTAAGAATAAGTACCCACTGCCGCAGATCGATGATTTATTTGACCAGCTACAAGGGGCACAAGTCTTTTCGAAGATTGATTTACGATCCGGATACCACCAATTGAAGGTTAAAGCTGATGATGTTGAGAAGACAGCTTTTCGAACCCGATACGGCCATTATGAATTTCTGGTTATGCCCTTTGGAGTTACTAACACGCCAGCAGTATTTATGGATTTGATGAACCGCGTCTTTAAGCCCTATTTGGATGAGTTTGTAGTGGTCTTTATTGATGATATTCTCATTTACTGGAAGAACACAGAAGCTCACGAAAACCATCTTCACTTGATCCTTCAAACCCTCCGGGAAAAAAAACTGTATGCGAAGCTGAAGAAATGTGAATTCTGGCTACAAGAGGTGGCATTTTTGGGGCATGTAATAACAAGGGAAGGAGTCTCTGTTAATCCACACAAAATTGAGGCGATTGTGAATTGGCCAACTCCTACCAATGTGACTGAGGTGCGTAGTTTTATGGGATTAGCTGGGTATTACAGAAGGTTTGTTCAAGATTTCTCCAAAATTGCTGTATCGCTTACACAACTGACTCGAAAGGGAGTTACATTTGAATGGTCAGAAGAACGGGAATCTGCTTTCCAGGAATTGAAAACAAAGTTGACTACAGCACCAGTTTTGGCCTTACCATCCGGTACTGAAGGGTTTGTAATCTACAGTGATGCTTCGCATAAAGGACTTGGTTGTGTACTTATGCAAAATGGAAGAGTTATCGCTTATGCCTCTCGACAGCTTAAACCCCATGAAAGAAATTATCCCACGCATGACCTTGAGCTAGTAGCAGTAGTTTTTGCTTTGAAGACATGGAGACACTATCTGTATGGCATTACTTGCAAAGTTTACACCGACCATAAAAGTCTCAAATACCTTTTCACCCAAAAGGAGTTGAATATGCGATAGCGACGGTGGTTGGAACTTATTAAAGAATATGATTTGCAGATCCACTACCATCCTGGTAAAGCCAACACGGTTGCAGACGCGCTTAGTTGGAAAAATATGGGGGATTTGACAAATCTATTTACAGAGCAAAAGGAGTTGGTAATTGAACTGGATAAAATGAATGTGGATCTTATGGTACGTGAACAGGAGGCCGTAATGGCAGCAGTAATGGCCCAACCGACCTTACTTGAGGAGATCAAGTTATATCAAATGGAAGATGAAACTCTAAGGAAGATATGTGATGAATTGGAGACAAAACTAAAATCGGGGTTCAGTTTAGTGGATTCGATGCTCAAATTTCAAAACCGGATATGTGTCCCCAATGTGTTGGAACTTAAATGGAAACTGATGGAAGAAGCACATGCCTCAAGATTTTCAATGCATCCGAGAAGTACTAAAATGTACCGAGAGTTGAAACAAAATTTTTGGTGGCCAAGTATGAAAAAGGAGATCGCAGAGTTCGTCTCTAAGTGTTTGCAATGTCAGCAAGTAAAGGTAGAGCATCAGTGACCAGCAGGATTGTTACAACCCCTTCCAATCCTGGAATGGAAATAGGAACACCTGACCATGGATTTTGTTGTGGGGTTGCCACGGACTCCTCAGGGTATAAATTCTATATGGGTCATTGTAGACCGATTAACTAAATCCGCTCACTTCCTACCAGTGAAGACTCAGTATAATGCAGAAAAACTTGCAGTAATTTATGTGAATGAAATTGTAAGGCTTCATGGTGTCCCGGTCTCAATTGTGTCGAATAGGGATCCCAAGTTCGTTTCAAGATTCTAGCAAAGCCTACAGGAAGCAATGAGTACAGAATTTAAGTTTAGTACAGTTTTTCACCCTCAAACAGACGGACAATCCGAGAGAACGATACAGACATTGGAGGATATGCTTCGGATGTGTGTACTAGATTTTTAGGAAAGTTGGGAAACCCATCTACCGTTGGTAGAGTTCGCATATAAAAACAGTTACCATTCAAGTATTAAAATGGCACCTTATGAAGCTTTGTATGGAAGACCGTGTCGTTCTCCCGTGTGTTGGGCCGAGATCGGAGATAGATCATTACTAGGGCCCAAAATTGTTCAATTGATGGCTGAAAAGATTAAGATTATTCGGGAAAGACTGAAAACTGCTCAAAGTAGGCAGAAGAGTTATGTGGATAACTGACGAAGGGGTTTGGAGTTTGAAGTGGATAGTCATGTGTTCGTGAAAATCACCCAATGAAAGGACATCCGAGATTCGGGAAAAGAGGTAAGTTAACACCCCGATATGTTGGTCCCTTTCAAATTCTGGAAAGAGTGGGTCTGGTAGCTTACCGAGTGGTCCTTCCACCGAGTATGAGTAAAGTACACAACGTGTTCCATGTCTCTATACTTCGGGGATACCTTTCGGATCCATCTCATGTCATAGATTACCACAAAATTGTGTTAGATGATAAGTTAAGTTATGAAGAAAAACCACTTCGAATCCTGGATCGGCAAGTGAAGCAGTTACGCAATCAAGAAATTCCGATAGTAATGGTGGAATGGCAAGAACATTACGAAACCGAAGCTACTTGGGAAAAAGAAGAGGAAATGCAACGCCAATATCTGCATTTGTTTCTGTTTTGAGGTAAAACAAGTTTGAGAGACCACACTTATTTAAGGGGGGAAGAGTGTAATAACCCGACCCTCGTATGTGATTCTGATATATTCTCAGTCCCTTACTTTGTGCTTTCAAATGCTTACTGTGAAATTTTATGAGGAATTAAGGTTAATTAAGTGAATCCTATGATTGTGGATACATATCTGTTTAATAAGGAAAGTATCTGTCACGATTAGAATGTTTGAATCAGAAATTGAGAGCCTTAGAGACTTGATAATCCGAAATTGATTTTATATTTGAAATCAGCGTAATTTTTAAATAATAATAAGCATTGCTATGAAATTTCAATTTAGGATGATTAAACGATTGATTTTTGTCCTATTCATTTCTTATAGATATATATGTGTTCTTTAACCATTTGACTTAAGAATTCCTAGCTTAAAAATATCTCCTGAGAGAAAGGAACTAGAGGGGAACTTCTTTAAAATCAAAATTGGATAATTTAGAGGGAATTCAAGAGTATTAAGCTTAAGGTAAGTCTAACCCATCTAATTTCACTTTCTTTCCTTGCTTTAAAGTAGAAATTTCTTGATGTGGTATGGATTAGGGTTGTAAGGGAATTCATATACACATGTGTGTGTGTTTGACAGTTAGTATGATAAGCTTATAATTTACTTGTTTTGAGTTAAATTGAGCCATCTAGTAAGAATTATATTCTACTTCCTTAATCTTCAAGCTTGGCCCCATCTATATGACTAAGTGGTTGTATATATGTGTGTGTGTATGTGTATGTGTGTTTGTGTGGGTGTATGGAAGATGGCAATACTTTGGAATTGGACATGTTCATGAGTTGAAGATTAATGATCTTAATCAAAGTGAGGTAATATGTGTTGTGAATCCCATTCATGTAATTTTTAAGCCATATCCTATCAAATGCTAGATTTATCTTAGGCTTTATAAACACTTACCAAAGTGGGATTGTTGGTGGAAATTCGGACTGCCCAAACAGGGAAATCGCCAGACGCAAGGTCATGGGGTCATGGCCGCATCGCATGACGTATGAGAATGGCAAATTTTTGAGTTTAGTTACTGCTAAAAAGGCACGTACGGGGATTTCCAGCCGCACGTGCGAGACCAACCGCCGCACGTGCGGGGCTCACAGCCGCACGTGTAGCCCATGCTGAAAAAAACGGTTTGCTCCGTTTTGCGTGCTTGACCCTCGGATATTTTTAGAATTTGTATTTTGTGCCTACTAATGTTGTAAAATTCATTTGAAGTGAAATGAAATAGAAAGTAATGTAACAAAGAGAAATGAACTAATTTGCAAGTTATGAATGTGTACATGACACACTCCGGGAGGAACTAGCACGTCGTCACAACACTGTGAGTAGTAGTACTGCCATAGTACGCTTTACTTACAGCTAATGATTGCCACTAGCATTCTGTTATCGTGTGTTAATTATGTAACTATGTGAATGGTTCAAAAAAAAATGTAAATGAATGATGGAAATGATGCGAATACTTTCATATGACTCTAGAACCTTGTGAGATTCTGAAACTAGCCTGCGCTATTGATATCTGGGCCAATGGCCAATCTGTATTTTCTGGTATGAAACAAAGTGCTGTATGAAACTAAGTGCTACAATGTGAGCCACCTCTAGAATCCGTACGAGACACCTCTTGAGTTCACACATGCATGAAAAGGGCTTAATGCCAATCTGTTTAAGGGCTTAATGCCAATCTGTTTAAGGGCTTAATGCCAATCTGTTTAAGGGCTCAATGCTAATCTATTTAACGGCTTAATGCCAATCTGTTTAAGGGCTTAATGCCACTCCGTTCAAGGGCTTAAAGACATTATGTTTAAAAGCTGGGCCTAAGGCTGTTCTGAAATTAATATAGAATCAGATTAACCACATGATCTCGGCATTTATACATGCATTGATATGCATTATGTTTATGTTGAGCATCGAATTGTTTAAGTACTATTATTCACTGAGCCTAGCTCACTTTCTGTTATGTCTGCTTCTGTAGGTAACCAACCGGGAGGTCAGTCCTAACTCATGACGCCCGTCCTCTTTTGTCAACCTCTGTGTGTCCAGGTCCTAGATAAAGCCACTCATATTTTTGTGAAGTTTTGACGAACTTTTGGCATTGCACTCTAATTATTGGCCTAAGGTTGAAATGTGTATAACACTTTCTTCTATAATGTTTTTGTTATACGCCCAATCATAGGGCTAGGTCTGTATATGTGTATTTATATAACCGATGCCCAGGTGCATGTTTCTGTACGTTATTTACCTGTTATGATGTTTGTGATCCTAGCATGATAGCGGTAACTCAATGGAGATTGTTTACTATTATTTTATGGTATTTAACGCCTGCTCAGCCTCAGTATGTTATGTATGTCGTTAAAAGTCCGTTTCTGAACAGTTCATGCCCAAACTTTTAGGGGCGAGTTTGGGCGCGTGACAGTACATCTGTTTGTTACCTTTGCCAACTCAGTTATGTTGATTTTTCATTCTGATCTACAAGATCTTGCTGTGTTTTGCCCCATCCTGATGGTATTTGGTGGATATTTTCGCCAATCTGGTGATGATCTGTCTTTTCCCAAATTTAAATCATCGAGAACAACGTTTTTTTTTAAACAAATGTAATGGACACAAAATTGGTGATGATCTATCTTTTCCCAAATTCAAACAAATGTAATGGACACAAAATTTATTTGAAAAAAAGTAATTATTTGAAAAAAAATAATTAATTGATGACAAAATAATTGAAGAAAATACATATTTGAAAAAAAAATTCATTATAAACTAATGATTATTAATAATTTATAAATTTTAAAAAATATATAAATTATATTAATGGGTCAGGTTTAACAAATGGCAGAAGGTTTGTTCATATATGTAATTAATTGTGTACAAGTTTTACATATTTTTTTTTTAATGTGTAGATGTTAAAAATTACAATTCAAATAACCCAAATGACAATCCTTTTTATTTTTTTGTTACCTAGGTTCACCAATTGGAGCCAGCATAGATTAAACTTTTTTTTAAAAAAAAAAGGACTAACGTGCAGATCCGTACGTCCCACGTAAGCCAATGCCAATTTGGAGTTCAACAGCTGGCAACTTGGTTATGTAGGGGCAGTTTGGTTATTTAATAACAAAACATCATATCAAACACTTTTTCCAATACAATCATTTACAAATATTTCAATCCATCTTTCCAAACACACAAACTAAAATAGTCAAATAACGAAAAAGTCTAAAAAATAGCCACTTCCCCAATGAAGCCAAATTATGATAGAGTTTGAGAGGGGCAAACGCAACCAACTAATCATGTCTTATTAGTAGCGGTCATTCAGCTCAATATTTTTAAGATTTGAAAAAGATTAATTTGCCCATAAGATTGGGCTAAACTAAGATTTTATACTCATTTAATATTGGAGAATCTACGCACATATTTTAATTTATAAACTTATACTCTATTAAATTTTAACTAAAATTTTTAAAATTTTCAAGTCTCATTAAATTTTTAATAGTCTGAATTAGGGGTGAAAGAAAAATCGGAAGGATCGACCAAATCGATCGAACCAAATGGTTTTCGGTCGGTGTCTTAAGTTTTCAATCATTTGGTTCGGTTCGGTTTATGTTTTTCTGTACATTCGGTTCGGTTTACGATTTTTTGTTTTTTGTTTTTTGAACCGAACCGCACCGAACCGAACCGACTTATATAATATTAATAGGCCCAAAATGTGAGGCCCCAAACCTATGTAAAAATTACATGGCTTGAGTCCAAATTTTATGCAAAATAGATAGAAATATAGGCCCAAAATGTGAGGCCCAACCAAGAAAAAAAAAAAAGCCAAAAAAAACCGAAAAATCGAAAAAACCGCACCGCACCGTAATAAACCGAACCGCGTCGGTTTATGTCATTTTTTTGGGCGGTTCGGTTCACAAAAATGCAAAACCGAAATCATCGGTTCAGTGCAAAATGAGTGAAAAAACCGACCGAACCGAACCGATTTCACCCATAGTCTGAATTGTCCTTTAAATAATAATTGTTCATCATTTATGATTATTTATAAACGAACATGATGATTTGACATTTATTTTGATTTTCAAAACTTTAAAACATCAATTTTCAAATTGAAAAAATTTTAAAAAAGTTATGTGCAAAAAAAAAAAAAAACTTTTTTTTTTAAAAAATTGAAAAAACTAAATTATTTTTTTGTGCAAAACTGAAATTTTTGTATCTGTAAAGGAGTATGATGATGGAACATTAACGTGCAAAACTAAAAAAAAAACAAAAAACAAAAAAAAAAACTTTAAAAATGAAAAAACTGATAATATTATCAATTTTAAAACTGAAAAAAAAAATTTGTTAATATTCTCAGTATTATTAGATAGTTGAATCAGACTAATAAGTAAAAGGGTAAAAACGTTTAATCTTATTTTCTGTTTTTTTTATCAGTTAGTTAAATAATTATCTGGAATATTATTATACAAAATTGATAATGTTCCTAATTTTAAAACTTTAAAACAAAAAATTATTAATATTCTCAGTTTTATTAAATAAGACTTATTGATTTAAAAAATCTTAAATAGAACATGAGATACCATAACATTTGTAAATAAGATTTTTAAGTAATTAACTCTTTAATATTTGGACTGATTGGGGTAAAAAATTATAACTCAGCCCAATTCATCTATTTATAAAATATTAATTATAAATTAATATTTTTCTTGTTATAAAATAAAGTAGACAAAATATAGAACAAACTTCACTTTATCCCCTATGGTTTGGGCCGGGTGCAGTTTACCTCCCTAATATTTGGAAATCACCATATAGTTTATGGACCAAAGTGCACCGTCAGCTTTTCCATATAAATTAACGGAATGTGAGGCTCAAGCGTCTAAAAAGAGAGTAAGTTGATTTTTAAGACTAAATTACCCCTTATTTACCTTTAAATTTACAAAATATACCATTCTTCTTCCTTCTTTTTTATTGTTTCTTTCTCTATGATGGGTTAAAGATGAGGGTTTCGAAGTTTGTAATTTGGGAAAATTAGAGTGTTTGGGGAGAAAATGGAGACAATGAAAAAGAAGAATCTAATTTTCCCATACCTTGAAAATCAATTACATATATATATATATATACACATATATTCACAATTTGGAAGTTATTTTTTGATTACTATGATCTAGACCAACATGTGAACAAGACGGACAATTGCTTGCCCTGAGTCTGGTAATAGACTGCCAAAAGGTTGGATCAAGATTCATTTGATTAGGATCCAGGTCCCATTAAATTTAATGATATAATATCCAATAATATGCATATACATACATACATATATATATATATATAAAGGATAATCTAATTATTACTTGAGAAATTATACAAACACTTTTTAGTTGTATTTGCCTCAGATTCGAACCAGAATGGGATCCTAAGTATTTTGTAAACTTGAGTTCATGTGGTATTGCTTAGGATCAGATTCAGAAAGAATCCAAATCTTACCAAATGTGCACTGATTCTGTCCTGTAAAAAGCCCTAAGCAATAGGCCAAATCCTTGGCCTATAGTTGTAATTAGACAATTTGAAACATTGTTACTTTGTAAGAAACACATCACAAAACCAAGATGGTGGACTTCATAGATTTCGTCTGGCTGAACACTACTGCTGGTGGACTTCACAGATTTCGTCACCTACATGTGAACTAGGTTTGTATATGATCAAGAAAAAGTTTGGATTGAACTGGGTTTGATATGTATGTATATATATGCATTGTTATTGCAAAGGTCTGATGATGTTTATCACACCATAATTTAGATTTTGAGTTTGTTAACTACTCCAGCACCAGCCTAAGTCTTTGCTGGTTCAGGTCCCGCATCGATTTTTGGTTTATGTGTTATGGGTGTGGGATCGGCAGTGGTTTTTACTTGCTATCGTTGTTGTTTGGGTTGTGTGCTTCTGTGTGCAACTTTTGTATTAGAGTGTTGCAAAAGTGTTGGGCATCGTCGACGAATTCATGTCTTCAAGTTAGCTGGCATTGTCACCAGAATATAGGAAACGGTAGCTTCATGCCGAGGTGTGATACATGGCTTGTGGGTCAACTTCTAGGTATGATGAAGAAAAAGTTTGGATAGTAAAATGTGGGTTTGATATGTATATATGTATATGTATGTATAAAATGTGGGCATGGAGGAAGAAGAAGAGAACGAAGACAGAGAGAGAGAGAGAGAGAGAGAGAGAGGGAGAAGAATAGTATAATTGTCAATTTACAACTTCTGTTAACAGAAGTCAGTGTGTATTTTAATCCACAATCCACGTGGGGGTTATGTGGTGATTTTCAAATGGTAGAGGGGTAAACCGCACCTGGCCTAAACCACATGGAGTAAAGTGAAGTTTGTCCCAAAATATGTAAGACAAAAAATATATAAATTTTTATAAGGTTTAAATTAGAATATTTGTCAAAAATCATATTTATTTTATCATTTAATTTTGTTAACGTTACAAATTTAATAAATAAATGAATCTAGCTAATTTATCAATATTTTAAGACAAAATATATATATATATATTAAGTTAATAACTCATACCTTGTGTTAAGTGGGCAGATATAAAATTTGAATTTCTTTTAAGGTTGAATTTGAACGGACTAAATTAGGCTCAAATTGGATTCGATAAAATTTGAAATGACAATTATTCTCTCATTACATAGTAATAGTATAAATATGAGCAGACCCCACTAATTTTTTAATTTTTTTATCTAAAAGATGAGATTAAAAAAATTAATATGATTATTATAATTTTTTAACTTTTTACGAAATAACGTGCAAAAATAGAGAAAAATAAAGGTTATGTTTGGTAAAACTTTCAAAAATTAATTCCACCATTATATTTGAATGTTATGTTTGGTTTGAGTTTTCAAATCATGATTCCAAATCAATTTTAAAATACATTTTGAAAATATGTTTGGTGAAACAAACATTTTTTGAATTTTTGGTTTACCCGACTGTCCGTTCGGACATCCTCCCAGATGTCTGGCTGGTTGACCGAAACAGTACATATATATATATATATATATATGTATATATATATATTGCAATTGCCAATCAATTATATTTGTTTTTGATATTTTTCAAATATACAGATTATTTTTTAAACCAAAATGACAAATTATTTGTTTGAATTGAATTTTAAAAAGAGTTTGGTTATGAATTTTAAATAAAATTTTTAATAGAATTTTGAGTTGCATGTTTGGTTATGAGTTATAAGTTTTTAAATTAAGTTTTGAAAATTATTTTCAGAACTCATAACCAAATAACTTTTCTTATTTCATATGTTACATTAAAAATTCAAAACTCATAAGCAAACAAATTTTCTCTTTTCAGATTATAATAACAAAACTCGCAAACTTAAAATATAACTCTATTCTCAAATTATAATTCTAAAACTCTACCAAAACTACCAAAATTTTTAACCTTTTTTTTTTTTTTGAGGTATATTTTTAAGGTTGTGTTTGGTTCATAAATTAGAGGAGAAATTTGAAAATGGAAAAAGAAAATGTAGGTGAAATGTAAATAAAATATACTAGGTGAAATGTAAATAAAATATACTTACATTTTATCAAATTTCACACATTTTTTCATTTTCTCTAAATCTATGAACCAAACACAACCTTAGTGATTTTTTAACTTTTTAGCTATTATAGGGAGTAGAAGTGTGCGTAGTGCAGTTCGAGCGATTTGAGAGTAAAATTATAAATTAAATGACAAATTGACGAATTGACAAATAATCAATTCTCGGTTTGGGATAAATTGATAGATTGAAGAATATTTTTAAACAATTATTAAGCATTTACATAATATATAATACTAATTTGAATAATATTTTTCATATATATAACATAAATTAATTTTACATAATGTTTTTAATATATAATTACTAATTTATAATAAATTTCACATCTTAAATTTATTTCACATTAATTTTTATTTTAATATTTTATTAAAAACTAAAAAAATTATATACATGTGTGGGTCGTTTTCTAACCACACTGCCAAACTAGTACTTAGCTGGAGAGTACCGGCAGAATAGATTAAACCCGAACGACCTGTCATAAAAAGAAAGATTCCGGCGGTGGTTCGTCCACCTGGGGGCACTCTGACGATCAAGTCAGTTATTTCTCAAAGATAGCAAAAGTGCTTAACTCACTATTCAGAATATAAAAAACGTACCTTAAACCCATGAGGGTGCCTCTCTTTTATAGCCAATACTAACCTAATCCCAATAGAAGCCTAGCTTCAATGCACTTAGGATTATTGCTAATCTTGGACTCCCAGGAGGATTGGAATAAACTCTCTACGAGTCTCATCATTACCCAAAATGAAGTTCTCTCCTATTCTAGGACTCTTGTCCCTTATCCGCTTATCCCTGATTCCGGTATTCTCGCAGATAACCTCGGCCTAGCCGAGATTACCTCGGTGTCATGATCAAGACACGTGGCACCTCGGCTGACACTTCGATGCCACCTTGGCCACATGTTGTTACTAAAAAATTATGTCCCCACAACTGCCTCCTAGGTTCTATTACCTCGGCATCCTGAGGTGATGGAACCTATATCGTTCCTTTTAGTACGTCGGCTAAGCTTGCTCTATTTTTCATTACCGAGGTCATCATTCGTCGGCTCCACATGACCCAGACCTGTAATCTGTTTTCATCAATGCTTTTGAACCAATGATCAAGTTTTGTTCAAGTTTCTCTGCCGAGTTCGTCCTCATAGCCGATGTCTTTACTTCATTTAAATCAAGAACTCCAAGAGTTTTAACACTCGTATGAGCTATCACGCACAGTATTTCAACCGTTTTTGCCACGCGTCTTTCCCTCACTGAACCGTGCCTGACACGCACCATCAAGTCGCATCGCACTTGCGTGCCCCGTCTGACAAGTACATCGTCCTAGGCACCATAATTGCCATTTTGCCGCCATTTCGTGGTTTTGATCAAAATCACTCCTCTCTCTCCATCTTTTCACTTTTGCATCTTCATTTTCATGCAAACTCTCTCTCTCTTTCCAAAATCCGCTATTGTTCCAAGCTTGAAAGCTCTGCAACCACTTCCATTCTTCTCCTCTGGCAAAGCTCTTGCTGATCTTTTTCGATTATGCCATCATCGACCGGCGTACTCAACCGACTTCATTTTCTTGATGAAGTCGCTATTCCTCCTTGCAGCAATTTCACATTTTTCTGCAAAGAACTCCACAACTTTACTTCTTGTCGCCTTATGCGTACTGGCGATGTCTTTGATAAATCCACGCGTATAAATCCAATCTTGTATTTGAGTACGTTTATCTTATGATTTGGTTTCTTCCTAATCCATTCTCAAGTATACACATTGCTTAAATAGTTGTTCATTTCGCCACTGTTCTTGGCCTTGCACTCTTGTACATACTCTGTCACAGTGTTTTTGATAGTTCATCACTTTTATTGATTTTGAATCACATTCTTGTTTCTGTTTTCTGTGTCTTTTCCAGATTCTTGCCTTCAATCCTTTATTTGCATAGACTTAGGTTTGGGATTTGCTGTAGAACTCACAAACTTTAGGAAAAACTGACACAAACTCCCCTTAGATCCTTAAAATTTGTTACCCCAACATTCTTCTAGGTTTTGCCGAGGTCGTCCAAACCTTCACAAAACACCTCCTTCTGAAATCCAACACCTTTTCCCCAAGCCGACATCATGGATATGTGGAGGTATAGGGTAGACACCCCAACTAGGTTAGAGTATTTCAGGCAAGAGTTTTCTATCCTAGCCGACGTTCACCTTAGGTTGGCTGGGGAGGACGACTCCATCCTGCCCACAGTCGACTCCATGCCCTTCCCAGTCGTTGCCTTCATTGAGTGTGGACTTAGGCTCCTACTTGACATCCTTTTCCGAGAAATCCTCCATTACTACAAATTGAACATAATGTAGCTCGCCATCAACTCTTACCGAGTTATCAATGGCTTAATAGCCTTAGCCAAAAAAGAGAACGCTAGGGTAACTTTAGCCGACATCCAATACTGCTACACCATGTGTGGCCTAAAGTTAGAAAAAAGCTACATCTACTATCTCAAACTGAGGTCCACCGAATACAAACTTGTTGCCGACCTCCCAGACTCCAACAAGGGAGCTGAGGACGATTACTTCATTGCCTTGGGCAACTGGGAGTTTGCTCCAGAGGAGAACCTTCACCTCTACCCACTTAGCCGAACAGTATTCGTAGAGGGTAGTGGTAAGAGCTAAGTGTTACATTTTTTCCAAGTCTTTAATACTTTGTTCTTTCTATATGTTTTAACGTCTGTTTTTCTTGCAGCTCTTCCACAGCCACCAAAAGACTTCCGTAAGTCCTTCTTCTCCAAGAAGGACTTGAAGAAGCTGTTAGATCTGCCAGTTCAGAGGCGGAGAGCTCCTTTGTTACTCAACTACTTCCCGACTTACAAGTCGGTTCTTCTCGATATCCCGAAGAAGAAGAGCAAGTCTCCTCCTTCCGCCACAACTCCACCAGCAACTTCATCACCTCGGCCAGATCAAGGATCAACTTCCGATCTAGCTGAGCAGCCATTAACCTCGGCTCCATATCTGATCCCTCCATCTCAACACAAATGCCGACGCCGAATTACTATTACTACCGAGATGGGTCGCAAGAAAGCAGTTGCAGACAATCTTCTGGCCGACATCCCCGACATTGTTAACGCTCAACCATCATAATCCCAGCCTGTAACAACCCCCATACTGTTTACCGATAAATTACTGAATTACATACTGATTATTGCTAAACTGGACTGTTTATGACTGATAATTGAACCAACTGAAGTACTGAATGGACTGATTGAAAACTGGAACTGAATTGACTGAGCATATATATTGTATTGCATTTTTATCTTTTCGATTATTTGATTATCTGTTCGTGTGTTTATGTTTAAATTGCAAATTGAAGGCCTTATCGGCGGCCGAATCGAAAATAGATTGATGTTTTGGAACCATTGGAATTTATGTGATTTAATGGTATATCTATCTAAAATGTGATTAGGTATGATTAAATTAGATCAAATGGATTAATTACTTGAGTTGGGGTATTTACCAAAATGCTCTTGAGTGGGCCTTTGTTTATTTTTTTTTTCTTTGAACCTTATACACACTTGATCAAAACATTCCAAGGCCCATTTTCAACACTCTAGCCGACCAAGAGAGGGAGAAGGAGAGAATTTGAGTTCCATCTAGAGATTTGGCTTGTAGACTTGAAGAATTGTAGGAAATTTGCAAATTTAACTTCCTCACCTTGAAATTGTAACTCTAGGTAAGGAATTCATCTCCTTATTGTTGTCATTGAGCTAGCTCTTGCATGATTCATGCTTCATTATAGAACTAAGTCATGTTGTAGCTCATATATGGTGAATTATGCTAGAATTCATGCATGCATGTTTGAAAGAATGAGTTTTGAGTTGAATTCATGGTAGAATTGTACATGCATTGTAGACACCCCATTTTTGACTGTCCTCAAGACTTGGACATCACCGCTTGAACACCCGGTGATTATCCATGTTTGTGTTCGTTTTGAGTCCCCGGAGGTCCCGACTGCACGCTGTGCTTCAGGATCTCTTAATCGGTTTGTTCTGTGCTTGGTTTTCCACCAAGGCTTGTGTGTGTTTGCATTTGAGGGTAGGGGAAGGCTTGTTAGCCATCCCTAGAACCCACCAGCTGCCTCACACCTCCACCGGCTCTCCCTTGTAGCCATCGGCACTATTTTATTAAAATCCTTGGCCGATCGGCACTGTATGATGCCAGGCACATTTTGTGCCGGTATTTGTTTTCTTGACGGTGACCCTTCAACCCCTCGAGGATGGTGCATGCCAGTGCCACTGGATTACACCATCACTCCTCCCGTGCATAACATTGCACCCTTTGCACCTTGCACCCTTAAAGCTTCTAGAAGGGTGACCCCGCCAAGCTTCTTGGAGAAGCTTGGCCAAATTCTTGGCTTCCCTTAGAAGCTAGGAACCCTTGCACCCTTGACCCTTTGCTCTTACTTAGTCATTAAGCTTAGAGCCCTTTTGTTGCCTATTTAAGCTTGTATTCATCTCCTTTGTAGGGGTTAGCAATTTTAGGTCAAAAACCGGAGATTATACATACATTCTCGATATACATCCATATATATCTATATTTCCCTCTCTCTCCTCTTGTGTGTGTGTTTTAGGCCCCAAATAGTGTGTTTTACCTCACTTTTGCACCATTACACACACTATTACACCTAGCTCCGAGATTGGGAGGCTTGGAGGTTTGTTTTGTGTGATCTTGGATTGATTTTGATCACTAGAGAGAATTTGGACCACTGTTCTTCATTGGATCTTGAAGGGTGAGCTTTTTTCTTTAGTTTCCCCATTCTTGCAACCTATTTCTACCCTCTTAACTTTGTGATTTTGAGTTTGTGTTTAAGATATATAAAAGACTTGTTTTTACTTGTTCTTGACCCTTCATTAAGGTCATTTTATGGTTTGAGTTAAGCCTCATCACTTTGAGCCTTGTTTGGCCATCTTTGGTGCCTTTTTCTTAGGTCTTCTTGTTTTGGTGTTCTTTGGTCTTCACCACCGAAAACCAGTGGGTTTTCATGGTGAGGATGATATTTTCGAGCCTTATTTAGGGAGAGACACCCTCTCCTTTGGTCCTTTGTTTGCCTTTGTTTTGGGCTCATAGCATAGCATGTGTGCATGTTTGCATTTGGCTTCATTTCAAGACTTTTTGGGCTGTTTTAGGTCATGTTTGATCTCTGCTTTTGGTTGGAATTGTAGCCTCTAACATGCCTCTCATACTTCCTTTGAAATGCTGTCTTATGGCTAAAACAATGCCAGGTTTTGAGGCCATGATTTTTGCATGTTTTGGCTTAGTTTCATGAAGATACTAGCATTGTTTTGCCATGTTAGAGGGCTGTGAGCCACTGATTTTGTCATGTTTGGTATGCTTGAAGTGGTTGTCTTGCATATCGGCTTGTAGGCCTTACTTGTATGGGGTGCTAGCATGCTTAACTTGTCTTTATCTCATGATTTGGCATCATATTAGACCCTATTTCAGTCCATTAGTCATGTTTGTATGTTGACATATGTGGCTTAGTTCATGTCTTAAAGGTGTGCTCTTGTATGCTTTAGAGTAGGCCTTTGCATGCTCACATGTTTAGTGCATTTTTGGGGATGCCATAGGGGATTTGGGCTCATTTTATGCTAGAAATCTGTTCTTGCTTGCTTGATATATACCATGCTTGGTCTTGTTAAGGGTAGCAAGGTGTGCTCCTTTTGGTGCCTTAAACTTGGCCTTATTTGGTTCGTGATATTGGCATGCTCATTGGTCACTATTTTAGGCTTGTTTTGCTACTTTTTTAGGGAGTCTTAAGGGCTGCCACGTTGAGCTTAGTCCATCTTTGCATGCTCATATCATGGTTGTTGCATGTTTAATTGATGAAACCTAGTAGACATGCTAGTTCTATGCATTAATTAGTCCATGTTGCATGACATTTTGTACCTTGCATACTTAGCTCTTTGCATGCCTAACATGATAGGTTGCATTGCATTTGAGCCATATTGCATGAGTTGCATTCCATGGTTTGGTTTGGGGTTGTCAAACCAAACATGAAGATTGAGAGGAGTTCACACTTGAGTGGTGAAACTTGTCTCTATCCTCAAGTCTCTAAGGCCCTTGATCTCCATATGATAGGGACTTAGCCCTCATTTGTTTGTGTTGCATGCATTTTCATATCAAAAGAGCAATCTTGATCCCTTAGGCTATCATGCATCAAATGCATAATTGGTGGCCCTAGAACCAAGAGTCTTGCCTCCTTGAGTCCCCAAGCATGATAGGAGGCAATGACCATGCTTACATGTCCCTAAAATCCATGCCATGCATTCTTTGTCTTCTTCATTGCTTCGTCTCTTGCAGGACTTCTTCCGCCGGCGCTTTAATGTGCCGATCGAACTTTATTTCTGCCGATAACCACCACAAGCACCGGTGATCAATAAGAGCAATGGTGATCTCCTAGCCGGTGGGGCATTTCTGCACCACTTGGGAGGTATTCCAACTTTGGGAATTTTTGGAGAGGCAAGAAAAATGTATAAAGAATGCCATGACACGGGTTTTCCGCAAGTCGCGACGAGCATACATCATTCACAAGATTCTCGAGGCAGAGGCCCCATTTCATTTCACTTAGATGCTTTAATTTCAATACTTAGAAATTTGTAATAATTTATTTATTCATTTATTCTTCGTCAGATATTTATTTATTCGTCCCTCCGAGCGAGGGCTTAAAATGTAATAAGTGTGTGTGAGTGGGTGTATGTCTTCCAATCCCCATTTCTTTCTTCCCTTTTATTTACCGCTTATGATGGTAGATTAGGCACGCTTAATTTTAGCATACCTTATGCTATGCGCAGCATTCATGCATTTGTTTACATGCATCGGGCTCGGTGCATCATACAAACAGCATCGTACTTTCAATTCCAAAATGAATACGTGTTATTTGTAGCATTCCATATTCCATGTTTAGGATAGCCGAGCGTGCCTAGATTACATCTTTGCATGTGTTGCATTAGACATTTCAGTATGCTTAGGTCCATACATGGATTTCTAATAAGCTTCTGTTTTGGCTTGGAGTACTAGGTGAGCTTTTTATGCTTTAGCATATCGCATGTGTGTGAATGCTGCCATGATAGCATGCTTACCATGAGGCTAAGTGCTTATGTGATAAACTGCTTGAATGCCTGTGGGTGGAGGTTGGATTACTTGAGTTGGGAATACCTATTGAAATCCGTATTTTAGCCTACTTGCGAGTAGCAAAATTTGACACATTTTTCAAGACAAAACGGATACGTAATGTTTTGTTCCAACTTAGGCGATTTGGTCTATACTTGTTTGCTGTGCGCATAACATAGTAAATCTAGGCTAATAACCGGAATAAGAACACGTAATGTTTTCAAAATCGGATATCACGGTTAGTAGAGGCCGGTCTTCGGACCGGGCGAGAGGGGGTGCTCATAGCTGACCTTCCCCGATCGTACCCAAGCTCCCGAGCCAAGTCAACTTTGGTTATGACGAACACGTGGCCTTCGGCACCGAGTCAGGGTTTCCTAAATTTCCCATTTTAAAAAATATTTAGGTGGCGACTCTGTAATCTGGCAAAGCAGTCCATGTTTGGCACTTCTTTTCAAAAATCAGTTTTTCTCAAAACGATTTGCCGGATTTGGACTCTTTGGTTCAGATTTAGAACCGACACAAATCGAGTCCGAACTGTAGAGTGAAGCCCACGGGCGCGTCTACATGCATGTTATTAATTAGGCTTAAGTCCATGATCTTAACTTGTTTTTTTGTATATATGGCTTACTAGAGCATCAAATTGGAGCTTTGAAATGGTTTAATTTCATGCATGTTTGCATGTTCTTCATATTCTTGAAAATGGGTTTGAATATGGTTTTAATTGACTCATCTTTGGGGCTTGAATTCATAAATTGAGCTTTGAAACTTGTTATACATTGAATTTAGATATGTTTTCCAGAATTTGGGCCCAAGAGGTCGAGTTTGGGGTGGTAGAACCCTTGGTTTGAGCTTGGGAGGCAAATATGGAAATTCCAGATTTGGCTTCCTCACTCGAGCGAAGGATTCCTCGCTCGAGCGAGCACCTTTGTCCAGGGCTCCGCTCGAGCGAGCATTAAGCGACCATCGCGCGTAAAATCACAAAGATCCAAGATTTTTATCGTTTGACAGACCACTTTCGGCGAAGGATTTCTCGCTCGAGCGAAGCCTTTGATTTTGGAAGCTCGCTCGAGCGAAGGAAGGCTCGCTCGAGCGAGGCTCCTATTTTCAACAAACTTTGCAAAATGTTTTCTAAGTGTATTTTTGCATCCTCATCCCATTCTAGGCATTCTTAGGCCTAGTTTAAGGCATCTTAATGAGGATATAGATGTAGACCACATCAAGGCAAATTAGGGATTAAGTTATGATATTTCCCAATCAGAGTAGCTTAGTGTGTGTTCAACCTGTGAACTGTAGGGTTGGCGAGGGAGACACGCCCGCATATCAGAGCCCAAACTCGTGAGTAACAATTGTGTAAAGATATGTTCAATCGAGAATGTTTTCATTTGTTTTAACTGTCAAGTGATTATTGTTATTTGATTGAATGCATGTCCTATATTCTGAAATGTATTGTGGCATCCTTAGCAACCGCAGATATCGTTATTCTTTATCAAGAGAGATCTCTGTCGGTTCCTTCGTGAAACCATTATCATTTCTTGATTGATGGCCATCATTATCGTTAGGTCTTTAAGACTCACATCGCTATGCTAATGGATGTACCACATATGATCAATAATCGCTTTGATCAAAGATCAAACACTGGCTCTTTTAATGAACTGCTTTTCATTATCGTAAGGACATTTCATTCTTAACCTCTTACGCATTATGTTATTCATCGGGCTTTAGCTCACGCTTTATATATATATGTAGGTGCTCACCACCGATCGAGCTAGGAGCGTGGGTTAGACTCAGCTTTTGTCAAGCCACTTTGTGCCTCATCGAGGTTCTGAGTTGCCATGCTATGGCTTTGGGGTGCTTTGTTTTTCCCGTCTGCCTCCGCATCGCTTTTAGATTATCATAGTATCGACTACTAACTCTTGCTACCAAGGATTAGGTCCTCAGATCAAGGATCAGAATTTTGTATAGATCATCGTTTCTACATGTGTGAATGCATGAAAATCTTTTTGGCATACTGATATCACAAACTCAATGGACATTATTTATTTATTGTATTGGCTTCCGGGTTCGAACTTCTCTTTTACAGACTTTAGCGAGTGCCTTGGTAATCTCGGATTCTTGGCGATTCTGATGCTAAACCCATAGGGCCGGGTTTGGGTCGTGACAGAGCCTCAACCAAAGACAAAGCCCAAAAGACTGAAGAAGGCCTAGTCTAAGGCAATGGTGACTCAGATTGACACTGAGGATACCTTGCCCATTTCAAAATTGGCTGAGAGTGAGAAGACCCCATCCGCTACCGAGAAGAGGCTCGCCGAGGCCAAACCATCCCAATCAACTCGGTCGAAGAGGCCGAGGTCTGAATCGGCAACAACCTCGGGCTCTATGAAATCGAATGCCCCTGGGCTCCCCCCATTACAATCGAGGACAAGCTGATTAGAGCTAGCGACAACACCGATGATATTGAAGTCGACGTTGCCCTCTCTACCGCGCTGCTCCTCTCCTAAGATCTCAATCGCAATGCCAAGATGAGCGAGTATGAGAACTTTGCTCTGATGTTGTAGCACTCCGTCCAACTAAGCCCCTAACACTTGGTACTTTTTCATTTTCTGTTATTTCATACTTTGAGAGTTTTACTAACTTGTTTTTTCCATTTCTTCTAGGCGATCTAGCATGGCCACTCCTTTGCGATGCAGGCCTTTGCCATCAAGAAGGAGTTGGTAAATAAAACCAAGGAGGCTGCAAGCTTGCAGAGGGCCTTTAACAAGGCTGAGGGCAAACTGAAAGGCTTGACAGATCCAAGCTGAGGCAGCCAAGAAGGCTCAGGACGAGGCCGAGGAAAAGGCTGACACTGTAGAGGCCATTGCCAAGGTCCTTGCAGTCGAAAAGAAAGAGGCCGAGGCAAAGATGGTTGAGGCCCAATAATAGCTTCAAGATGCCCTAGCCACAAAAGAGGCCGAGATCAAGGCCACCGATGAAAAGGCGTATGCCAAGGAGGCGACCGACGTCAAGGAGGACTACAAAAAACAAGTGAAGCAGGCATGCAACAAGGGTTTTACCCTTGGTTTGATGGTCGCCTCAAAAGCGGTGTCCATAAGGACTCCCCCCTCAAGAATGCTGGCAACCTCCCCCTGCCATTTCTCCCTACTCCAAGCCAATCTGAAGACGATTCTGAGTCTGAGGAGAAAGCTTTGGTCAGGAAGAAGAAGGAAGCTGTTGGGGCCAAGTCCCCTACTCTGAATGAGCAAGTCGTGGACTTGTCTAAGGATGAGGAGGGTGAGGTCTCCAAAGATGCCACTCCTGAGAGGACAACATTGGACTGGCCTATCGTCGACAAGAGCCTCAACCAGACTCTCAAAGAGATCGACGCCGAGCTCACAGCTGAGAAGGCCGCCGAGAAGAGTTCCCAAATGTCCTCTGAGCCCCAAACCCAACCAGCTAATGACGTCGAATAGTCTAGTTTCTTTATTTCTTGTACTTTTTCTTACTTTTGAAACAATGTAAGCTTTATCTTGGCTGACGTGCTACTTTTGTAATCTTAACAATTACTCTTTAATGTCAGGCCAACGTTTATTTTTTTCCTTATCTGAATGCATTCTTTAATTTCTTCTTTCAATGTGATTGAATGTTTGTTTTCCTTTTACTGTCTTGTGTGTTTCTATACTTAGAATCATTTACATGTCTTCTATATACACCTTAACTATGTAATCTTCTTGGGGTGATATATCTCGGTTATACAAACCAATTGTTTATCTTGGCAAGTACGTAAGTACTTCTTTCAATACAACCTTGGCTTTGACTTGTAAACTTTTCTAAAAAATTTCAACAAGTGTTTAAACCAGTCTTCCTCTAACATAACCTCAGATTAACTTCAACTTGTAAGTTTTTCTTAAAATTTCAACAAGTGTTAAAGCAGTCTTAGCTTGTAAATTCCGACTTCCAAGTACCATTCTCCAACTCTCTGCCCCCTAATGTGAACCTAAGTTCCACTTGGGTTCTCATTAATCATGTGGCCTTTGAACTTGTTGCCGATGTCAGATTCAAACAGAGGCTGGCCGAGGTCGTAAATCTTAGTCTCCCTGTTAATCTGACTAATACAGGTTTAATTCAACTTAGTTCAACTCTATTATATGCAAGTATAAGCTCTGCCATATAATAAGTCTAAGTTATTCATCATGTTTCAATTAGAAACATCGCCAACTTAGTTCAACTATATTATATGTAAGTAGAAACTCTGTCATATAATAAGTCTAAGTTATTCGTCATGTTTCAATCAGAAACATCGCCAACTTAGTTAAACTCTATTATATGCAAGTAGAAGCTCTGCTATATAATAAGTCTAAGTTATTCGTCATGTTTCAATCAGAAACATCGCCAACTTAGTTCAACTCTATTATATGCAAGTAGAAACTCTGCCATATAATAAGTCTAAGTCATTCGTCATATTTCAATTAGAAACATCGCCAAGTGACTGGTTAATCACTACACAAGTTAAAAAATCAAGTTAAAACTTAATTATTACTTTGGCTAATAACAAAACAAAAGAAAACTTAAAAAACAAGAAAATCTAATGATAGAAAAATTTCAGATTGCATGTATTCCAGGGTCTTGGCAACTCTTTGCCTTTACCGTCTTCAAGCCGATAGGCCCCATTGCCCAAGACCAAGATGATTCTATAGGGTCCCTCCCAATTTGGGCCAAGTTTGCCCTCTCTAGGATCCTTCCTGTTGCCGAGGACCTTTCTCAGGACAAGGTCACCGACTTGGAACTCTCGCGAGTTCACCTTCTTATTATAAGCCCTGGTAAGCTGCTGCTAGTATGCCCCCAGCTGAATCATTGCTTTCTCCCTTTTTTTTTCTTTTAACAGATCCAGATCTTGGGCTAGGAATGCTTCATTGGTTCTATTTTCTACTCCCTGGGTTCTGATCTTTGGGATGCCGACCTCTAGTGGAATGACTACTTCTGTGCCATAAGCCATGGCAAATGGGGACTCCCCAGTCGATCTTCTTGGCGTAGTCCGATATACCCAAAGTACACTAGGCAACTCATCCACCCACTTTCCCTTTGCTGCTTGCAGCCTCTTCTTGATCCCATCCAATATAACCTTATTGGAGGCTTCTACTTGACTATTACTCTGGGGAAAGCTTGGGGTAGAGTAATAGTTTTTGATTTTGTACTTTGCACAAAAGCTCTTGATTAGCTTACTATCAAACTGTGTACCATTGTCAGCTATTATTGCTCTTGGGATCCCAAACTTGGTGATGATGTTCTTCCAAATGAAGTTCTTTACATCAACATCCCGAATCTTTGCAAAGGGTTAAGCTTTTACCCACTGGTGAAGTAATCTGTTGCTACCAGCAGGTACTTCCTTTGTCCAGTTGCTTGGGGCAGTTTTCCAACAAGATCCATGCCCCATTGGGTGAATGATCAAGGACTGGACACTGCTGTAGACTCTCCATTTTGACCGGCCCTAAAACTTGGGCGCTTTCTTTTGATTACCCGATGATGACAATTAGAATGTGTTTCTCACAGAATCCTCAGTAAAAGAGATGGAATTTAAACTTTAACCCCAACCTTCACCATTATGGCCAAATTATTTTAAAATACTGAATATTTCATTAGTTTAGTATTTTTGTAATTTTTCATAATTTTATGTGTTTGTTCATATTTTTGGTGTATTTTATATATATAAAAGAAAATAATAAAACAAATTATATTATGTGTTTAATATTATTATATTATATGTTTAATATTTTATATATAAAATTATATTAGTATATTATATGTTTAGTATTTTGGTATAAATTATATATTTTAAATATTTTATATATTATATTATATTTTATATATATATATATATATATATTCTATTATATATATTATAAAAATATATATAATAATAAAAACAAATTCGATGTCGACATGTCGACATCTTCACCAACAATTGAGTGTACATGTATATATATTATTATTATATTTATATTATTATTATTATTATTATATTATTATATTATCTTATTATTATATGCCTATATAAGGCAATGGACATTCGAAGTTGAGGAGGAGGCTGGAGAAAGAAAAAAAGGAAGAAAAGAAAAGAAGGCCAGCAGGGAGGAAAACAAAAGAGGGAGAGAGAAAGAGTCTGAAGAAAAAAAAAAGAGAGGATATTTTATTTGATATTTTTATTTTCATTTCATCAATATATCATTAAAAAAAAAAACAACCACTAAAGATGTAATTCCAAATTTTGGACTAAGAATTGATAACACATTCCACAGACTTGAGAGTAATCAAAAGAAAGTTTGTGACTCAGAAAATTCATCATTTTCCCAAAAAGGTGAGTTTTCGCAAATTTTCATTTAATTTAAAAATGTGATATAATTTGTTTAAATACTTTATTTACTTCTTTTCATAACTATTTTTTTTTATCGCTTTAATGGGATGGCTGCACCACCCATATATCTGTATTTAATTTAAATATTGTATATAAACTGTTGTAATTTATCACTTTAAATAATCTACTCCACCGGATGCTGTAATTTAAATATTATATATAAACTATTGTAATTTATTATTTTAAATAATTAACCTCCGGCTGTGAATAGTAACCCCGACGATGAATAGTAACCTTCGGCAGTGAGTAGTACCTTCGTCTATTAATTTTGCTCGCTTTCTATAGCTTAATTTCAGCATTATTATATGTTATTTAGGGGGCTGTTTAATTTATTTCAATAATTTACGTTTTAAATATCAAGTTTGTTTGTACTAACCAATTAATCAACTTCGCATAATCATCTCTGCAACCTCCCTCCATTCTTTGCTTATTTCGATTAAAAAGTTGTGAAAAATTAAGATTGTGGTTCAAGTAGAAGAAAGGAACTCTTCCATGGTTAATGGTTTAATCTCTTCGGAGGTTTATTATCAAAAGTATAAAACGCTCTATGCTTAATGGTTTAATCTCTTTGGAGATTTACTATCAATGGCATAAAACGTTTTATGCTTAAGAGGTTCATTACCAAAAGTATACAACGTTCTATGCTTACTAATTTAATCTCTTAAAAGCATAAAACGTTCTATACTTAACGGTTTAAATTCTTTGGAGGTTCACTACCCCAAATGTATACATGTTCTTATACTAAAGCACAATCTTTTATTTTTTTTCATTCTCTTTATTCATTAGTGTGTTTACTTTTAAGGGACTAATTGACCCTTGGAAATCACCAAGGAAAATGTTATTATCACTTATTATCAAGTTTGGATTTCAAGTCATTATCACTCTTTTGAGTTTGACTAGTCCTTGTTGCACATCTTGAGTTTGACTTGGAATCCCTTATCGCTTGTAAATAAGTCTGACTCTTCCTTTGTAATTTCCCCCGAAGAAAATTTTCTCGGGTTAAGTTGATGCTTGTTTCTCTTTATTGCATTTTAGACTTAGTGGACGTAAAAATCACTTTTGCACAAACAGGAGAAAAGATAAATAAATGGAAAGGTAATAAAAAAGGTTAATAAAATTGGTTAAAATTGGATTACAACCGACATAAAGAATCAATATGATTAATTGAATTCAGTCGGACGTTATACCGAGTTTATTGTGTCAAGGCTTGCCTTACATAAATTCTTGTAATAAATTAGACAGCCCCTTTCATTTATTATTCATTCGGTTTTGTAATAATTATTTATTCGGACATTTGGACATTCGGAACCTCCTTCGCGAAGACAAATATGTAATAAGTTGTATGTCTTCCAACCCCCATTCTTTCTCCCTTTTATTTCACTGCCTATGATGGTTAGGTTAGGGACATCATATTTTCAAATTAGCATTTCCATGACTTGCATCCATTCATTTTGCATGCATAAAAGTTCGGCTCATCATATTATTCAAATGTCAAATTCAAACTTTTTGCTTGAATATATGCTCTATCACATGTCTTGAATTGACTCGCATGCCATGTTAGTAGCCAAACTTACGTTGTATGTGTTGCATTAGCCATATCGCATTAATTAGGATCATGCATTTTTTCTAACTATTTACTTTCTTTTGACTCACCTTCGGACATAAGGTAAGTTTTTATGCTTTAGCATATTGTATAAGTGTGATTGCTGTCATATCAAACATACTACCATGAGGCTAACTGCTTATTTGATATACCTGTTTGAATGCCTGTGAATGAAGGCTAATCACTAGAATTGGGATACTTTGATTCATGTATATATGAGATTACCATTTTCAGTGATACATATTCAAAACATTTTTTTTTTCAAAACAAACATGGAATCAAACGTTCCAACTTTTCGTGAAATTAGTCTATACTTGTATGTTACATATAGAACAAGAGCATATATTGTACATAAAAACCACATCATGATTAGTAGAGGCTGATCTTTGATCGGGTGAGTGGGGTGTTCAATTATTGACCTTTCCCTCTCATACCTAAGTTCCCGAACCAAGACACTTTGGTAACGACGGACTAATGGCCTTTGGCACGAGTCATGGGTTTCCTAAATTTCTCAAAATAAATATTTAGGTGGCGACTCTAATATCTGGCAAAGCAGTCCATTTTTGGCATTTGATTCAAACATCGATTTTCCAAACGAATTTGCCGGATTTGGACTCTTTTTGTGTTTTTCACTATTTCACATTGCACTTGTGAAATCAGAATCAGAACCAACACACAAGTGGAGTCCGAACTGTAAGGGCTATTTCACTCTTCTAAAAGGGAGCGTGAAAAGCCGAGCTACAACTGGGTTCAAGTCTACTGCTAGTTGATCTATTAAAGATGCAAACTTCTGGCACTTCTCACACTTATTGACATAGGCTTCAGCATCTTTCTGCATGTAGGGCCACCAGTACTCCTGAGTAATGGCCCTATGAGCAAGTGACCTGTCCCCAGCATGGCTTCCATATACCCCTTCATGTATCTCGTACAGAAAATCTTCTACCTGTGCAGGATGCACACACCTCAAAAGGGGTCCAGTAAAAGATCTTTTGTAGAAATGTCCTTCTACTATCAAACTGAATCTTGCCGACTTTAGTCTGATTTTGTGTGCTTCTTTACGGTCATCTGGCAGCTTCTCATCTCTAAGGACTACTATTATTGCATCTATCCAACTTAGTCCCATTTCCACATACATTGCTTCACGCTCTGTGTTCAGTGGTTCTATGCTTAGGCCTGACAAGTAGTCAACCATTATCGTTCTTGCCTCTCCAGGCTTCCTTGCACTAGCCAGGCTGGCCAGAGCATCATCACTGTTGTTGTCATCTTGGCTAACCTACTATAATTGGCAATTTTGAAATAAGGCTGCCAGTCTGCCCACTTCCTTTGCATAGGTTGACATCCTTTCATCTCGGGCTGTGTATTCGCCTATTGCCTGGTTGACTATAAACTGGGACTCACTGAAGACTATTACCTCGTCAGCTTCCATTGCTACTGCCAGTTTTAATCCTGCGATTAGTGCTTTATATTCTACTTCATTGTTTGAGGCCTTAAACCCCAAGCGAATGGATTGTTCCAGTATCTGCCCATCTGGAGATACTAGCACTACTCCTGCCCCCGCTCCTTGTCGGTTTGAACTCCCATCAACAAACAGTCGGAATGAGTCGCCGATGTAAATACTGCAGGGCTTGAGTTTTTCTTCTTTCCTTTGTTCTGCTGTCCCCTGCTGAGTTTTTCCTTGTTCACTTGGACGTTGTATACCTCGGCTCAACGGAGCCCGATGTATAACGGCGTCTGGTGTGAATTCGACCACAAAGTTGGCTAAGACTTGGCCTTTAATTGCTGTCCTGGGTCTGAATTCCAGGTCATATTGGCCCAAAGCCACTGCCTATCTGGCTATTCTTCCTGTCAGATCTCTCTGCTGTAATAGGGACCTCAAAGGATGTTCAGTTAACACCACAATTTTGTGGGCTTGAAAATAATGATTCAGATTCTTGGAAGCCATTACTAAAGCCAGTGTTAACTTCTCCAAGGGTAGGTATCTGGTCTCTGCATTTGCCAGGGTTTTACTTACGTAGTAAACTGTCCTTTGATCTCCCTTTTCTTCTCTGACTATTACTGCACTCACTGCATGCTCTAAAACTGCCAAGTATAAGAATAGCTCATCTCCAGGTATTGGATTTGAGAGAACTGGAGCTGTAGTCAAATACTTCTTTAAGTCGGCCAAGGCGGCTTCGCACTCTTCTGTCCACAAGAAGTCTGTGGCTTTCTTCACTAAACTGAAGAAAGGTTTGCATTTGTCAGAGCTTCTGTTTATAAATCTATTCGTGGTCGCCCTTTCGAACATCTGCACTTGTTTTGCCGATGTTGGGCTCTTCAACTCTAAAATGGCTTTGATCTGATCCGGGCTTGCCTCAATGCCCATTCTAGTTACCAAGTATCCTAAGAACTTACCCGACCTAACTCCAAATGCACACTTCGATGCATTGAGTCGGAGTTGATATGTTTTAAGAATGTCAAAAATTGCCTTTAAGTCTTCCAGATGACCCTCAGGTTCTTTGGCCTTCACGACCATGTCATCTATGTATACCTCCACAGTTTTGCCAATTAGATGTCGACACGTGTCCCCCTGAATAGTGTTCCATCCTCTTTAAAAGCCCCAATTTCGGGACTCATTCATTTCATCACTGTTTTGCACAAAAAATGAAGGCATTCCTCGTAGAAAATCTCACATCTTGGATCTCTTCTTTAGATGGCTCAGAAAAGTTGAACTTCCGGGGTTTCAGCTTGAATGCACTATTCACGCTGAGTTGTACTCCGCTGCACCTTCCTTTCCTCCATGCCACAGCAAGGTTCTGGAACCCAGTAACGCACGTCTTTAGCTTTGGCGGGCAAGAGGTATGTCCAACTTTTGAAGATTTTCAAGTTTTGATGGAGTCTGAACGTTCGAAAGAGATCTTGCCTCAGTTCCGCTTTGGCCATGCCCAAGCTTTAGGGCAGATGTGTGGGCTTACCGCGCATGATGCTCGATCTCTGATTTGTAATGGAGAACTAGATATCCTTGGTTTAATCCATCGCTTTTCTGGGGCCGGTGACCGCGGCGACCACCATTGGCAAGGTTTCCGGCAACATGCGCTCTGCTTGTGCATGCTATCTCACTTCCTGCTTGTCCCGGGCCTGGGTAGACCCAGCATCCGTTTGATTGAAGTTGCTCAGGGCTTGAAGGAAGGGAAGAGCTGTATTGCTATGGCATTGGCCGAAACACTGATGGGCTTGGATGCTTTTCAACGTCAGGAAACGACCAGATTCGCGGGGAGTCCACTACGGCTGCAGGTAATGTTTCCCACCCAATCTCACATATGTATTTGCTCACATCACTTAGCCCTCAGGCTCGGTTTTTCTCACAAAACCCTTGTCTCACTGTTCTCTCATCGCACATCTCTCTATTCTTTATTCTCTCATTTTTCATCCCTCCCCAGGTATGGTTGATGGATAAACTGCAGGTTGTGGACTCTTGCCCTGCCTACTCAGCCCGCGGCTACTCCTTTCGGCAACGCCTGGTTGATGCGCTTGATGAGGGATGGTGGTTCAACTGGATGTGCGATTTGTCTGCTGACCGCATTGCTTGGTGCTGTCCTTGGCTCAATCTTCCAGTAATGAGCTATAGCATGTCGGCGGTGGGGTCGGTGATTGGTCGACTCCTTGTGTGTTCTATTTTTCGTTCGGTTCGGCCTTGATTTAGCCATGATCGAACTTGCCCTTGAGATTAGTGCATTTGCTTTTTCGGTCCGGCGCCTGACTTGCCGATATGCCCAGCATGGAGGACTAGAAACTCTGACCTGCTCCCACTTCGGTTGCACTTTGTCGGCGAGTCTTTGGGATTGGCTCAATGAAGAGGCATAAATTGGGCCTAACTTGGCATCGAGGCTTCGACTAGCTACGGGAGGCGCGAGGACACTGACTTGACTATGCCGGACTTATTGCTTTATCGGTACTTTCAAGTTTTCTTTATGAGTGTAATAAGAAGTAACTCCAATAGTATGCAAGAGCAAGAGAACTCTGATTTGAGATCAATGAAATTGTAAGTTGTGGTACTGAAAATTTTCCTTGGGACCAAAAATGGTCTTAGTTGTAAAAAAGATTAATTTGAACAAAGTCAACTTTTATTAAAAATTTTCAAAACTATTTTCGATATGGATCAGAACTGGACACGCCTGAGATCTGTCACCGAGATGCACAATCCTGGATCCTAGCAACTGGAAAGTTGCCCCTAGTCTAAATAATGCTGACCTTTGTGTAGCAGCGGAAAGTTGCCCTAGTCCGAATAACCTTTGCAGGAGATTGCGATGAATGCTGATGGAAAAAGATGACTGGGATGATCAAGATGGACAAGGTTGATCGGGGAAAAGTTTATGGTTGAACTTCAGGATGAAGTTGCCTACGTATCCCAAAGATGGGAAACAAGCCTTACGTAGTTCAGGCGCAGGTTCGCTCGGGTATTTTCACTCTCATTTTACGCTCTAACTTTTGCCAAGGCCGCCCTTTGCGGGTTTTCAACCTTGCGAGCTCAGTTTTTATGATTTCAAATTTTCTGTGCTCTGAGTTTTGCCTAGGTCGCCCTTTCGGATTTTCGGCCTAGCGAGCTTCTCAAGGGTAATATTTCTTCAACTTGTCCATATTGATCGGTTGTGAGAACTCCAAGCCATCTAGATCCATCAGAACCACAGCTCCACCTGACCAGATTGACTTGATGATGTAGGGACCAGTCCAATTGGGTCTGAACTTGCCCATTGGGTCGTGGATGGGAGCTCGGTTGTCCTTGAGCACCAAATCTCCTTCTTTTAAATTCCTGGACTTAACCTTCTTGTTGAAAGCCCGGGCAATTCTGCGTTGATAACCTTGGACATGGTATAGTGCTTTCAGCCTTCTTTCATCAAAGAGCATGAGTTCCTCAAATCTGCTCTGCTGCCAATCCGCTTCGGCTATCTGACACTCAGCCAATACTTGTAATGACGGGACCTCAATCTCAATAGGCAGAACGGCCTCCATCCCATAAACCAATGAGTACGGAGTCGCCCCAGTAGAAGTTCTGATTGAAGTCCGATAGCCCCACAGAGCGGCGGCTTATCGGCGATCCGGTAGGTTTCCACCATCTTCTGCAGTATGTGCTTGATATTCTTGTTGGCGGCCTCAACCGCTCCATTGGTCTGCGGCCGATAGGTAGACGACTTATGAAAAGCCACATTGTATTTGTCCAACAAATCAATCACCTCCTTCTTGAAGTGGGAACCATTGTCTGAAATTATTTCGTTTGGGACCCCGTAACGACAGATGATGTTGTTTCTGATAAATTTTGCGACGTGCGAAGCCTTTAACACCGCATAAGATTGGGCCTCAACCCACTTTGTGAAATAATCTATCATTACCAAGATGAACTCATGCCCATTCGACCCTTTTGGGGTGACAGCCCCGATCACATCGATTCCCCAGACTGAAAATGGCCATGGCGAAGTCATGTTGTACAGCTTTGACGACGGAATGTTCATGCGATTTGCATGAATTTGACACTTGTGGCATCGCCGGACAAAACCAATACAATCCTCCTCCATGGTGGACGGTAGTAACCTGCGAGGATCTTCCGTAACATTACCCCATTCATGCGCACCACATTCTCCCCGTGGATGGCTTCCATCGACACTTTGACTCTTTGGCATCAACACACGGTTTATGCATTCCCGGATGACCCCTTTTATCTGACTTACACGGATGATGGCGAATGGCCATTCTTGATTGCCCTTTTGTTTTGGCATTTACCTGGCGGGTATGCTTTTTCTCAAGTTCGATATACCGGGGTTTTTCACGAACTTCATCTATAGCGACAATCGACTTCGTGGCGGTGCAAATTCTGTCGATGATATTTGGACGCATCCGGACTCCACATGGGATGTCTATCATGGAAGATAGAGTTGCTAAAGAATCTGCGAACCTATTGTTCTCTCTTAGTAGATGAGTAAAACTTAGCTTCTCAAACCGAGGAATCAGCAAGTCCAAGGTCTGGTGATACATCATCATCTTTTCCTCTTTCACTTTCCAGTCTCCTTTAGCTTGAGACACAACAAGGTTCGAGTCCCTAATGATGTCCAACCGTCTTGCCCCTAGTTCCAAGGCTGCTTCTAGACCAGCAATGCACGCCTCATATTCTGCTTCGTTGTTCGAGACTTTGAATCGGAGTTTGAAGGCTAGAGGGATACGGGAATTGTCGGGTGCTATCAGCAACACTCCTATCCCATACCCATATTGATTTAAAGCTCCGTCAAAGTACATCGTCCAAGTTTCGTCGTCGATATGCAAAATGGCCTCATCTGGGAATAAGTACTCGACTACTTCACCCCCTTCCACTGGATGGTAGGCTAAGAACTCTGCCACTGCTCTTCCTTTGACCGACTTGCGTGTTACATACTTTAGATCAAATTCGGAGAGCAACAGCAACCAATGAGCTAGCCTACCCATAAGCGCTGGTTTCTCGAAAAGATATTTGATGGGATCAAGTCGTGAAACCAACATTACAGAGTGAGCTAACAGGTAGTGCCGCAGCTTCCTGGTAGCCCATACCAAAGCTAAGCAAGCCTTCTTCAACGGAGTGTAGCGGGTTTCGTACTCTAGCATCTTCTTGCTTAGATAGTAGATGGCTCTCTCCACCTTGTCTTCTGATTCTTGCGCAAGCATGCAGCCCATTGTAGTCTCAGTTACTGACAGATACAAAATCAACGGTTTTCCTGGTTCTGGCGGTGACAGCATGGGCGGGTTCTGTAAATATTCTTTAATCTGTTCAAATGCAGCTTGACATCGGCCGTCCCAATGGAACTTCTTTCCTTTCTTGAGGAGGCCAAAAAGTGGTTCACAAGTCAAGGTTAATTTTGAGATAAACCGTCTTATGAATTGCACTTTACCCAGAAAGCCTCGCACCTCATTTTCAGTCCTTGGTGGTGGTATTTCTAAGATGGCCTTGATTTTGGAAGGGTCGACCTCGATGCCCCTTTGTGTAATCAGAAACCCTAGCATTTTTCCCGCTGTAACACCAAATGTACACTTCTGAGGGTTTAGCGACCTAATTCCCTGATCCTTTGAAAAAACTTGTGCAAGGCGGTGTAGTGGCCCTCTCTTTCTTTGGATTTGACAATCATGTCGTCCACGTACACCTCAACCTCTTTGTGGATCATGTCGTGTAATATTGTGGTTGCGGCCTGTTGATAAGTAGCTCTAGCGTTCTTCAACCCAAATGGCATGACTCTATAGCAGTATGTCCCCCACGGGGTGGTGAATGCAGTCTTTTCCCGGTCTTCTGGCGCCATTACTATCTGGTTGTAGTCTGAGAAGCCATCCATGAATGAGAGCAAAGCATGCCCTGCTATGAAATCTACCAACTCATCGATATGCGGTAGGGGAAAGTCGTCCTTCAGACTAGCTCTGTTTAAATCCCTGAAATCCACACATACCCGGATCCTACCATCTTTCTTTGGCACTGGAACAATGTTGGCCAACCAAGTCGGGTATTCGGATACCAGCAGGAAGCCTGCGTCGATTTGCTTGGTGACCTCTTCCTTGATCTTGAGAGCCCAGTCCGGGCGGATCCTCCTGAGTTTCTGCTTGACAGGTCGGGCTTCGGGGTCAAAGGGGATCCGATGCTGTACAATCTCAGGATCGATTCCAGGCATGTCTTTGTAGGACCACGCAAAAACATCTTTGAAATCTTTTAATAAAGCGACTAAGCGCTCGCGTTCCTCCGAAGACAACGTGGACCCGATCTGGACCAGCCGCGGGTCCTCCTCAGTACCAATATTCACGGTAGTGATTTCATCCATTAAAGGTTTGACAAATCTCTCTTGCTCTTGCTCAATTAAACGTTGCAAAATTGGAGGAACTTCGTTCTCGTCGTTTTCATCAAAGTTTTGAAAGTCTGAATTAATGCAATAAATCAAGGGCACATAAAAGTACTCAGAAACCACAATTACTTGATTCTCATTAAGCACATCCAAATCGTCCGATTCATTTACAACAGACTCAAATGAAAAGGAAAAAGACAACCTAAACGATTTGTGGTATCCGGTTATCATCCCGGGATTACGATTCAGACTTCGGTCTGGAACTTGATTCGACTCACAAGACTTCGGTGGAATCGATTTGACTCACTACGACCCGTCTTCTTTGGACAAAAATCCTCCTCGTATTGCCAAGGAGAGAGGGTGCGATAGATGTATCCAAGATAGTCGATAGGCCCGCACCTTTCATCCCCAATCATGGAAGCCGAAGTTATCCCCAAGCACTTATGGTCGATCGGAGGATCGGAAAGTAGACATGCCGCTATCCCCATTTCAAATTACGTGCCCTCGGGATCCTTTGCCTTACACCGCTCAACCTCGGTGATGGGTCTGCTCGCATTCGGCAACGTCATCCCCGGATAGTTGCAGGTTGAAGAAGATCTCAAAACCTGGCACGCGCTTCTTCTCCGCGTTTAGCCACGGCTCTGGGAAGCCGCAAAATGGAAAGTCCTCCCCCTCTCGGACGAAGCGTCCGTTCAGGGTACCTTGAATGGGCCTATGCATTAACTCAAAAGGCTTCCCAGCCTGCTTTGCTCTGGCTCTTCCGGCCATTTCTTTTCCCTTCTTCACCCAGTCCTCTTTGGTGGGCAGATAACCCAAGCTAAAAGTATGAGGGTTGTGTGGCACTTGACCAATCTTTAGCGCCTTTCCAGCCGCTCCTTCCTAATCCCATCTCGGGGATATGTTGTAGCTTGTTCATGAGGTAGACAGATTGAGCACTGACGTACACTCCCTCATTCACAGCCATGATATTCTACACCGCCCGGGCCTCAGCCAAAGTGAACCCTGATAAGAAAACATCCTCTGTGCCATGCTCGATTTCCAAGACATGCATTGACACTTTTGGCGGCGGATGGATTGATGAATTCCCGAAGACAATAGCCACCCCCTTCCCGTGAGGGTACTTCAACATCTGATGTAGAGTGGAAGAGACTGCCTTTACTTGGTGCAACCACGGCCGCCCCAAGAGTAGATTGAAGGTTGCGGGAACGTCCAAGACATGAAATTCAATGTTATGTTGTCTCGGACCAACCTGAGTCTGAATTTTGACAGTCCCCATCACTTCCCTACTAGTATTATCATATGCTCTGATCACCTGAGTAGTCGGCCGAAACGCTCGCGAACTTCGATATCTGCTGGTCAAGGCGGAACATTGATGGCGGACCCGGTATCAACAAGTACCACCGGTATCCACTTGTCTCTACATTCCACGAAAACGTAGAGGTGTTTGTTATGATTTGTGCCCTCAGGCGGGAGTTCTTTGTGCGAAAAGGTTAATGGGGAACCTTCTCCGGAAAGACCAAATTTCAACCAGTCTGCTCTGGTGTAGTATCTATAGAGAGTTTGGCTTTGTCCATGGCGGATAAGACGGCCTGTCTGTGTACCCGCGATGCCATAAGCAGTCCCCAGATGGAGATGTCTGCTTGTATCTTCTTTAATTGCTTAAGCACAGCTTCTTCTTCAATCTGCTTTTCATACTTTCTTAGCTTCCTTGTCTTTCCCAGCGCCTCGAGTTGGTCTAAATGCGGGCTTGAAATCTGATCCACTTCTTGTCATATGGCGACCTCGTCGATATACCAGGTATCATCTGGTTGATTATTCCCCCAATCCTCATCCGTGTGGGCAAGACATAAATCATCGTCTTCTCACCACATTAGTCGGCGGTAAGAGACACCTATCCGGCTCGATGAAGCGTACTTTCATGATACCTTGATCCATATACCGGCATTTTACGTTCCGTGCACCGACTCTCGACCCCCACATGGGCCTTAGCTTTTCTGATTCTCTTGGAATCCTCAAATTTTTGTTGTTCCAACTGCATCAGTACAGCTGGTTGTTCAATACTCCCTGCATTTACAATGCCCAAATTCTGAGCGAAATTCTTAGTGCCAGTGCTCTTCGGCGGTGTATTCTGACTCTCGGCCTTTCCGACCACCACTGATACTCTCGCCCTAGCCCTACATTACGGTTGATATTCTACGATGTCTGGTTGATCATCTAACCATCCGGTAACTTCTGCCGACTCCTCATACTCGAACCAGTTGATTGCCGCATCCCCTGATTCTTAGTCACTGAAGAACTGGAGTTTGGCAAGGTCTTCTCCTACAGCTGTTAGATCATCCGTTCCCCGTTCAAATCTGCCCTCAGTATTACATAATTACGCTCTTTCTAGCGCCTACACTCATTTCGGAGCCCATTGTTGGATGTATTCACTTGGATCGTAGACCCCTCCAGCGAGATTCCCATATTGTTCAACCCCAGATTCAACAGCCCCACTTTCCTCTGAAATCTGCCCTGTCCCATCTTCGGTGGTCACCACCATTGGCTCAGATCGGGTTGTAGAGATGTCCATCATGCACAAGTCAGTGCAGACAGGAAGGATCACCTCCGGCTTAGGTAGGTGAGATGGGGTGATATAGATACTAGGATCGTAAGACGCGATCCCAGTTTGGATGAAGTTGATTCTGTTGGGAGGAGGAGCTTGGTTGTGTGGTGGGAGAGGATTTGTTGTGACGTTGGGTTTGTCGGGAGGCGCGATCACCTGCTTGTCAATAAGATCCTGGATCTCATGACGCAATCTATAGCAATGGTCGGTGTCATGATCATGCTGTTGGTGATACGCGCAGTATTTTGCCGGGTCGTAAGAGGGAGGGAGTGGATTTGGCAGTGGCCTCGGCTCTAGGGGCGTCAAATGCTTCTTCCTAATTAATACCCCCAGAGCTTTGGACAGGGGCATAAATAGGGGAGTGAAGGTTCTTTGGCCTCTGGGCTGGTATTTGGCGGTTTGGGTATTGCTTCCAGATGCGCCAGAAAAAGGTGTGGTTGCCATGGGTCTTGGGGGAGGGGGAATGGTGGTGACCATGCTCACCTCTGAAGCTCGGGCAGTTGCAGCGTCACTCGGGCCTGCGTTGTTGTTACGGTTGAAAGTCCTTCTAGGTTGCTCCTTATCCTGGTCGATCAGACCTTGTTTCATGGCATCCTCGATCTGTAACCCCATCTCGTGTAAATCTGAGAATGTGGGAAAGGAGAGTACAATCATCTTCTGTATTAATTTTGGTTGGAGATTGTGCACAATCATCCTGATTTGATCTTTGTCCATAGGCCTCAAAGTCATCATCGATGCCTTCGCCCTCCATCGAGTTACGAAATCTGAGAAAGTCTCTTTAGGCTCCTGCCTCGTTGTTTCGAGATCACGAGTTGTAATCTCGATCTGGGTATTGTATGAGTACTGTGTAACAAAGGCCTCAGCCATTTCATCCCAGCTTCTTTTTACCTCATCTTCTAACCGGCGTGCGGATAAGCGGCCACACGGGGAAGCATTCGCGAAAGCTTTTGTGGTCGGGTTAGGCCCATTGGCCGCAGGATGTCTGAGAATAGCCGAAGATGGACCATGGGGTCCCCGGACCCGTCGAAGCGGTCAATTTGTGGCATCTTAAACCTATCGGGCAATGTCATGGCCACGTCGGTGTATCCGCCCTCGATGTTCGGAATAGCCTTTACCCCTTGTGATTTCTTGAAAAGCTTCTTAAGCTTGCTCAGTTTTAGAGCTGTATGGTCTATTTTGAACTCAAAGGGAGAGTCCGGGTGGTTGGGTGTATGGGTCTTGGACAGTTGAGGCGGAAGCGGGGGCGGAGCTGGCCCCGTTGGAAGGTTTGTGTCCTCTTGGATGTTCTGGACATTTGGCACGGTGTTCTGGGTGTTTGGCAGAGCATTCTGGACAGTAGGTGCCTGCTCGGGTAATGGGGCCCCTGGTGGAGGAGGAACCTGATGTGAAGCAGATGCCGCATTCTGCTGTTGCAGTCTAGTGATTAGCTCGGCCTGCTGGGCCATGATCGCGGCCTGCTGTTTGGAGAACTCCGCTTGACGGGCAGCGTCCTCCTGCATTTGTCTCATGCTCTCCTGCATTTGGCGCATCAGGGCTTCCACCCCTGACGTATTTTGCTGATCCATCCGACTGACCGGTATGTCTATTTCTATAGCAACAATTGAGACCTCAGTCCTACTGTCCTCTGATGGAGTAACCCACTGTTCTGACACACTGCGCTTCCTTGGCTTTCTCCTGACAACGGAGGGTAAAGAATAGAACACTGGATGTCCGTTAACCAGATCCCCAGATCGATTGAGTTGACGACCTCGTGTCCAAAGTGCTTGGGGAATGTCTACTGGGTCGGAAGCAATGGTGCTAAAACTGCCCTAGCAAAAGATAAATAAAGCGAAAAGGAAATAAATAACCAGATAAATGAACAGCATGACAGCTTAAAATAAATACACAACACACAGTCGGGCATACAACACACGGTTGATAAGTTGAAAACACACTGTCCTCAAATACTGATCATTGTCCCTGAATCACTGTTCCCCAAAGACTGAATCCGATACCCGCAGATAACCGCTTCTCAAATCTTGTTGATGCGTGAACTCGATGCCCAAACTCATAAAGCGATACATGCATTCCTGTGAGACATACTCTAAAAGCACATAACGGATAAGTGAGAGCCAAAACACCCCTATGTTGGGGTAGGGTTTCCTGTCCTATTTAAATCGACAACTAGGGTTTCATTACGCATAGCGGTTTCAAACAACCTATATCGCGTAAGCAACTTGTCGTAGTTTGGAATGGTCACTTCGGATTTCCATATGAACTAGGTCCAATGCTCAAAGAGGGTGCCTCGGTAAAACTGGGGTTTGTGTTCCCATACTGGCAGAGCCCATAACCGGTCAGCCTTATGGTCATGCCTTGACAAGACAAGCCTCCGGCAAACCGTTCAAGAATAGCAGATGGCAAACACGGTGTCCTAGGCGCACCGATGCAAATGCAATGCAAAGAAACACACAAGTGTAGTCAAAACTAGATAAAATGAGTTCAAGTAAAGTTCTCTAAATCCCCAGCAGAGTCGCTAGAAACTGTAACAAGCCCGCGGGGGGGGGGACCTCGCTACAGTTCGGACTCGATTTGTGTCACGGTTCTTAATCTTGAACCAAAGAGTCCAAATCCGGCAAATCGTTTTGAGAAAACAGATTTTTAGAAAAGAAGTGTCAAACATGGTGCTTTGCGGATCTGAGTCGACACCTAAATATTTTATTTTGAGAAATTTAGAAACCACGACTCGTTGCCTAAGGCCACGTGTCAAGTCATCACCAAAGTTGCCTCGGCTCGGGAACTTGGATGCGATTAGGAAGGTCGCCGTGAGCACCCGCTTCGCCCGAAAAGCCGGTCTCTACTAACCATGATATTTAGTTTTGAAAACATTGTATGCTCTTATTAGGTTATTAGCCTAGATTTACTACGTGATCGCCTGACATACAAGTCTGAACCGGGTCGTCTGAATTGGAACAAAATATTTCATGTTCATTTTTTTGAAAGATGGTTTGCTACCCGCAGGTAAGCTTAAAATGCAGATTTTGCCACCCTCAGGTGGGCTTAGAAAAGATGGTTTTGCCACTATCTAGTGGGCTTTAAAACTCACAGTCAATGATTTGTTCCAATCTAAACAACCCAACCTTCACCCACAGGCATTTAGGAAGTTATATCACATAAGCAGTTAGCCTCATGGTAAGCATGCTATTCGTGGCAGTCACTCACACGCATGCAAGGATGCTAAAGTATAAAACTCACCGAGTACTCCAAGCCAAAACAGAAACCGATTAGAAATCCATACATGATCCTAAATATACAAAAATGCCTAATGCAACACATGCAAAAATGTAACTATAGCAGGCTCGGCTATTCTAAACATGGCATATGAGATGCAATAGCTATCAAGTATTCAATTTGGAATTGAAATACAAATGCAGTTAGTATGATACGCCGAGCCCAGTGCATGCAAGACAGATGAATGGGTGCAAACATGCTATCATACTGTATGCTAATTGAAACATGCCTTAATCTAACCATCATAAGCGGGTAAATAAAAGAGAAGAAAGACGTGGGGTTGGAAGACATACATCACACACACGCACGCTTATTATAATTATGCCCTCGCGCAGAGGGTCCGAATAAATAGTACAGTCCAAATAATACAGTCCAAATAATACAGTCTAAATGTGTACAAATCCCTAATTAATTTACAAATTAACTAAGAAAAATAATAAACTAGCATGCAAGCCAGGGACTGTCTTGACTCTTCTCCAGATGATGAATGATGCATGTCTGGGTTGCCTTGTGCAGAAATCCACTGCGATGCCCCAATTAGCCTCTGTTTGGCAATGGTTTTTGGAAAGCGTGCCAAGCCTCGAAAGACTGCTGATTCTTGATTTGTTGCAATAGAGAGCAGGAAAGGGACATGGCAATGTATTTTCACAAATGTATGCATGCCTCGATCCTCGTGCCACCGATCACGCATCTCGATGCACGATGGCCGAGGAGTCGAATTGCACAACTCAATATAAAATGAATGCACATGAAAACTCAACTAAAACCTAACTCCATCATGGATAATCCGGAGTGTCGGTGACTGGGAATTGAGATACGTTCCGTCACTCGAAGTACGAAATGCCCCTCGTTTCCCGTGCTCAAGACTAACCCTATCCGAACACAATGCAATATGCATGACATGCATGAAATGCAACTAAGATACATCCTAACATGCAACATGCTATGAAATGGCATACATGATGCACGAGGTAACATGGCATACACAATGCATTAACATACAACCTAGCATACACAATGCTATGGAATGAAATGGCATACACAATGCAATATGGACTTACACTAACACAAGTGGATCTCAGCCACACTCACATAAGAGGCCATTAGATGAAAATGAGACACTCGAGATGCGTCTTGCGTCACGCATAACCGAGGCCCGACCTAAGGCACGAAATGCCACTCTAACAAGACATGGCAAAACATGGAATATGGCATATTAGTACGCAAATTTCAGAGGCAATAAGTGATGCAAAACAGCCCCGAAAGATGGCAAAATGACACCCGATGCATGAAATGAATCCCGAAACACGAAATTAGGCATACGGAATGACCTATGACTATGCAATGCATGCATTATTCGAACATGGAGTATGAAGACAGAATCAATAAAGCCCAAAAATAAGCATATTTACAGTTCTAAGCAAGGCCAAACAGCGAACACAAATGGGGCTAAACTAGCATGCAAAAATGGCCCCGAAAGCAAGATAATGAAGCAAGTGACAGCTTCTGACCCCAAAAAGAGAAGGGCCCTTCTACAATGTTGAATAAGGGCCCAAAATATGGTACTTTATAGTTTACCACAAGCCACAAAGACAGACACAAGTATGGAAAAACTCTCATGCAAAAAGTGGGCCCAAAGGAGGACAAAGAAGTAAGTGATGCATGATGGCCCCAAACAGATGAAGGTCCTTCAACAAATTTGAAGAGGGACCTAAAATATGACCTTTTACAGTTGATGATAAAACCCAAAACAGTGTACAAGTATGCTCAAAATACTATGCAAGATAAGGCCAAAAAGAGAGCTATAACACAAAGTATAAAAAGGATGCTTCAAACAGAAAAAGACCCTTAATGAAACATTAATAGGGGGTCAAAATGAGGCCATTTACAGTTCAGACCAAAGTCCAAAAACAGAAGCACAAGAGGCTAACAAATCATGCAAAAATGGGGCCAAAAGAGGGATACAAAGGCAAGTAACAAAAGGAGGCCCAAAACAGTGATGAGCCCTTCAACAATGTTGAAAAAGGGTTGAAAATAAGCTATTTTACAGTTTATAACATGCCTCAAAACAGTACATACATAGGCCAAAAACAATGTGCAAGAGAATGGCATACAAGAGAGGTAATGAAGCAAGTGTAACAAGGAGGCCTCAAACACTGAGAGGCCCTTAATAAAACATGGAAAATGGCTCAAAATAAGCCTATTTCTAGTTAGGGTCGGAGCCCAAATATGCAAGAAAAAAGGGCTAAGATATTGAACAAAATAAGGCCAAAAAAGAGGGGAAATGTGCTTACCCTTGTAGCCTAGTCTTTGACAGCTTTTTGGCTTGAGAAGTGGTGCCTCCTAAGCTCTAAAAAGGCCCTCCAAGCTGCTGGAATGGAGTGGTGGTGTGGTTCTAGGTGGTGGTGTAGGGACTTGGATGTTTTGAAGGTTGAAGAGAGAGATGGAGGATGGATGTATATAAGGCTTCAGAGCAAATTTTCTCAACCCTTAAAACCAGAGCTGGAGGCTGGTTTATATAGACCAAAAGAGGGGAAAAAATGGGGGGGGAAAACAATTCCAGTTTCCCCCAAAATGGCAGCCCTCCGGATACAAAATCGGGGGGAAATGAAATAGAGATTTGTGATGTGCCAATTGCAAGGAATCAGGCCGGCCAGGTATCTAGGTCACAGGTGGCCGGCCGGCTCTCCCCATGGCTGGCCGGCCAGGGGTCAAAAGGGCCAAGTGTAATTACTAGCCGACCACCACAAATTGGTGGCCTCCCATGTGTTCTCAACACAACCCTGTGGTTAAAAATTGGCAATGATGAACGGGAGAGAAAAGACCACTTTTAGGAGGGGTTCAAAAGGGTCAATCATAATTACTAGCCGACCATATGATATTGGTGGCCTCCCAAGTGTGTACAACACAAATATGTGGTTTGGAGCTTGAAAAAGTGGCCCTTGGGTGGTCAACATTGGCTTTCGAGTGAGAAAAACGGGCGACGGAGGGCGATGAAGGAATATAGCTGGTTGCTGAAACAATTACTGGCCTCCCACCCTTCTATGACCTTCCTAGTGATGAAACAGAGGCCCTTCAAAAATGAGCATAATGATGCAAAATGAAGGTTCGAGGGCAAACTCGCATTCGAGGCCAAATCGTTGTTAGGCAGGAGTGGTGTTCGACCACGGTTGGTCTCTCGGACCTGATGTCCCTCAAAAGGAGGAAATAATATGCATGCCAAAACCGAAGCAAGCGGAGGTGGTTAAGCGAACCGAGGCAAGGGCTTGACGGCTCAAAATCGGGAACAGGGCTCGAAATGGGCAAAATGGCCTCGACCACGAAATGTAGCCCACGGCCCGAGAGGCGATCTCTGAGACCTCTTCCTCCCTTTGGGAAGAGAAGCAGAGAAACCGAGCTGGTTCGCCAAAGGTAAAATCTGAAAAGCTTAAGTCCGGAGGCAAAGCTCACGGCCGAGACTCTGAAACCTCTGGACAAGCACGATATGCAACATCACCAAGCGCTCAATCGGTGACGTCTGAGTCTTAAGGTCGGTCAAAAATGGGGTGTCTACACTTGCTTAGGCTGGTAAAGTCCACATAGACCCTCCACTTATCATTCTTTTTCTTCACAACCACTGTGTTTGATAACAATGTTGGGTAATTTACCTCTCGAATGGCTCTAGCCTCCAGAAGTCTGTCCACTTCCTCTTCTACTGCCTCAACATGCATTAATGTCGGCCTCTTTGCTCGCTAGATGACAGGTTTGGCCGACCTGTTCACATTTAGTCTATAGCAAGTGACCTCGGGGTCAATGCCAGGCATCTCGTATGGTGTCCATGCAAACACCTCCAAATTTGCTCTCAGGAATGCCTCTGGCTCTTTTTCTCTTCCTTAGCCAAGCCCGCGAGAAGAAGAAGGGTTCTTTGTCCTTCTTTGGACAAGGATTTTCTTCAAGGCTTCCTCATTCTTCTCGGCTGGCTCTTTGCCGACGTCCTCCAGGACTTCTACGTTCTCGTCTTTGATATCTGTTATTTCTGCTTCTCGTATATTGCAGGTAGATTTCATTGCTGCCATGGAGCAATTCTTTGCCTGCAATTGATCCCCTCTGACCTCCTCTATTCCATGCTCTGTTGGGAATCGTAATAGCTAATGCAATGTTGAGGGAACAACCCCCATTGCATGTAGCCATGGCCTTCCCAAGATAGCATTGTAAGAGGAGGGGGTGTCGATTATGGTGAACTCTATTTTTATCTTCTTGGTGCCAGCCTGCACCTCTAAACTTCTTTGCTCCCCAAGGGCCACGTCGGCGTTCCATTGAACCCAACCATTGGGCCATTGGATTGCTCCAGATCATCTTGGTGAAGGCCAACTGTAACAACCTCGCCTTCGTTCTTGATTGACCGTTAATTACTGCTAAACTGAGATTGAATATGATTGATAATTGAATTGATTGAAATACTGAATTGACTGACTGAAATTCGAGACTGATTGATTGACTGCAACTGTTTAAATGCATAAACTATCTGTTTGACTGTTAAATTATCTGCTCTCGTCTTATGCATTAAACTGTTAATTGAAGGCCTTATCGGCGGCCGAACCAGAAATTGACTAGTGTTTTGCAAACAGTAGAATTTTTGTGATTTAATGGTATATTTATCTAAAATGTGATGAGGTATGATTAAATTAGATTAAATGGAGCTAATTAAAAAGTTTGACGTAATTACCGTCTTGCCATTGTGAGTGGGGCCTTTGTTTATTCATCTTTGAGCCTTGTACACTTAATCAAAACATGTCCCTCAGCCACATTTCTTGTGTTCAACCGACTAGAGAGAGAGGGAGATTGGAGAGAGAGCTTGATTTCTCTTAATTTGCTTAGAGACTTGAAGGAATTGAAGATTGATTTCATATTTGAGTTCCTAAACTTGTAATTAAAGAACCTAGGTAAGGAACTCACCCTTTGGTTTATGAATTTAAGATAGTTCTTGCATGATCAAGCTAAATTGAAGAGTTGAGCCTAGTCTTGGTCCTCAAGTGTTGTATTGAAGCTTAATTGTTGCATGCATGTTGGTTTTAGTGAGTTTGAAGTTGATTTCATGGTCATATGCCACATGCATGTTCATAATCATGTTTAAATCCATGTTTTCATCTTGTTTTGAAAAGATTGAGTTGTTTGGAGCAAGAGTTGAAGCTTTAATTTGGTTTAAAATGCATGCATGGCATGTTTCTTGAAAATGGTTTGATTTGGAGTTTAATTGACTCACCCTTGGGCTTTGAGTTCTCAAATTGAGCTTTGAAACTTGTTGTATATTGAGTTTAAATGTGTTTTCCAGAATTTGGGCCCAAGAGGTCGAGTAAGGAGTGGTAGAATGCTTGGTTTGAGCTTGGAAGGCAAATCTGGAAATTCCAGATTTGGCTTCTTCGCTCGAGCGAAGGATTCCTCGCTCGAGCGACCAACGTTTACTCTGAGCCATGCTCGAGCGAAGGATTGGTGGCTCGAGCATAAAATTCGAGCATCCAGTACTTTTACTGTTTCATCAGACTGCTCGAGCGAAGGATTTCTCGCTCGAGCGAAGCCTTTGATTTTGGAAGCTCGCTCAAGCGAAGGAAGGCTCGCTCGAGCGAGGGTCCTATTTTCAACAAACTTTGCAAAATGCTTTCTAAGTGTATTTTTGCATCCTCATCCCATTCTAGGCATTCTTAGGCCTAGTTTAAGGCATTGTAATGAGGATATAGATGTAGAGCACACCAAGGCAAATTAGGGATTAAGTTATTGATCTTCCCCAACTGTATAGCTTAGTGTGTGTTCATCCTGTATACTGTGTAGGGTTGGCTTACCGAGGGGACGCTCTAGCTTCAGAGCCCGAACTCGTGAGTAACAAGCGTGTAAAGATATGTTCAAAAATGATTATCTTCGAATTTACTTTATTGAATTGTTTACCTTATTGAGTCTGTCTACTTTATTGAACTGCTTTGAACCGTTCATCGAATCAAATGTTTACTAAATTATTGAACTGCTAGTTCTTGAATTCTTGGAATTGATATCAAGCATCTTGAATCGAATCAATCTTGTTTAATTGAATCTGTTCTGAATTAGGCGAATCGACATCGTAATCTTGAATGAACGTATGTCTTATATTCTGAACTGTACTGTGGCATCCTTGGCCCCTACTATTTACTATTACTGTGACAGAGAGACCTCTGTCGGTTCCCAAGTTTGAAACCACTCTCACATCGTTATGATGGCCATTCTCAGATTTCGATATGGAACAAAGTGTCAGACGGAGCTAAGTGCTACACTGTGAGCCACCTCTAGAATCTACGAACTAAGTGCTACAGTGTGAGCCACCTCTAGAATCTATGCGAGACACCTCTTGAATCCACAAGCATCGTCTTGTTCTCTGAAATAGTATTCTTATTCTTCATTCGCATTACTACTAATGGCCATCATTTACCTTGGTTCATAAGACCCGGTCTTTTAAGACCCTCATTTCTTGTACTATTATGCCAATGGATGTACCACATATCACTGTTTTAACTGAATGACTGTTATGACCTGAAATATGAGCCACAAACTGAATGACTGATAAACTGACTGAAATGACTGTTTTCAATACTGAAAGGACATTTATTCTTAACCCCTTTACGCATTGTGTTATTCACTGGGCTTTAGCTCACTGCTCATATATATATATATATATATATGTAGGTGTACAGGCACCAGATCGCAGCTAGGAGCGTCAGGCAAGCTTTAATTTTGTCAAGCCAACCACTGTGCCTCACTGCGAGGTTCTAAGCCTATCAAGCTATGGCTTAAGGGCTTAGGGGTGTTTTATTCCCCCGTTTGTCTCTATAACTGTTTTGTTTACTGTATAGACTGATAGCACCGTACTGTACTGTTTAATAGGGATTAAGTCCCAATTTGACTGATTGTATATTTTGTGCATACTATTCTGTACTAAAAGTATAAAGGTATGGAAAAATCTTTTTGCATACAGACTGTCAGCTCATTGGACATTGTTTATTTACTGTATTGGCTTCCGCCAGTTCTCGAACTCGTTTTCTTGTTCTCTTTATGTGCCTTCGGTAATCTCGACCATCGGCGATTCTGATCTTGAACCCATGGGGCTGGGTTTGGGTCGTGACACCAAGCTCCTTGTAACACCTGACATACATGATGTCACAAGAGCTGCCTGGTCCACTAAAATGCGCTTCACTTGGCATTCTCCAATCTGGAGGGATATTACCAAGGCATCGTTGTGTGGATGCTGCACCATCTCTAGGTCGTCTTCAGTAAAGGACACCACTGGTCACTAGTACTCGTCTGCCCTAGGTCTTTTCTGCAGGACCTGGTACACATACTGTAAGTGTTTTACCTTCTGAGTCTCCCCACGTATTTCATTCTCATTGACCTTCGAGTGAATCATATTGATCATTTGAGGTTCGCTTGCCTGCGGTTGTAGTGTTGGTGGGGGAGGCAGTGCTATCGATGCCTGAGGCAGTCTTGCTTGTTCTTCCCTTGTCCTGGCCTCGTCTATAAGGTCTCTTAAATGACCTTGCCTTACCAGGTCTTCTAGATGTGCCTTTAGGGCTCTGCAACCCTAAGTCAGGTGCCCATTTTCGTTGTGGTAAGCACAGTGCTTGCCAAGGCTTCTTCCCATGAATTCACCAGGGGCCCTTACTGGTGCTCTGTAATAAGGCTGACTTTGGATTTTCTAAGACTTTGTAAATTGGGATTCAGAATACAGTTGTGACTGCCTACGTAGCCCTTAATCCTGTCTCTTGCTTGTTGTTCCCGCCATTACCTCGGCTCCGCTTCGGCGAGCCGTTTCCCTTTTCTTGCTTCGACGCCTTTGTCCTCGACGTGTCTTCTTTAGCACTGGCATACTTCTCTATTCTGCCCATTAATTCCTCTATACTTTTTGGCAGTGTTTTTGCCAATGATTTTTGAAGCAAACAATCATCTTTTAGGCCGTTCTTAAAAGATACGACTGCCACCTCTTAGTTGCATTTTGGTATTCAGTCGAATACCTCATAATACCTTTTGGCATAGGCCCTCAGGCTTTCGTCCTCGCCAATTTCCAGAGCCATTAGTGCGTCCACCCTCAATGGCTGTAGTTTGTTTGTCACGAACCTGGCCATAAACATCTTGGCCAGGCCTTCCCAGATTTTCACAGTTCCTTTCGGCAACTTGTGAAACCAGTTCGATGCAATTTCCCCGAAGAATGAGGGGAACACCTTGCAAAGCAACGACTCGTTCCCAGTGTACAATGCCATCGAGTTCAGGTACAAACCGACGTGAAAGTTAGGGTCCGACTTACCGTCGTATATCTGGAACCTCGACATATTGAACCTTTTCAGGGCCTCAAATTTGTCCAACTCTACCGAGAACGATGTTCTCGGCTTAACCAGGGAGGTTACCTCGGCATTTTGTTGCTTTCTCTGGAGGTAATCCCTTAAATCCTCCTTGGTCCGTCCTAGAGCTCGACTATCTCTAGATTTCAGCCTTTTTGCGCGTGCTGCTTCCGGTGTCATTATGGGTTCTCTTAGACTTCTCTCCGTTAGTTGCGTCAAAACAGAATTCCTTCCCTTGAATATGCCGATGTTCTTTGGGGTTAGTTTCTTTGGTACGATGCGTCCTCTGTGAATTTCCCTTCATTGACTCTCCTCGCCCGACCTCCCTTGAAGGCTGGTGAGAGTGTTCCTTGGTCCTGGTGTGTTGGGGGGCTACAGGGATTGTTTTTTCCCTCCCTTCTGAGCATTGTTCTTGGTCGCTGGAATCGACGTGTCTTGCAGCGAGAATGGTGGTTGCATGATGTTGTTCTGCATCATGAAATTGACGACCGTTTGTAGGTCCGCCAATTTGTCTGCCATTCCCTTCATCTCTTCATCCTTTCACAGGCATCTATCTTTCTATACCTGGAGGTCGTCTTCATTATAATACCCGCTTCGGTCTGATTTCTTTAGTACATCGCCTTCCTAGCCGACGTCTTTTTATCCATGATTCTTATCACGAGTCTCTTCGTTGTAGTTGTCTTTTTCGATGTCAAGGTCAACATGTTTACCACTCCTAGGGGAGATATCGTCCCCAATCTTTTCTTTTCGTCCGTCATTGGCCATCTATTCTACTATCTTTCCCACAGACGGCGCCAAATTGTGTAGGTCGATTTCTAATCACACTGCCAAACTAGTACTTAGTTGGAGAGCACTGGCATAATAGATTAAATCCGAACGACCTGTCACAGAAAGAAGAGATTTTGGAGGTGGTTCATCCACCCAGAGGCATTTCGACGATCAAGTCAGTTATCTCTCAAAGATAGCAAAAGTGCTTAACTTACTATTCAGAATACAAAAAAACGTACTTTAGACCCATGAGGGTGCCTCTCTTTTATAACCAACACTGACCTAATCCTAATAGAAGCCTAGCTTCAATGGACTTAGGATTATTGTTAATCTTGGACTCCCAGGAGGATTGTGATAAACTCTCTACGAGTCTCATCCTTACCCAAACTGAAGTCCTTTCCCATTCTAGGACTCTTGTCCCTTATCCGCTCATCCCTGATTCCGGTATTCTCGCAGATAACCTCGGCCTAGCCGAGATTACCTCGGTGTCATGATCAAGACACGTGGCACATCGGCTGACACTTCGGTGCCACTTCGGCCACGTGTTGTTATTAAAAAATTATGTCTCCACAATACATATTAATTATGACAAAATAAAATAATTTTAAAAATAAATTTTAAATTTTAAAATTTAATCTAAAGGCAGCGCAATGATAGGAATGGTTACAATTTTAAGAGATTGGGCAGTAGGTAGAGCTGCAAATAAAACGAGTTGTTCATGAACAAGCTCGGCTCGGCTCGTTAAAGACTTGGCTCGGTTCGGTTTGTTTAGCAAATGAGCCGAGCTCAAGCTCGACTATTAGGCTCGTTTAGTAAACAAGCCGAGCTCGAGTATGCATAAGCTCGGCTTGTTTACTTTTATTTAAATTAGATAATAAATGCATTATTTATATATTAAATAATATAAAAAAATATATAAATGCATTATTTATATATTAAATAATATTTTTTACTTAAACATTTTTATTTAAATAATATAAATAATATTAAAAAAAATTTATTGAGCTGAGCCGAACCGAACTCGAGTTTTATTAATGTTAACGAGTCAAGCCAAGTTCGTTTTCAATAAGCGAATTCGATAAGTAAACGAGCAAAGATCAAACTCAACAAACTCGGCTCGAGTCGATTTGTTTACAACTCTATCAATAGGTAACTCGCTGTAGATGGTATTGAGAAAAAACAGGGGCTTAAATAAAAGGAAGAAGCAGACCATTCATATAGACAAGGAATCAACGAAATCATATGAAACAAAAACGACTCTTCTCTCTCTCTCTCTCATATTGAGAGTCTCATTCTCTTTTTCGGGGTTTACAACTATTGTTATTAATTATATCATACCATATTAATCATACAAAAATATAACATAATGAGAGAGAGACGTTTTAAATATTAATAAAAAATTTATGGATTGTGTTTGTAGTTTTGGTAATCATATCATATCGGATTGAAAAATGTTACAGGAACTCATACGATATGAATTTTATGTGAGTCTATATCATATGAAGTATTTTTATGACGCGATATGAATTTTATGTGAGTCTATATTACACGAAACATTTTTATTTGATAAAAATATTAATAAAACATTGGATCCCTGCCATTACCCTATCAGATCTCGATCTCTTTCTCTTTTGTTTACTGAAGTTTGATGTATAGCAGGCTGCTGCTAGGAAACAAAACAAAGGACCCCTTTGAAATTTCTGTTTCCCCTAATTTATGCTCCTGTTCTTCCTCTCAGTAAGTAGTAGCTCTGGTTTTATTTTTATTTTTATTAATTTCTTTGTGATGGTTCATTGTAAATTTACTAAATTGTATGTTTCTAATAATGGGTTTGATTCATTCAGTGTTTTAATCTTCGCGTTCTCAATTTTCAGTTCGAATTCAATTGCGACATAACCTGCTTTTGGAGACCGTTTGTTCCTTTGTTGTGCTTTGGGGCATTTGCTCATGGCTTTTATCCTTTTTGATTCATTGTTTTTTATTTTTACTTTTTATTTATTTATTTTTTGTTTTTGTTAATGTGATTAGGGTTATCTCGAGACATGTTGCTAATCGGTTTCCCAAGGACCAGATTCACTGTCTGATTATAATATTTCATAATTCATTGTTATTAAACAATAACCCATTTCAATTTATACAGCATGATAATGCAAATATATATATATATATATATATTTGGGATTAAAGGATTACTTTAAGTAATTAGATGTATAGTCGTAGGATTTTAAATGTTAACCTTGCAGGCTTTGAAGTCATAAGGTGGCAAACTAACGCTACGAATGGGGGCTTTAGACTACTTAATTTAGTAGATGCGAAAAAGTTTGGAATAACTTCAGAAATTGTTGAAACAAACTTGTTATTCCATGTTAAAATTTCCACATACAAAAAATTGGAAGTAAAGCAAGTGCTGAACTTTTTCTTGTTGCGACACACATAGACATTGGTTAGATAAAAAAGATTCTAAAGAACCTTTCAATATTTTTGCACTTAGCTCCAAAAACCAAATGACTTCCCTATGCTCAATCTTTTCTAATTTTTTATAATTTGAATGAGGGGCAAATGGATGGATGGAGAAACATCTTTTTGTCTTGGAAGGGATTTATCAGCAATGTTTTTCCCCCTTCCTTTTTTTTGGTTCCAATGGTGATGGGGGCTCTAAATAATGATGGAAGGGCTGTTTATTTTGGGCATTCATGGATAAACAAATTAATCTGGTAAAATTTCAAGAGAAAGTCCAAATTTATCCCACCAAATGAGGAACCAATTAGGGACATCGTTTTTGAGAATGTTGGGACAGATACGGATAAACCAAGAGTGGTTTTTAATCGGATTTTGGTAGTAAAAAACCTGGGTAAAGGCATCTACATAATCCCAATAACTATATTTTGTCTGTTTGTTACGAAGATCAAGATCTCGAACAGTGTGCGGATGAATACCCCATTGAGTAATGGGCATAATCTGGCGGATAGTGATTTTGCTGAAAGAAATTGGGCTGGTAGCCTTATTAGCGTCGTGAAGATGATGCTTAAATTCACACGCTCCTGTTTCTGTTAATATCTGTTCATAGATATACCGGTACTGGTCAAAATGAGGAGGAGATTGTTGGGTGGTAAGATACCGCCGTTTAATCTCCCATGGATCTGTTATCCATTGTTTATCTGCTGTTTCAATCCAGAGGACTGTTTCCTCAGAAATACTGTTAGGGGTATACTGTTCTTCAGGCTTAAGGAGAATATCCTTAGCTGATGGATTACTGGTTTGTCCTCTCAAATGAGGGAATTCTGTTGGATCATAGCGAGAGGTAGAACCTCCTCGCCCACGACCGCGACCTTTATGGCCTCTGTTGGTCATCCTCCTCTTCAGGAGTGGATTTCTGTAGATATTCCCTGGTTAAGAAATCAGGCAAAGAATTATTTTCTCCTTTAATATATTCAATATCATAATCAAAATTAGATAAATAACTTTGCCAAGTTAAAAATATCTGCTTGGATGCAAGATTTTTGACATCCTGTTTAAAAATCTGTTTTGCAGCAGAGCAATCAACTCTGATAATAAAATGATGATTTAAAAGATCGTCCTGAAATTTATCAACACATTTGACAATGGCTAAACATTCCTGTTTAATAGTCGGATAATTTAAAGCGGCTTTATTCCAATGGCCAGAATGAAAGCGTAATAATTCTTCCTTCTGGGTCTTGGGATTAAGCTGTTTTAATATCCCACTAAAGCCTGCATTAGAGGCATCAGTTTCCACAATCTTTTTCCAATTGGGATTGGGTAACTGTAAACATGGTAACTGTTTGACTTTGGTTTTAATTTTTTGAACTGCTGCAGTATGCTCTTTGTCCCAGGGGGGAGGATTCTTTCGAAGTCGGGTATATAAAATGCTAGCATCGGCGGCTACATTTGGATAATAGTCTCGGATATAATTAAGACTTCCTAAAAATCTTTGTAATTGAGTTTTATCTTTTATTTCATCAGGAAATTTGGAAGCAAACTCAATACTGCGGTTAATGGGAATAATACTTCCATTAGAAATATTATGTCCAAGATATCTAACTGTTGTTTGGAAAAGCTGCATTTTTGGGGCAGAAAGCACTAGTCCATTTCTGTGAATAACATACTTAAAAATATTAAGATGTTTAATATGCTGATCTATTGATGAAGAAAATATTAAAACATCATCAATATATGACAGAGTAAATGCAGTATATGGGTTAAAGATATCATTCATGATATGCTGGAATTCAGATGGAGCATTCTTTAATCCAAATGGCATAACATTCCATTCGTAATGCCCAAAAGGTACTGTAAAAGCGGTTTTATACCGATCCTGTTCAGCAATCTCAATTTGCCAATATCCTGATTTTAAATCAAATTTTGAAAAAATGATTGCATCCTGTAAACGATCTAAAAGATCTTTTTTATTCGGAATTGGATATCGAATCCATTTCAGTTTATCATTTAACGGTTTATAATTGATAACAAGGCGAGGAACACCTCGTTCAATCTCAGCATTTTTATTAACATAAAAAGCTGTGCAACTCCAAGGAGAGTGACTAGATCGGATTAATTTCTTGTCGAGAAGACTTTGAATTTCTGTTTTACATAATTCCATATATTCTTTTTTCATCTGGCTAGGGCGAGCTCTAGTTGGAATATATTTTTCATCAAAATCGGGTTCATAGGGTAAAGTTCTCAGATATTTTTACGGTTCCAAAAAGCATTGGGGATGATGCCACAAACTTCTGTTTGAAATTCTTTTTCGATTAGTTTGATTTTCTGTTGTAAAGAAGGTTGTTGTAACCTTTGTTCTGTTGTCAAGAAAGATACTTCTTTAACTAAAAAATTTATCTGATTCTGTTTAAAAGTAACTAGATCTCTGATTTGATCTAATTCTTTTGTATATGGTTGAGTAATAAATTCAAAAATAACTGATTTTCCCTGTAATTGAGAGTAAATTCCTGTTGAATCAATTTTCTGAATAGGCATGAGAAGACACAAGAAAGGAGTGCCTAATATGATATTTGTAGCAAGATTTCTGACTAAAACAAATGATGTAGGAAGACGTAAATCTTGATTACAAATATAAGCTTCTGGAATTTTATACCTGATCTGGAGTGAATTTCCACTTGCACTGGTTAAACTTTGAGTAGTTTTTTCAAAATACCTGGTTGGAACTATTCCTTCTTGGATGCAGTTCATATCGACTCCACTATCGACTAAGGCAATAGCGTCTTGGATAATAAAATCAGGTTTGATCATAAAAGAAATTTTTATGTACCATTTCTGGAAAGTAACTTGATTAACAAGTAACAAATATGGAGTAGAAGATTCAGGTTTAGGTTTTGTTTCGTCTTTTGTGTCTTCAAGTCTTTTACCTTCAGCTTGGTTTTTCGGCAATTGGGTATGAAGGTATTTAATATCTTTAATGGCTGCTGCACTAGCGGTTTGCAAGTGTTTAACTTCTGTTTTCAAAATGTTAATTTCCATTTTTAAATCTTGTATGGTTGTTGGTTTTTCAACCAGAGGGTTTGTCTGGATTCTGTTGATTACAGTTTGAAGACTGTAAGAATAATCGGGTATATTTGGTGTTTCTTGTGCTGTTTGTTGGTGTTCATAACACATCTTTAAATATTTTATTTTTATTTCTGGATCCTGGATTTGATCTGCTACAGCAAGCATATCCTTTTGGGTATCTGTTAAAACATTGATACTGCTCGGTAAACCATTCATTTCTACAATTGATTTCCAATAATTAAGTTCTGATATATGTTCCTGGTTACTAGAACAGGGACATAAATTCTGTTCTTCTGGGTCTTTTTCACTATCAGAAGTAGAATATAACTGGTTAATTTCATCCTCAGAGGGTAGGTCATCGTCTGTTGAATTTTCTTCAGCTTCGAGAGCTTGAAGTATCTGTTCTTTAATGTCTAAATCAATTTGTAATTCATTGACTTTAGATTTAGCTTTTGATTTACAACGGTTAGCATAATGTCCTGTTTGACCACATTTATAACATTTAATTTCGGATTTAGATTTGCCTTTAGATTTTCGATTTGAAGTATTTTTTGGATAAAACTTCTTAGTAGGATTCGGATGACTAGTCTTGTGTGATTTTTTTCTGATGGATTTATAAGGTTTCTTATGAGAAATTTTTCTAGGTTTACCTGGATATTTAATACCTGGTTCATAAGCAAATTGTTCACAAAATTCGCCTAACTCTTTTCTTCCTGTTAGATTCTGTTGCTTCATCTGGTAATGAAGTTGGAGGTTATTGCAAAGGGAAAGACCTTCATCGGTTATAATGGAACAAAGTTGTCCATAAGTATACTGTTCGTAAGGAATAGACATCCGGTCATGGCGATCCCGAAGTTTTTTCCTAACACGTTCGGCAAAAAGGGTAGGAAGGCCATCAATAAATTTGGCTTTCCAATGGGTACTGTTGCCATCAGGTCGTTGTATGACCTTGGTAAGAAAAACATCCTTATACCAACGGAAATGGGTAAGAGATGGACACCGGAGATTCTGAAGAAGTTCCCTGCCACGATCGGCAGTACTAGTACTGGTGCCAATAAAATGGAGAATAATTGTCTGGATTAGAGTATACACAGCATCTTGCTGTTGTACAGGTTGATGAGTAGTCGGGTCAACTTCAATCTTAACCGAGTTAAGGATTTCGAGTTGTTGGGCTAAAGTGAGGATATTATCCCACCATCCTTTAAGTTGTCCTGTGAAACCATTAATAATAAATTTTGCTATGGCTTGGTCCTGGTTATTATATTGACGACAGACTGTTGCATACATCAACATTTGATGTAAACGTGTATAGATAACATACTCGGATTCACCATCAATATTCCATTCATAAATGGTTTTACTATGGTAAGAGGTCTGATTGGTCATGTACGACTCTTCCCAAAGGAGATCAGGAGGAGTAGGACGGGAATAATAATTCCTGGTTGGTGGTAGTATGGCTGGTTGGGAAGGACTGTAGTTTGTAAGCTTATTAACGGTTTGGGGATCTTGGAAATTCATTTGAATTTCCTGAATTTGTTCAGGAGAAAGATGTTCTTCTTCATGTGCAGGTTCAGCTCTAAGCATTTGTATAGAACCAGAGGGTGCAAATGTTGGATTTGATTCAGGTGGTCGGACATTCAAATTCTGCATCCGTTGCAGAAGAGTATCCATAAATTCTGTATTTGGGGGTTTTAACTTAAAGTCACGGATTTCTAATGAAGGTTTAATGGATACAGGATGTATAACAGAGGATCCTGCTACAGGTTGAGCTAAGCTTCTATCTTTGAAGGTAGAAACAGCTTCTTCAATTCTGGTTAATTGTTTGCTCATTGTTTGACAGATTAAATTAGTATAATTATGTTGTTTTACAGTTAACTCTAAATCTACTAATTTAATGTAATCAGTTTTAGCAAACTTCCCTGATTGGGCATCTATATATGCGGTAGCCAATAATGGTTGCCGTGTGGTTTCACCATTAGGAGCTAACTCTAGAGCTTGTGGAGGCGGATGTATTGCATTGACAACATGACCCTCAGTTGTAGTCCATGTTTTATACTGGTCTTCTATAGCTGTGATTTGTGGTTGAGTTCTGGTTTCATACCATTCTACAAAAGGTATTAATTTCTGATGGAGCTCAAGGTGTTGATAATATTGAGCTTTATACTGGTCCAATTGTTCTGGATTATGGTTATCAAAATACCATTTTCTAAATGCTTTGTATTTTTCCTGGTTAAATTCCTGATTTAGTATTTTTCGATTTTCACTTCCTGGTGTGAAATCCATTTTAAATTTCAAAATTCATATCACTGGCCGTTGGGCTATCTGGTGGTGGTGCTGTGTAAACACCATGAGGAATTCTATTTTGGGATATCCTGATTCCTTGAACTTCTGAGTGCATTGGGTCTTCCTGTGGGTCACTTGGTGGTCTACTTGGTGGCCTGGAAGGTATCTGTTGTAAAAGGGAGTCAACAGACTGCTTGCTGGATTCTGGTAAATCTACCCTATACGGAGGAATAGATCTGAAACTGTTATTGGAAATACTTCTTGGTGCTGTTCGAAAACTAGCATTAGAAGAACTGCTTCTGGTAAGTAAGGGTTTTTGGAATTGAAGGTAAACATTACCTCCTTGTGTTTGGATGACATCATCTATGTTATGCTGAATCATCGGTTTTGGTGGTACAGCATTAGGTATATGCCATCTTTCTGGAAAAGTTATTTCCGTCCAACGGATTAACCTAGGGCACGCTACGACTATTGTACAGATTGGTTTCAATTAGTACTGTTTTTCCTGTTTCAGTTTTCTTTCTAACATAAGGATTTAATGTAGTTAAAGCCTTAATGTAAATTCTGGAATGAACTGAAAAAGGGAGAGATCCTGGTTTATACTCATAACCATGAGTAAGAACTCTAAGTTCTAACACATCTGATATATTAGCATCAGTCATTGCTATGCTTAAATTCGGATATATATCAAAGTATACTGGTCCATGGGAAAGGCTGGTTTCGATTGCTCCCATGAGAGACGCTCTCCAGTTAAGACATCTTCCATCTCGAAGAGTACATTGGATACTGGTATTTTGCCCTAAAAGGGTCAAAGGTTTAAAGGCTATTTGTACTAATCCTATGTGGATGTACTTATAGTCTTTAACAAATGGAACAAAATCATTGATATGAATAAGTCGGATTATTTCATCATTATTTTGAATGCATGATGCATGTTCAAAGGTTTTGATGATTGTTTTACTGAAGAATTGAAAACGACCTTTTTTATAGATTGTTTTCGGATCTACTAACGGTATAGTCCACTTATCAAGGGCATCCTTAACATCCTGGTATGCTACCATTTCGGCTGCTTCAGCTAACGAAGATACTGTATTTCCTATAGAGGTTACGGATTCATTTTCTGGTATGATGACAGTGTTATCTTGTTCAGTCATGGTTGTAAAGTGATCATATATGTCTAATTTATTTAATTTATACTTGTATTATGTTGATCATTAAACATGGCTCTGATACCATCTAAGGTGCTCACTAAAGGTTGAGGCTAGCACGTCTGTCAATGACTTATAGGTATATACGGTCTATAAGCACTCTCTGCAACACGACCTAACCTTACGCGACTTGGGTGACGTCCCACTAACTCTAACAATTAATTAACCTTACACTAGCACAAACCCAGGGATAATTATAAACATAATAGAGGTATAAAAGAAACAAATTATAACATATATGATCTCATATACTTACTGTTACGGTGGAGGTGGAAGCCTCCTGGCCGCCTGTGCCACTACATTCGTTGATCAAGACTGTATCTCAATACGTCCGATCACTCGCTATCCCAGAGATATACGGTTGAGTGTAGAAATCTACGGGTGTATTAAGATGATGATTTTTCTGGTTTTGCCAAAATTGTAAGAACCACAACAACTGTTCTAGACAATCAACAGAGGGCATACATAGAAAAAAGAAATTTTATTGAGGAAGTATTAATATTTTACAGAGGGGGTTGGAAGAGGAAGATTACAAGAGAAAAAGAAAATTGAAAATTCAAAACTAAAACACCTTCAACAAGGGTGAAGCCTTCCCTTTTATAGTACAACATCGGATAATGAAGGGGACAGGTGTAACAATGTAATTTGACCGACAGCTTACCCTTATCCTTATCTTCAATTGTTGACCGAAGGTGGAGACAGCATCTCCTTTTACTGTGGAGGAATCTGCTTTTCCCTAAAGTGCTTTGTCCTGTTGTGCCGACGCCTTAATGCGCTGGACCCTTGCCTTTATCTTTTGAGATTTTTTCGCAATTATGGGTGAGGAATCCCAAAAGTCACCAAGATTGCCCTCATCTTCTTCTGGATCTTGTGACTCTCTTGCCAACACGTGTTCGGCTGGATCACTTTCGGCCTCTGATGCAGTCTGACTGGTACCTGACTTCATGGAGACATCATCAGGCGTAGGTACTGTTTGGAGAAACTATTCTTTCAGAAAATTCATGCTTTTAATTATTATTTCATTTTCTGAAAGCTGAGGATACTGTTGGCGTAATTTCTTCTGAATCTGGACAAAAGGATTACTGGCTAGTGCTGGAGGTGCTGGTAAAGCTGGCTGTTTAACTGATTCCCAACACTGCTTAGTATGTTGTTGGATTTTCTGGACAGTTTTTGTTATGACTGGGTTCATACCCTTATCCCACCATTTTATGGAAAATATTCTTTTAAGGCGGGGAACCTTATTCTGGTAGTCACAGGCAAAGTCCCATTTCCATATCCAGGGGAGACCAAAACGGATAGTGAAATGGACTATGGATTTATTGATTGACAGATCAAGGTTTTTATTTAGATAGGCATAAGCATGGGAATATGCTACATGCCATTCATTGTAAGCAAGTCGGATAGGTTCTGGTAAAATTTCAAGAGAAAGTCCAAAATAAAGTCCAAAACAAATTTTACCCATGAATGCCCACCTTCCCAACTTGGATAAAATTAAGATTTTTATCAAAATGTTACTTACCTTGTTAGAGAGAATTCAGGTTGTGCAAATTGCTTCACAATAACATTGGTTTCGGATGCGTATCTTAAACAAATATTCGTCTCATATTTTGTGATATGTGAAGCTAATTTTTTCTCTAGTCCTCGTACTTGAGATAAGATGGATCTTCTTGTTACTCATTGAGGACTTTTTAGAGGCTCATTGAAGAGAAGAAGAAGATAAATTTATCAAACAAACAAAAAAAAAAAAAAAGTGAAGAAGAAGATAAGAATTGAGTGGATTTGATTTGCACAAATTGTTCAACGAGTGGAATCACTTGAGACTGCTAATTGTAGAATCATTCATGTGACCAAGACACTTCCTTGATTGGGCTAGAGGAATCAATCACTCTAGGAAAGAACACTTGCAAGATATTTTTTTGGATATCAACAACCTAATCTTATTATTCATCTTCGTATTATAAGATTACAAATGTCTCTTAAATGCTAGATTCTTGGTATTCCACGCATAACAAGCACTAAATTTATTTAAGCACTTGACAATAACCTAGAAGTCTATAAGGAATTTTCTTGAATCTTGATAACAACTTTTATATCACTTCGATGATTCTTGAAAACGAGAAGAGCTAACTAATTAAAATGTCTTATCATTTTTATAGATTATCACTTGATGCTCCTTCATTACTAGGTCGGGTATAAAAAATTTGAATGTAATATCATTGAGAATAAATGAATTAATGTGTCAACGTCCTGAGGAGGTTAGGGAGCAATAAGGTCGTCCCAATTGGTGGTCGGGACATTGAATGACCTTGCTCACGAAAGCGGTGGTTTGAACCTTGCTACCCATTCCCTTCCCTTCGGCTCTATTTGTTTTCCTCCATAGCCTATGAGATTGGATTACCAATTATATAAGCCTTACAAGAATCATGTTTGGTTTGAAAGCGACCAATGTGAGACTAGGAGTCCCATGGGATTAGGAATACCCTTCAATGAGGGGAGTAGCAATCCCATGGCGGAGGTGGTATTGCAAATTCAATCCTATGGGATTGGGGTTGAAATGATTATTTTGCCCCTTACTTTACAAAAACAACAGTCACTTTCTACATAATGAGGGCTTTTATGTAATTTCATAGATTTAATCTCAATCAATTAATATCACTATAATAGTACACAAACAAACACAATTTACCTTACACCTCGAACCTAATGCCACCACAGTAGTAATCCCCACTCACTCAATGCCACCGTACTCATTATCTCATCCAATTTAATTCGGAAAACAAACGTTACCTTAAAGTGTAATTTCTATATATATTTTTTTTCTTGTATAAAAAAGAAGGGAGAGGGGTCTTGAGGAGGTTATAAAAGAGCAAGAAGGAGAATTAGTGATCATAGACATTTCTAAATGTGGGTGGTGACCAATGAGTTAGTGGTGGCCAATGAGGAGAGAATTAAGGTGTCTTTAGTGAGAAAGAGGATGGTAGAATAGGAGATGGACCATTGTTGGAAGAGTAGAGTAAGTAAGGGATGAACTTGCTTCAACACTTGCATTGGAGTCCCCTTATATAGGATGATGGACTGTTAGAGGCTAGCTTATCCAAGACCAAATGGCTGGCTCTCCTTGATTTGACAAAATGAAGGCATCGCCTACCCTTATGTCATAGGATATAGATCTTGGGGTCTATGCTATGGACAACAGAGGTAGTTATGATATATTGGAGAATGTATCATAGAATGAGGTTGGTGGTAGGTATGATACACCTTACGTGGAGGGTATCACTTGTTGGTTCAACACCTTTGTTTCTTGAGAAAGGAGCAAGTCAAGCGACCTCGATAAACCCTCAACTATAGCCCCTAAACCACAATCCTCTATTGATTCTGCGCAATGTGTTCCTAGGCCTTGCTCCTAGCCTATGAAAACAAAGTGATAGCAATGGTTGTATTGATCATGAATTATATAAGACTCCCTAATAGAAGGTATAAGGCATAGGGGAGTCATGACCGAATAGAGGGTCTTTTTGGTCAAGCCAAGAGGCGGTGTCAAGCTACTCAAGCCATGTTGCTATTGGGTTGGGGTGGTGGCGAGATACCTTGACTTGAACGAGTGGAATTCATGGCCACGCCTTGAAATGCCCTATGGGAATGAAGCATAAAGGGATCATGGTGTGATAGAGGAGCACTTGGCCAAACTAAGGGATTGTTGGGCCATGTTGCTAGTAGGGTGGCGAAGGTGCCTTGGCTCAGCTGAGTATTGCTTTGTACCATGACTTGGGATTCCCAATCTTTGACTCGTCTACTATGTGCATTGGCATGTGACTAAGGCATCGAGCTTGTTAATGGGCTAAGGTTCCATACTTGGTGATCCATGTCCCATGCTTAGGCTTGGGCACGACCTAATAGTTTATTTAGGAGATGTCGTGGAATTGCTGAGGGCTTGTCACATGGTCATATTTGTTAGACTGGGATGACATGGAGCCCCCACATAATGGGATAATCCAAATACCCACACTAAGAAGGTGTCATCTTGAGCACTTGTCAGATATATGTCCAAATGTATCATATTATTACTTAAATTTCTTTTGTAAACTTTTATACACTTGGGGAACACTCGTTTCCATCACTTAAACACAAATGAAATACATTGCAAGTTCAAAAAAAGTAACTTGGGATCCTATTTATACCTATTAATCTCTCATGCTCTAGTCTCTTTAATTTTAGGAATTCTAAAGTCCAATTCTAATATAGATATTTGGATATTTCTTTACATTTCTTTTTCAATATGTAGAATGAGAAAAATGATTTCTTTACTATTTTGATAATAATAAAATGTATATATATTTTGTCATGCAAAAATGAAGAATAGTTATTTTTTTAATGTATACATATGAAAATTTTATCTAGTCGTGTCGTATCTTGATTTTCTATCTTGTAGTATCTTGTTTTTTTTTAAAAAAAAAATTGCCACGTTGTCTTATCCGTATTGTTGTACCCATGTTTTATGTCCAAATCTATGCTTAATAAATAATTTTAAGAAGGTTTGCATTGTATTTATTGAGGATTCTTTGGTAATGTCCTTTGCAAAAAGGGTTTTGGTCTTAAACGGGCGTGTTAAATTGGGCAATTAATTATGGCATAAGGTTGGACCTGGAAGTTCTGACCTTTTGGAGGGAATTTGAAGTGTTAGGAGGGGATTTTGAGAAATGTGGTGAGTGGTGCCCTCATGCTTTTGGATTTTGAGAAAAGAGTGGAACAAATGTTCCTTTGAAGAAAGTAGAGATCCTTATTTTGGCTCAAGGGGAGCTCCAAGTTTTGATATAGTCTTTTGCTCATCTTTTGGGAGATATTGCACTAGTGCATAGTTTTTGAGATCCAGCTTTTGGGTTTTTGTACAGGGTTGGTGTTTGTCTGTATGTGATCGGTAAGTTCATGCTTAAGTGCTGTCTAAAGTGGGACAGGGCAGTTGGCCCAGTGGTGGATTTAGCTGTCCCTTGGAACAGTGAGAATGTTAGAGGTTCAGTGTTCGAGTCGATGGAGAATCTTTCGTTATATTCTAACTTACTAACTCCCTAACATCCTATCATATGGGCAAAAAAAAAAAAGAAAAAAAAAAAGAAAATGCTCTCCAAAGTGTACGGACTCATCTTAAGTTCCATAGTAGACTAGATGTCATTATTTTGTAGATGGACTGAATGTACAGTATTTGTGCAATAAAATATTGTATATACAAGATTGTTCAAAAAAAAAAAAAAAATCCTGTGCTTGCAAGATCAAAGATGTTAACTCTCTTTGCTGCGTCTAAATATTTAAAAATGGTTCATATACTCTTGTATTTGATTGTCCACATAATATTCTGTAATTTCCTTGATGTACATGTTCAGATCAGATCTCTACGATATCGAGAGCAAATGAACCTGCAGATGGTGGCTCGAGAAAACCATGGCTTACAGCTATTCTGAAACATCTTCCAGTTTGCAGCTATCATATGCGGCTTGATACTCCGGCTACAACTTGAAACATTAAAGACATTTTTGAGGGTTATAGTTTTCTCATTCCTTTTCTCGTGGGCCAATAACTATGCTTTATATTACTTAGAAATGAAATAATTACCCTATCATTAAGCTGCTTTTGCTAATTTGTTAAGCTGTTAAGCTTTATTTTGGTCCTATCTAAAAAAAAAATAGAGCTTTATTTTGGAAAACTTATCTCTGTTTGAATTGCTGGATCAAGTAGCCATAGATTATATCAATATGCTATACCATTGCTGTGTGTTCAGATATGGGGTCCAGGAGAACACACTCGTCAAAATACTTGTTTGAGGTCAACTTGATTAGAGGAATCCGTCTGCCACTAACCTGCACAGCCTACCTTAACCATTGTCAAAAGTCATCATAAATTCCTCAAAGCTAAATTTTCATTGCTGGATGGATGAACCTAGGAGTTTTTGTTGGTAAGCCAACATAAAGTTCTGGTGCACACATGTTTGTGTATACTTTTTCTTTCTGTGAAGTTCTTGTTCCAGACCCCGTTCTTAGTCAATTGACTGACGATAGTTGTGGGGACAGGATCATGATTTTGACTTCTAGGAAAGCCTGTAAGTGAAGGAGGGAATTGCTGTAAGTTAAGATTTCAGTGAACTTGAGCCTGCTTCCAAACCGGATAAGGAACCGAAGTAAGCCAGTAGTTCAGTTTTGGTACTCCAGTTCCAGCGCTTGTAGAAAGAGGTTGGTTTGTCAATTTAATCGCTTTTTTTAAGGCTTAGGGAGAGCGTGGTGCGGTTACAAATCTCTGACTAAACCATCCCAAACACCTCCTCCCCACTTATTTTCCCCTCTTTTGTTCATCAAAGCTAATGGTACAGGTTTATCCATCTATTTTGTAACTTCTGAGGCCTTTGTTAGCTATTCCTTGAGCATGTTTCTTCAGATAATTTTGGCTAAGCTTGAGATTTGTTTGGTAGTTTTAGTTTCTTGTGAGTTTTCTCTACTGTGCTGCTGCATGTCTTCTTGTACATTGATTATCCACACAGGGTAACTTTAGAAAGCATGACATCGATATTAAAGGACTGGATAAATGTTTATTTTCTTGTTTAGTTATTAAAATGAACATAGTGCTGCATCTATTTGAGGAATTTGTTGGTTAAACTAATGTCATTGGGTTTGTGAAGTGGGACTTTTTCTTTTAGTCACATGGTAAGAAGTTAGATTATTACAACAGGCTGATGTTATTCTATTGACTCGATTTGAGATTAACCTCAATCGCATTTAAGCATCCTCTTATGACCACTTGGACCTTGTGTACCCCATTTTGTTTATTCAAAGATCTTGAACAATGGCTGTTAAGAGTAGTGGTGTTAGGGACTTTATTTGATTGCTGAACTTAATTGATCTGTAGGTAACAGGGACTGTCCCTATCACCACAAGAGCACAAGATCTTCTATTTCAAAATTATTTGTCTAAGTCTCATGCAATCACAATCACATAATTTAATTGTTAATTTTAAAAATCAGATCATGGGACAGGATTCCACTTGGCCTACCCTTCTAGGCATGTAATGTTTTCAAAATTTTTAATTATTGGATCATGTTTCGAAATTTGTGTTTTAAAATTCTTGCATAATTTGATGGGTGATAATATTGAGATAGGAAGATATGTTCTTTGATCTTCAAGTGGCCAGTGGGGTTACTTGAATAATATATATGTATATATATTTTGAGCATTTGAACAAACTATTATGTCAAGGAAGAAGAGACTTGTCTGATTTTAGACTTGGAAAGGAGTGACGGGAAGTCTTGGTGCCTAATAATAATTGAAGTATGCAAAATGATGAGAGTTTTAAATTGTGGACTGTAGACTCCACTGTCTGACGTGATGTTTTGATTTTTTAGATTTTTAATTTGTTGTTGCCACAGCAGTAGAGCTTTGATTAGAGCTCTATTATTAGAGATGTAAATCACTCCTGCTGAAGTATATAAAACTCAACATAAAAAGAGTTGATAGAAAGTCACTTTCTGATGAATAAATCAAATATTTTTTTCAAGGGTTGTCCTTTTAGTGATCTTACTCCTTGTTTACCAACAGTATTAAAGAATGCAAGTCTTTTATTTTAATTATATTTTGCGGTCTTGCTACGTAGCTCGAAAGCTACGTAGCTCGAATGGCCCGAATGTCATTTTTGTTTTTGTTTTTGTTTTTGTTTTTTTTTTTTCGGACGCAGAAATAGAAGGGGAGGAGGAAGGAGGGGAGAGGAGAGGAGAGGAGAGGAGGGGAGAAGGGAGGAGGGGACTGGAGGGGGCCTAAAAAATGAAGGGAGGGGAGGGGAGGGGAGGAGGAGGAGGAGGAGGGGGCAGAGGCGGCGGAGGCGACGCGATCGGGGCAGAGCCGACGAGGGACGGAGGGCTGCGACGGACGGACGGAGGGCTGCGACACGACGACGGCGGCTCCTCTCTCTCTCTCTTTCTCTCTCTCCCTCTCCCTCTGGTTTCAGCCCAAAATGACGAAGAAGAAGAAGAAAAAAAAAATACAGCCCAAAACGACATCGTTTTGGGCTGTCGAGCCGTTCGAGCCACGGCAATTTCGAGCACTGAAACATTTTCCTATATCTGGTTAGGGTAAGAACGTGTATGTCTTTAATTGATAGTCCAAATATACTAAACCAAAACTTTGTAATCTCATTGCTTCTACTTTAATTTTCTTTCCGTTTCAAAACCCTTAACCCATTAGTTTAAAAATAAATAAATAAAAATAAAAAACCATAACTCTGTCTTCAATCATATAGATACCATTTATGCATCGATGTGTTACAAAAACAATGTAGCCTATGAATGGATAAAGACTTATCTCTATTATATATATGTCGAGTTTTTTTTTTTTTAATATTTAAAAAAAAATAATTTAGAGAATTAACTCACTTTTTTAATTATTTGAAAAACTAACCTGTTTTTTAAAATCGCATTTTGAAAATGCGATTTTGAAATTAAAATTGTATTTTCAACAAGTAATTTTATCTTGAAATTGCATGTTGAAAATACAATATATCTTAGTGAAATTCATGCCATCATAAATTACATTTTTAACATGCGATTTTAAAAAACAGGTTAGTTTTTCAAATAATTTGAAAAGTGTGTTAATTATCTAAATTTTTTTTTATAGAATATTAAAAAAAAAAAAAAAAAAACTCTACATATTTCCATACAAAAAAGTACAAATTTGAAAGAAGTTAATGCGTTTTAGTAGGAATCTTAATTACTAAAATAATTCCGTAGTTCTTAAGTAGTAACTCAGTTTGTGATTTTCTTAAATCAATAATTACAAAATAAGGGAAGCTTAACTTGACCCAATTCGATTAGGTTGATGGACTAAACTTGTAGACCGAACTACAACAATCCAAAACAAGTACCCAACCACTAGGTTCACCGTTAACTCAAAAATTTGATTCGTTAACTTTTATGATATTTCTTTTATAATTATAAACGTTAGTCACGAAAGGCTACCATCCATCGACAACATAATTTTTTCATCCTTAAAAATAGTACCTCTCACTATCTCCAAAAAATAACAAATATAATAATATAAAAATGTTGGAGGTTTTAAATATTTTACCAAATACTTCCATAGGTGTAGATATGTGAGTGTTTGATAAAAAATTTTGGCCTTATTTGATTTGATTTTGAGAGAGTAATTTTGGAGAAAATTTTTCAAAATTTTGTTTTGTTTAGTTTAGTGATTTTGGAAAAAAATTTCAAAATCACTTTCTCTCTCCTATACATCAATCAATCATTTTTTCTTTTCTCTCTCTCATTCTCAATCACTTTTTTTCTTACACACATCTAGTCAACTATAACAAAATATTAAATCATCCCAAACTCTCATACTCTAAAACTATTTTCAAAATATATAACCAAACAAATCAAAAAAAATTCTAAACTCTCTCAATTTTTTTTAAAAAAAATTTATCTCCTAAAACCAAACCAAACCAAACACACTCAAAGAACATTGCTCATAACCATAAACTATAAATAGTGGTAACTTAAGCTGTGTTTGGATGTTAGAATTATATCAGAATTTGTGAAAAAAAAATAAAAAGAAAAAGAAAAATGAATGAAATATGAGTTAAATATTTGTCAACTACATTTTTTTTCCTTCTTTTTTTACTTCGTAATTTTTAAATACTTAAAATTTCTCTTACAGTGCAACTTTTGTGGACTACAAAAATTTGTACTTTCGCAGGATAGAGTGTATATAATTTGGTGAATTACACTTTATAGTTTGGAATTTATATCACTTCGGTTCTTAATTTTTTAATAGTGACATATTTAATTTTAAATTTTGAATCTTATTTTAAATAAGGATAATTAAAGATATTTTTAGATTTTTTAAGAGCAAAATCGTCAATTTAATAAAATATAAACTAATTTAACAAAAATGTCAAAAAAATATTTTGCATTTTTAAAAATTATTTTTAGACAATAAAGATAAAATTATGTAAAATTGATAAATCTTTTAGATATTTATTTATTTATTTTTTTACCAAAATTAATTTTTATTATGTGTTTTGATGATCATTATGTAAAATTAATCATGTAATTTTTATTAATTTTTATCAATTTTACATAATTTTATCTTTGGTGAATAGAAATAATTTTTAAAAATTTAAAAATATTTTTTTGACATTTATTTTTGTCAAATTAGTTTATATTTTCTTAAATTGACAATTTTACTTTTGAAATTAAGTAATAGTTTCTTTAATTGTCCTTATTGGAAGATGATTCAAAATTCAGGATCAAATGTGTCACAGTTAAAAAATTATGGACTAAAGTGACACAAATCCCAAACTATAGGGACTGTTAGTGTAATTTTCCATATATAATAACATTTTCCAGCTTTCTAACGCTCCGCTTGTTTTCAAATAAAATATTTTATACAAAAAAAAAAAAATTCTAGTAAATTAATTTTACACATAAAAAAAATGTTGTTATTTTTATTTTTTGGCATTTAATTGACACTTGATACAAAAATATTTTATAAAAGAGAATTTTGATTCAATAAAAATGTACTTTATGATTTTTTAGTGAGTTAAGATATTTATTTAAAAATATTAAATGTGTTAAAAATATAGTTAGTGAGAGTCAATTTTATAATTTTTAAAGATAAGTCATTTTTAAAAAAATAATGCAAAAATATATTTTAAAAAAATATTTTATGTACTTTTTGTTTAACCAAATAACGAAAAATGAGTCTATTAAAATAAACGAAACCTAATACAAAATTATTTTAAACTCGTAGGAATGTAAAAAAAATCAAAAAAATTGACAAAACCGATTGAATCCGACCCAACAAGCTATATTTGATTTGTTTTTTTTAACAAAAATTGGTTTTTACGATTTTTTTAATTTTTGATTCAATATTGGTTCAAGTAATTTATACACCGAACTAAATCGAAACCGACTGCTTTAATATATATTACATTTATAATATATATATGTATAATTTAATAATATAATGATATTAATAAGTATAATAAATTATTAATCTTAATTAACTTTATCATCTCTATAACCTGAGTTTATAAATTCTTATTTATATAATTGCAACTTTGACTCATTATTCCTTAATATTTTTGAATTTTTTTTTTTTGTATTTCCATTAATTTAGGAATTTAATTTTTTTTATTAAATTGATAGATTAAATATAATTGAAGTGATGAACAAATAACTAATTCAATATTTTTTTGTAGATTAATGACGAGTAATGTTAAAGACCTTAAAATTTTATCAAAATTTTTATTAAATGTCTTACATGACTATAAGACTCACACAATGTGAGTTTAATGTGAACTCCACACCCATATGAAACATTTACTAGAATTTTTAATAAATTTTTTGAGATTTCTAACGTTTTTGTAATGACAATACTAAAAAATAACTCAAATTTAAAAGATTCTAGACGGATTAAACCGTATCGAACCAAACCGTTTGAAATGTTATGATTTAGGCCAAGTTTGACAATTCAAAAATAATTTATTTTTTTTATCTTTTTATCTTTTTCTAATCACATCACCTCTCTACTTTTCTGCACATCTTTTCGTAAAAAGACAAAAAATACATTTATTTAGGTCATTCCAAACAACCCCTTAATAAGAGAAGCGATCTGTATCAGTATTTAAAATAACAAAATCAACATTATCAATTAAGTGATAATTTTTACCTAAATAATGATCATACTAAATCAATTATATCCCTAATAAAGGTATTTACGGAAATAACAATTTATGATTAAAAAAATGAATAAAAACAAATTTCATTAAATAATACAAGGCATATTCCTAATTAGATACTGAATAATTGCTTAAATAATTCCCAGATCCAAATATATGCCCCCTGAGTAGTGCGTGGGTCCTCCTAATGCCCACCATTGACTCTCTCTCGACAGTTTACCATACGTTAGCACTTTAAGGCCACCTTCCTCGGTCACAATCAAATGTTTTACAATTAAATCATAACCGTCGATTTACATCCTGACCCTCCAAACGATCCACATGGAGTCGCATCAAGATGATCACACAACTTCATACTTAATTATTAACCGGAAATGATCGAGAGCTCACTTTCGAAACACGGCTCGAAAGAGGGAAGAGTAGAGGAGGAAGGAAGAATGAGGGAGAGCAGAGCCTCGCCACCCCCACCACCGCCGCCACAGACTGTCGCATCGCCCAGACTCGGTCGTCTGCCGCCCATTTCGCCTCCATCCTCCCTCCTCCTCCCTTCCCTTCTTCTTCTTCGTTTTTCTTCTTCTCCCCTCTGCTTCTTCATTTGAAAAGAAAAAAAAAAAAAGAAAACTCGACACCAAAACGACGTCGTTTTGGTGTCGAGACAGAATTCGAGCCGTATTATTCAAGTTACGTAGCACTACCGATTATTAACACCTTGATCTTTGCTTTATGACTAATCATAATCATAATTATAATTATTAATTAAACAAAACTTAGTATTAGAGGAACTGATGATAAGCATTGATACCTAAATTAACATAATTACATTCATAATACTAAAAGGTATTGTTCAACATGTGATAAAACAACACAGACCATTTTAACATATTTTTAAATCACATTACATTTTTTATTTATATCAGATTATTTCATCATCACATCATTTCAATTCCCAACTTATATTTTACATTTTTTTCAAAAAAAAAATTAATTTAGCACATCTCGAACGACCTAGAAGATAGTGTATATACATATATAAATACATGATTCTTACCGTATATTCTACGTAACCCGTACATCATACAGAAACTCAAACCGATGACCAAAAAAAGGGAGAGAGAGAGAGAGAGAGAGAGAGAGGGGATCGCCGGCAGTCGGAAATCAAATCACCGATCGGACGAGTTTAGGAAGCCGGAAGCGAGGCGATTCTTAGAAGTGGTACATGACGTCGTGGAACGACGACGTTTCTGGTCATCAATGAGCTGCCTGGCCTTCTCTTCTGGAAGCAGCCAGGAGAACCGAGATCTGGCCGACTTCGGTCTAGATCGGAGGTCGACTTGCTCTCCGACTTCGCGACGGATCGGCGTTAGTCTGTCGGAGTCAATGTAGTCGGGTTCGGAGGACCAGCCGAAGAGTGGGGTCCACCAGTTGGAAGACGTGCATTTCCGGCGGTGTGTGTCAGGTTTCCCGTGACCTCCGGTGGTGCATGCGCGAACTCCGATCGGCCGGAAAGCTCGAGAGAGAGAGAGGTGGGTTGGGACAATGGGCGGAGTCAGTAGATTTGTGGGTTTAAAAGGAGGAAGGAGGCGGGGGTAGAGAGAAGGGGAACCGGATAAGATTGTACATGTGGCGGTTACATAGTGACGCGTTGTGTGGGTCTACTTTTGCTTTTTGGTCTCTTTTTACGAGTACGGGTCGTCTGTGTTCCTTTCCCTGTAGTACTCCCTGTAGCTCCCAAAACGACGTCGTTTTGGGGACGGATTTTCAGAAGAGGGAGGAGGAGGAGGAGAGAGGAGAGGAGGAAGGAGGGAGGAGGAGGAGGGAGGAGGAGGGGCCGGGCCATATATATTGGAGGAGGGGGAGGAGGCGGAGAGGTGGAGCTCATGACCATGGTCGCCATGGGCTGGCGGCGGCGGCGATGGCGGGCGACGACGGCTGGCGACGATGGCGAGGGACGACGACGGCAAGCTCGCCCTCCTCCCTCCTTCCCTCCCCTCTCCCTCTCTCTCTCCTTCTCCTTCCTCCCCCATCCCTCTTCTGCGTTTTTTTTTTTTACCGTCTTTTGGTGCTTTTTTTTTTTTTTTTTTTTTATTTTATTGTTTTTAGGATTTGATTGCACCTCTGTGATTTTGCCGGTAATACCCTTAGTCATTGGAATTAAATTTCATAAAATGGACAACACTTACAAGTATGTTATCGAATTTTCTGGTGCCCCGCACTTAATTAATCTCAAATCTAATTAATAAGCTAACGGTCTTTACAAAGTTTTATTTGATTCAATGAATAGGAAACAATCATACTGTTTGGTGGAGTCTTGACAAGTCTACAAATTACTAGGTGAAGTTTAGCATGTCTTAGAAAAGTTAAAAAGTTAATATTATTTACTAAAAGTCAATAATTATGGTTGCACAATTTTTAATCTTAATTTTTTTTTACAAATTAATTTTTACAATTTTTTATTATACATTTTTTCATAAAAAATCAAAAAGTTAACTCAAATATATATATTTTCTTTCTCAATTTTTTAGTCCAAAAAGACAAAAAGTATACTTATTTAGGACACCCTAAACAATCCCTTATTATCTTTTAGATACTGTAATTAATTTTTTAAAATTATTTACGTGTTATAAATTATAAATGAAAACTAAATGAAACACTCGAACAAATAAAATAAAATGAAAAACATTTAATCTCTTCAAGATGCACCAAACTTGAATGTTTAGATAAGTTACTTTGTTTCTTTGTAGAATCCTTGGTCCTTTCTGTTTTGCAAAATTAATCATTTTTTAACTTTTATATTTAGGGAATCAACTAATTTTTGTTTTATTATGATTTTTTTTTCCCTTCAAATTTCATAAATTTATTGTTTTTGTTTTTTAGGGTTCAATACGGTAATGACCCTAGAAAAAAAAGAGTCAATCAATTTTGAAAAAAGTCTAAATAAGATGTTAATAAATCAATAATTGCAAGGTAAAAAAGGTTGGACCAAACCAAATTTAAATCTTTTGAGATGTATAGTGAGTTTAACATTTACAGAAATCTTTTTAATAAATATTTTTTTTCAATATGAATACCTATTTTTCTTGTTAAAAAAAGACTTTTGAGTAAGAATGTCAAGAATAGAAGCTAAAGGGGTTGGGGAGGTGTGTCACTAAGTGGCAAGAGAAGGCGCGCTCAAAAAAGGTAGGGTAAAATCCATTCTATAGCAAATCTCATATGAGATTAGTTATGCATAAGAATTGTTAAGATGGTGCCAAAATCTTGATAATTGGGTTTTTTTTTCCAGATAGGGTAAAACAAAATTAAGAACTCGAACGCAAAGACTCCAAACAAACAAGAGCTTGGAGGGAGTCTGGAACATCTTCCATCCATACCCTCATTTCTTCAAAACGAATTGCCATTCGAGCTATGCCTCCAAACATTCAACATCCCATATTAGTGAAGCCCGTTCACACAAAGAGGCTATAACCTGCCCCCGATCATGCCGGACAACCACGCCGAAATCGAACAGACACTCAGTCTTGAACATTGCCCCATCACAGTTGATCTTATAGCAGTTCGCCTTAGGCGGTCTCCAACAGGCCACCAAACTTGGCCGCGCCGAAAGCACCCTCTTTTGAACTCTTCTAAACTCATGGAAACTATCTAATGCCTTCGCAGCAACATCAGTAGCCGAAGAATGTTTTCCTCCAAAAATGGAGTGATTTCGATTTAACCAAATCCCCCATCAGATAGAGAACACCAAACCTACTGTCTTGGATCCATGCATCTTAAGCACACACCCAATCCACAAAATCACAATTTTGCCTACTCTTCCACAGGTGTCTAGTGCTAGCTTCCTGCCACACTTCTTCCGTACAGACACACTCAAACAAACAGTGTCGTATTGTTTCCAACCCACTTGAACACAGAGAGCATACATTAGAGATTGAAACTTTTTTCTTTCTTAAATTTGCTTTGATTGGCAAAACATCCAAACAAACCTTCCAAGCAAAAACTCAGATTTTTGGCAGAATTTTTAATTTCCACAGCGCCTTCCAAAACACACCAAAGCCTTCATCCTCTGCTGAACTTCCCAATTTCATATCCCGATTAGCTGATAACAACCCCAGCACATACGCATATTTCACTGAGAAACACCCCTACCTTGAGCAGTGCGATATCACTTTGTCTAGAGGCAACCGAGGACATAATGGAATGTTGTTAATCACATCAGTATCCATTTTAGAAAAAGTAGCCAAAACCACGTCCCTACGCCACCCACCTCCTTCATTGTCAATAAAATCACTCACTGTAGCCTCCATAGGAAAGCCCATAGGAGGAGATATCAAAGTGAACATAGAAGGTCAGGGTATCCACTTCTCACTCCAAATTCGAATACTCTGCCCATTTCCTACCTTCCACCTCAACCCTTGGTGCATGAGATCCTTTGAATTCAAGATACTTTGCAATGTGAATGACGATTGATAACCCACCTGCACGTGAAGAAAATCAGTGTTTGGAAAGTATCGTGTTTTAAGCATCCAAGCTAGCAAAGAATTCAGATTTTGAATGAGATGTCATCCTTGCTTTGCCAACATAGCTTTGTTAAACACCATCAAACTCCGAAAACCCAACCCCCATTTGTATTTTGGCAAGCACAATTTTGACCGCCTAACCTAATGAATCTTTAAACAGCCTCTCGCCCCCACCAGAATTGCCCAATTATATTAGCAATTTCACAGCATAAGCTGTCAAGCAAGAGAAAGCATGACATGATATATGTGGGGATCACTTGTGCAACGGCTTTGATTAGAACTTCCCGGCCTGTCGCTGATAGAAATTTCTCTTTCCAACCATTTAGCCGTTTCCAGATCCGGCTTTTGACAAACTCAAATATCTCCGCTTTGGATTGTCCGACAAAGGTAGACATCTCCAAATATTTCCCATTCAGTGCCATAGACCCCACGTCTAAGCATGTTTTGATAGCCAGACGCCTATCCTCATGTACACTCTTACTAAAAAACATAGCGGACTTATCGAGATTAATTTTTTGCCCCGATGCCTATTTGAATTTTTGGAAAATATGAGTCAACACCTGCACCTCCTCCATATTTGCACTCGTAAACAGTAAACTATCATCGGCGAAAAACAAATGGGATAATCTTGGCCCCACCCTACAAATAGCTGTATCATTAATCAAATTTTGTGCCTCCGTATTACTCAACAAAGTCGAGAAAGGCTCAGCACAAATGATAGAAAGATAAGGGCTAATAAGATCGCCTTGGCGCAGCCCTCTAGTTGCCCCAAACTTTTGTGATGGAATTCCATTGATGAGCACCGAGAATGATATCGAAGAAACGCATCTCAAAACCAATGCTGTAAATTTCTGATCAAACCCAAGTTTCAACATGAGATTCTCCATGAATACCCAATCCACCCTATCATACGTTTTACTCATATCAATCTTCAATGCCATCTTGCCATTCCTTCCACTCCTTTCCATCTTTAGCCAATGAAAAATTTCAAAAGTCGTGAGCACATTGTCGGTGATCAACCTTCCCGGAATGAAAGCACTTTGATTTTTGGAAATAATATTAGGAAGTACAACTTTTAAACGATTTGCTAGGACTTTAGAAACCAACTTGTACACCACATTGCATAAACTTATCGGCCGGAATTAAGAGAAATGTTTTGGGTCCTTTACCTTGGGTATAAGCACAACAAAGGTTTCGTTTAATGTTGCCACATCCTGATCTCCATTGAGAATGCCTAGGACAGCCCTACACACGTCCTTTCCTAATACACTTCAAAATTTTTCAAAAAAAATTGCAGGTTTAGCATCCGGGCTAGGTGCTTTTGTAAGGTGCATCCGGAAAAGGGCACACTTCACTTCTTCTTCTGAGAAAACTCTAGTTAAGCCCGTATTCATCTCATGTGTAACCTTTGGTTGAACAACCTCCAAAACTTCCTTAATGTCAACAGGTTGTGCGGAACTAAACAAATCTTTGAAGTAATCCACAACAACCTTTTCAATATCCCCTTGTTCCATCAACCAACCCCCGTTTCCATTCTCAATTCCAGCAATATGTTTCTTCAGATGTCTTTGGGAGGCTGCTACATGGAAAAATTTTGTGTTTCGATCTCTATCCGAAAGCCAGTTAGTCCTTGCCTGCTGTCCCTACATCACAGATTCCCGTTCAAGCAATTCCTCAATTTCTTGGCATAAATGGAAATCATCCATCCCCAAACTGTTCGACTGTACCTAGTTCAACTGTAATCGTTCCAATGCTTTAATCTTCCTTGCTATTTGCTTCAGAATTAAACTAGAATTTTTTGAGCTCCATAAAAGTAAAGCTTGACTAACCTGAGATAAGGCTGTTTGCAGCCTAAGAACTGGATCATCTCCCCCTACCCGTCCCCAAGTATTTGTTACCACTTGCTCGCATAGCTCGTCTTGAAGCCATAAAGCTTCAAACTGATACATCCTTCCATTTTGCTGGGTAACCGTTGAAGGTGTCCTCTTCGATCCCAAACAATCCACCAAAATAGACGCATGATCCAAGTTTGTTGATGTCAAGTGGAAGCAACTGGCAAGAGAGAACAAACCTTGCCACTCATCATTAGCCAACTTGCGATCTAACCTTTCTTTAACCACTGCATTTTTCCTATTGTTACACCAAGTGAAACAATTTCCAATATAGCCTATACTAGACAGATTACAATCACTCAACACCTTTTGGAATGCCTCAATTTGATAGTTGTCCCGCCTGTACAACCCACTTTTTTTCTAAATCAAATAGAATTTCATTAAAATCCCCTACACAAATCCATGAGAGTGCCAATTGTGAGTTCAACCTCCAAAGTAACTCCCATGAATCTTTCTTCTTACATGTCTCCGGGTGCCCATAAAAGCCATTGAACCTTCAGTTTTTCGCACCAATCCCGTCTTCAATCACAACATCAATATGCCCTGATGAAAAACTACGAACTTAAACTTGCACCGCATATGACCAAACCAGGGCCAAACGACCCGACAAACCTACACGATCAATAAACACACCGCCTGCAAAACCACACTTCACTCGGATACCAGCCGTCGCCCTTAAATCTAATTTAGTCTCTATCAAGAAAACTAAATTGGGAGCTTCACCCCTCAACAAGAATTGAAGAGCACGAACTGATAGGGGGTTCCTAAGCCCCCGATAGTTCCAATAAAGGATACTCATTGTTGTCGGCGAGGATGAACATCAGCTTTCGTTATAGAAATCTCAGAGTAATGAATACCATTGCCCTAGTATAGCAGTTTACTCGAATGGACGTCCTCCTGACAACCCCCCCACTGATCACCCACTGTCACATCTTCAAAAGCCTTTTGTTTGCCACTCGCTGAGGCCATCTCCCCTGTGTTAGCCGTATCCATCCGTGCTTGTTTCTTCCACTTTCTCCTTAGATAACCCACATATGCTTTGCTTTCACTATCCTTGCTCGGCTCCAGAGTTTCAATCTCCTGATGTGACAGCTGTAAACCCAACACAAGTTCTACTGATCGATTGAAATCATTCTCAGCCAGACCAACTACCTCCAGATTTGGTCCATACACTGGCCTCATAGACTCAAGTTGACCCATTAACATGGGTCCCGAGATATCCATCTATCCCATGGAGTCAATATTCATTAAGGTAACCATCTCAGCCCCATTCACCTTAGGCCCACCAAGAAGCCAAACTTCCTCCAGAGGCCCAGTTGTACATTCCTTTAAACTCTTAGAATCTTATAAACCCGCTGATGTCGCAATCCCTACCTTATCAGAAACGGTCGAAATAGGCATGCAAATATTCTTACCAAATTCAATGTCCCCAATCTTCTCCAAACTAGAATTTGGTAGAACCTTCTCGCAACGGCGTCCCTCCGGCACCGCCTGCTGCGTGTATCGCTTATTGCCATGCTATCTAGAAGACTTCATGTTATGTATATTCCTAACAACGTTTTCTTTATCCACCACGGTGGCGCCCTGCTTTGGGAATGTAACCTGGAGCCAAGGTCCATAAAGGAGGTCGTCATTAGCATTTAAACCATCGGTTATCAATCTATCTTCACACTCCTTATCACCATGCTCAAGCTTTTCACAAAAGTAACAGAAGTTTGGTAACCGTTCATACTTGAACACCACCCAGACTGGCTCCCGATCCTCCAATACAATCTTAATGCCTCTTCGCAAAGGCTTGTTAACGTCTAACCATACCTGAATCTGGAGGACTTTCAATATATGATATCGCCATCACCATAGTCCATATCCACAAAAGTACCAATCCGATTAGCAATGATAACGCCCACCGCCTTAGTCATACTCGCCAGAGGAAGATTATACACCTGTATCCAAAAGGAAGCATGTGTAAAACTGACCTCTGATGGTTGCAGCGAACCATCAAACTTACAGAATAGAAATAGATGCTTGTCAAAACTCCACGGGCCATTCATGATCACTTTACGTTTGTCCACTGCACGAGAGAATTGAAAAAGGAATAGATTTTCTTCCAGCATAGTGATCACTAAGGGCCTGTTTGGTAATGTTTATGTTTTCAGTTTATATTAACAAAAAATTTATAAACTGGTTTTTGTTTATTTTTAGAAAAACATAAACTATAAACGCGTTTAGTTTAGACAAAATGTTTAAACAATTTTAAAAATATAAAAAAGAGTGAGAAATGGCAAGTGGTGACGGGTGGTGACGAATGGTGGCAGCGGAAGACGGTGGTGGAAAATAATGGCGGGTGGTGGTGGCTGAAGACGGTGGTGGAAAATGGTAGAAAGTAGTGGCAAGTGGCGGATGGGTGGGTGGTAGTGGGGGAAGATGATGGTAGAAAGCGGTGACGGGTGGGTGGATGGCGGTGGCAGGTGGGTGGTGGATGGCGGGTGGTGGTGGGTAGGTAGCGGGTGGTGGTAGTAGTGGATGAGTGGGTGATGGTGGCGGGTGGTGGGTGGTGGTGGCAGATGGGTGGTGGGTGGTGGCGGCGGCGACGGTGGGTGGGTGGGTGGTGGGTGGTAGGTGGTGATGGCGGGTGGGTGATGGGTGGTGGTGGGTGGTGATGGCGGGTGGTGGGTGGTGGGTGGTGGATGGTGGTGGCAGGTGGGTGGTGGTTGGTAGGTGGCGGGTGGTGGGTGGTAGTGGTGGCGGTGGCGAGCAGATGGATGGTAGTGGCGAGCGGATGGATGGTAGTGGCGGGTGGTGGACGGTGGGTGGCAGGTGGATGGTGGTGGACGGTGGGTGGCAGGTGGGTGGGTGGATGGTAGGTGATGGTGGTGGTGGTGGGTGGCGGGTGGGTGGCGGTGGTGGTGGTGGTGGCAAGTGGGTGGCAGGTGGGTGGTGGTTGGTGGGTGACTGGTGGGTGGTAGTGGCGGGTGGGAGATGAGTGGTGGTGGCAGGTGGTGATGGGGAGTGGGTGGTGGTGGTGGAAGACGGTGGTGGAAAATGGTGGCGGGTGATGGCTAGTGTTGGGTGGTAAAAGAAAAAAACTGAAAATTCAAAACGGAAACACATTTTTTTAGTTTACATTTTTTGGCCAAATTTATAAACTGAGACCACTGATTTATAAATAAAAAATTTACCAAATAAGTTTTTATTTGAATTTTTAAAATTTTTGTAAATATAAACTGAAAATTAAAAACGTAAGTGTTACCAAACGACACATAAACCTTTCAACAACCTCCACACCGAGGTAAGGACAACCCTTCATAGCTTTCACATTAACCGCCTGCTTAACTAAGACCTTCCCAAGCAGACACAGACCAGACTTTGCCGCCGTAGCCCCGAGTATCAGCCTCTTCCAATACAACCAATACTTCCTCTTCATCAGTTAGTTTTAACTTTCGTGTCAACTCTTCCACAGAAAACTCCATTAGAAGACAAAAAAACTACACGACTTGTGATTTCAAGCACTCAAAAAGAAAAAGAAAAATCCTCTTACGAAGAAGAGAAACACCTTGCACTTAGGCAAGAAAACAATCCCTACGTGCTAGAGAGAGCCTAAAGCACGAGAGAACTTTAGTACTTGAATATTGATAACTGGGTTAATCGTAATAATTAATTTAGTAGGAGATTAAGGAAAAGACTTTAGAAAAAGTTCTTAATAATTTTTCTTCATCTTTTTAAAAAGGACTTTTGAACGTATATGAAAATTACGATGAAAATTGTTTTTTAAATACGAAATGAGGTATAACACAGAAATTTTCTGATATGCACCTCAAACGGAGAAGTGTATTATATGTCGCAATTACAATATTTGTGATATTTGATTATGATACTGTGGTATTAGTTATAATTAATTGTGATATTGATTATGACATTATTTTAGTTATGATTATTTATAGCTTATGTGATATTTGGTTATGACCAAAATGATTTTGTTATGACATTTGTGGTGACCCTAACACAAAATTCTTAAGGTTTTTTTTGCTACAACCACTACAACATACAAGAGTTTTAGAAACTAAATTTTTTAGTCTCTAAAAGTAAAAATTTTGTTGCAATAGACATTTAAGGATCAATTTCTATCATCATAAGGATAGTCGTTAAAAGGTCGTCTCGAAAAATAAAAAACAAGGCTTTTAGCGACAAAATTTTGAAAATGTCACTAATAAATAAACTTTGAGGGACAATAATTTGGTCTCAAAATGGTTTATTTTTTGAAACAAAAAATTGGGTCCTAAAAGGATAATAATTCATCACTAATGTCTAATTTTTGTTACTAAAAATGTAATAACGACACTTTTCGTAACAAAAATATTTAATCCCTAAAAAATAATTTTGTCTTTAAATTTTAATGTCTAAAATTTTAATTTTTTGTAGTGAAGTAATTGTGTCCATACTCAGTTGAACATTATTGTAAACTATTAATAGGGTAGTTGGAAAAATAGTTCATGTCAAAGGCAAACATGAATTATTTTTCTCTTATTATGGATAGTGAGTTATTTATTTGTTTTCATTATGCATACTTTTTTCTTTTTAATAGTTATTAAGGTTCTAGCTATGCGTGATATTAGATTATGATTATTCAGTCTCCCAACATAAATAAATAAATAACGAGACTTAAAATTGTTTAATATTTTGTCAAGGAGGCTAATATGGTGGGAGATATTTCAGGGAAAGCTGTGTTCACGTTGGGTTTCACAACACAACAAATCTACACGTTTTTTTTCTTCTTTCCATTTGCATGCGTAAATAGACAGACAGACAAATAATGAAGAGAAATAGATGTCTGGTTTTGGAGTTATATATATGCTAAACTAGAACGGCAAGCATCGTTATCGATCTCCGGAGGTGTCGATCTTTTTTCTTTTTCTTTCGTTTGTTTTTTGGGCTGCTAAAAAATTAGTCAGTATAGGCGTCTCGTCTGTATTTTGTGGAATGGGAGGATTGCTTTGAACGGAGACAAAACCCGGTTTTGAATAGTAAAAGTTGTATAGGTTTGATATTCCTTACACGTTCCTAAATTCCAACTGAAAAAATTATCACGTCCATTCAAAATATCACATGATCATGTGTAACTTTTAATTGTGTTTTGTAATTTATTCATTTTTCTCTGTGTGTATGAGGTAAGTATTTTACTCCCTATTATTGAACAGGCATACAGTTGAAATATAACATAACAGTTATGTTAGGAAGTCCAAATAAATTACTAAATTTTTTACTAAACTTCTCACATGGGTGTGAGATCCGCATACATATATGTGATTTGTGTGGGTTTCACAAGAAATTTGATAGAAAATTTAGTAGTTTAATGATTAGTTATTGTTATATTTTAGTAATAAATAATGATAAAATGTTGTATTTGCAGTTATGTCAATGCTAATTTTTTCCCCATAATACTAAAGAGCAAATTATACCAGTACTCCTTATATTTTGACTCATGTGTCATTTTATTTTCTACACTTTTAATTAATTCAGTTTTGACCCTTAATTTTATATTTTGTGTCACTTTGATCTAATTGATAATGTTGTTAGGAATTTTAACAAAAAATTATTATTGAATTGATTAAGGTTAACTTATTGAGTTGATCATGATTATAAATTTGTCCCTAAAAACATGTTTATGTGCGCATTTTTCATAGAAAAATGCTAATAATTTTAATCAATTAAACCAAATTAAGACAAAATTAAAAGTCCAAAAATAAAATTGAGTAAATTAAAATTACGAGAATAAAAACAGCACAAGAACCAAAGCGTAGAGACTATCGGTGTCATTTATCCAATACTAAATTAAAGTATTATATGTGAGTCCCATCATAAAAGATGTAGACAAAAAGATTGCAAAAATTTAGCTATAGTTGGGGCAGAATTATATGTTTGCACCAAGGGGTGCCATGGCATTCCCATTTTGGAATACATTTATGCAACATATATGGTTTGAATTCTGTTGACGTCTTCACATGGTACCTCAAAAAATTCAATTGTATATAATAGTTCTATCATAACATTTGAAATGGTACATGCTAACATATTCTACATTTATGCTTCAAAAAACTAACATTAATCCATCCTGTCAAATAAAAAACAACAAAAAAAAATTAACAATCATTTCATAATTAATTTTTCTTTTGATAATGTAAATTGTTGATGTTTCTGTAATAAATAACTTGTGATTGGAGTAGTGGAATCATAATTTATTTCATTGGTATGTATTCATTTCATAAAATTTGCTACTTTTAGTTTAATTTGACCAGATGACCAATACTAGTTTTCAATCTCCTACTATGCACAATTTTTATTTAAAAATTTTACATTTAGAATTAATAATTAAATATAATATTTTTATATTTACGACAAACATAATTAAATCAAGTTTACAAAAATTTTATTAGTAGGTGATTAAATCGAGTTTACAAACTTAATTGTTTTGGGGTAAATAGTAAGTCTAGATAGGGAGTGTAGTTTAAACTAGTAAAGTGGTTAATGCCAAATTTGGTATTGGTTAATGTGGCCTAAGTGTCCATAGTGAAAGACCAAAAACACACGACTAGTAAAGTGGTGATTAGTAGTGTTTGATATGCCTACTTGCAAGCACCAGCTAAGGATTACCTGTGTCGTATTTACCACTCCTTGAACTACATTGAAATTATTGAATTGTTGTATCTTCAAATTGCATTGAGCACAAGATTTTCAAAAAATAGATATATATGTTTTGAGTATGACATGACATATGCATTCATCTCAGGAGACAGTGTAAAATGAATATATTTTGTTAAAATCTTCCTACTGGACTTTGTGCTCATCCCATGAAATTTTGTGCAGGACAAGATGTGGTAATTCTGTCTTGTTAGAGATGTGGAATGTATATTTTGAGGGCACAATGCTTAGTAATTTTTTTAAAAAAAATTTATTTCATAAATATCTTAGTTTGTAGGTGTATTTAATTGAAAAATAAAAAAATAAAGAGAGTTTATTGAAGATAAAAAAAAAAAAAAAAACAGAAACTCAAAAATAATTTTAAAAAATTGAACAAAACAAATTTGATAAATGTATTTTTAATAAAAATAAATAAGTAATTATTAATAATTTTTGTTACATATGTACTTTCTATGTAAGAATTTAAAATACAAATTTGAAAATCTTTCCATATTAGTTTTTTCATATCGTTTTTCTTAAATTATTTTACCATAATTGCTGTACGGGGAGCAAATATTCTGGCGAACCCGTACTCCTTTCTTTCCATCTCTCTGTCTGTCCGATCGACCTGCGAACACAACGGCGGTGAATTACCCAGCGATGTGTGGCCGGAAAACCCCTCTGACGGTCAAGTTAGCATACACTCAGGGATAGAGAGAGAGAGGAGAGAGTTGAATGTCTAAGTGTATCTCACCAAATGATCATCTGTCCAGCATGGGGGGCGCAGACATGCTTATATATCTTCGGCGCCCCAAATCTACTCCCATTAGTCTCTTGACACGTGGTGCTGCTATTCCATCTGTCAGCGCAAACTTAGCAATCACCACCCAACCAAACTGTCAGGCTATCTCGGCGGAACCCGGCAGACCGGCGGAACCACCTCGGCTTCTTATGACCGCGCTGTGCGGCATATCTGAGTGATCCACTCACCGAGCCCCAGAACGACCGAGCTTGGTTGCATTCCGGCAAGTCGAGTTCGAGGTAGGTCGAGCCGGTTAGTTGTAAGCCTTCCTGACGAGTTGAACGCACGAACCGTGGAATCCGGAATGGCAGGCAGTCATCTCGGCCGAGCAACTTCAAGTAGCCCGGTTTCTACACAAACAAGCCCAAGTAGCTCGGTCCAACATGGCCCTGTGCCTTAACCAAGCAAAACCTCTCTAGACAAGCCCAAGCTACCGCAGCTCAAACGTGTTCGGCACTCAACTTGCCTGGCCTTTGCCATGGCTATTTCCAGCTCATAAAATCTCCCTCTTAATTGCCCCTTAATTCCGTCCGCACAAGCGTGACCGGGATTACATGATCCGGCAAAGGCGGACCTTCCTCGATGCATTGTTTGCAAGACGTCAACCGCACTAATTCCAGTGCTCGGTTCTTCGATTTGCTTGGCCGACGTCTCATCTCGCCTTCCTGTCTCTTCAACTCTGACGCCGCCATTAATTGGGACACGCGTCGCTCGTTTATTGGCCTCGAGCAGCCAACCCTCATGTCCCTTCAAATTCAAAAAATTTGGCGGTCTCTCTCTCTCCCATATATACGTCATTTCTCCCTTCATTTCGCTCTTACTGACTCTCCTTCAGTTCTTGACGTTCCAGAGCTCTAGAGCCTTCGAAGAGCTTCCTTCTCGCGTCTTGCTGCGTTCGTGCTTGAAGGCTCACCTCCAGCCCCATTCTGGTAAGTTCCTTGACCCTTTTATTGCCATTTCATTTGGTATTTCTTGTTTAAGGGCACTAAAACCATATATTTTAGGGTTTAGCTCCCCAAAACCCTTCCCTGCTCCTTGTTCTCCTTGCTGTTCTTCAGCTTCACTGATGAACACCTGAAGATCTGGGGTGGACCGGGCTCTAGATCTTCTTTTGATCCCCAAAAACGTTAAGACCGAGCAAATCACAAGTTTGCCAAAACCTTAGTAGAAACCGAGGTAGGCAGAGGACTTGGCTGCTCGACCGGGCTAACATCTGGTCCGCTTGATCGACCGAGCTCCTTAGTTTGCCTTCGCTACTGAGGTGGTCTGGCACTCTTCTTGACCGAGCTAAAGTCAAGCTCATTTTGTGCGACCGCGCTTCTACTTACAATTACCCTCATTTTCTTACAGAATCCAAGGGGACCACAGACCAATACCGAGGCTCTCAAAGACCGAGCAACCATCAAACACCAGTCTGTGCCAAACCACATCAGCCGAGCTAAACCAGCCGGCTACACATGGGGCGTTACCGCTTCCTTGTCGACACTCCGGTCGCCCTGGCCGCGTTCCGGGAAGAGTACGGTATCCCAGACGACGTTTATTTAGAGCTCGGCGTTGAGGACACAACCCTATGGGGCAGATTAGACCAGTGTCCCTTCATCGTGCTATCCATTATAGAAGGGGACCTCCGCTTCCCGGTTAACCCGTTGATTTGCGAATTCTTGCGTTGCACCGGGCTAGCTCCAACCCAGGTCTCAACCAATACTTACAGAATAATCAACGGGATCCACGGACTGAACAAATGGCTAGGAACCAACCTAGGACTAGCCGAGATACTGTGCCAGTATACTCTCGGGCATACAGGCGATGGCCTTGCCTACTATTTAAAAATTAGACCGGGCAAGGAGAATATAGTGACCGGCACCCCAGACAAGGACTTGCACGATGATGACTTTTTCTGGGTGTCAGGCAACTATGAAACAGCCGATGTACCGGGATGGTTCATTAACAAGAACTTCTGTGCAACATGTAAGCCGTGCTACCTGCTCGGTTAATTTATCTTTCTTCACTATTCTGTACTTAATATTTTTTCTGCTTTCCATTGTAGCAATCAAAGCCCTACAAGCCCACTATCATTATCCCAACGAAGCAGCCATCAGAACCGTGCTCCGCTACTGCAACCGGGATTGCCACGAGCTCCTCGGTTACACACCGACATACAGATATTCAGCTCCACGCCGGAGTAAAGTCACAGATTTTCTTCGCGGTCCATCTCCGCCTCCCGATCCCACATTACCGGACGTGCCATTCATCCGTTTGACCGAGGCAGAAGAGATGGCCAAGAGAAGCCGCATCAAGAACCTAATCATTGCCACCTCCACCGAGATACCGAGCATCTAAACCCGCTCTCCTATTGTCGGGCAATCTAGCAGGACCGTGGTTGCACTGGCGTCTCCCGCCGCCGGGCAAGCTAGCAAAGACAACCACCGGGCTGGCAAAAGACCACGTGCAGACCCTTCCACTGAGCTAGTTGCGGAGCTCAACACCGATCAACCTGCCGTGATAGCTGACCCAACTTCGCCATGGAGGCCGTAGCTCAAGCACCAGGATAAGGAGATCCCGGCAACCGCCTCGGTTAAAGGTGACAAGGAGCACCTGCTGGCCTTCGATCTGACCAAGGCCTTGCTGCTGCTAAGCGACGTGGTCAGCAGCGATCATGTGCCGGACACCCGGCTGGTGAAATCCTCAGTCAAGTCTATGACCAGGGTAAGAACTTTGCATATTTTGCCAAAGAAAATTTACCAAAGTGTTTGCTCGGTTTTCTTTCTAATCAAACCTTCTTCTTACAGGCCATCCAGAAACAACACTTGGTTATGGAGCGCATTCACCGACTCCGGCAGAAGGCCACTGACTCTGCAAACCAAGTGCAACACCTTCAGGCCGAGCTCGATCGGTCCAAAGCTTCGCTGGAGATGGCCAACTTTGACAATTCTAGGTTGCCCGGCTAGCTTGGAACCGCCGAGAAAGAAAGGGACGCGCTCCGGGCCGAGCTGGAGGCTTTGAAGGAATCAAATAAGAAGGAGCTAGAGGACGCCAACAACGCCGGTTTCAAGGAAGCCGAGGAAAGCTACACCAAGCAAGTCCATGCCACCCAAGACATCTTCTGCAAGGCGGGATGGAAGGCTTCTTGTGAACAGCTCAGCCAAGAACTTGGGACTGACGTGTTCGCCTCTCCCCCGGTTGCCTTCCTGCTGACGTACCTTGTGCTATACGCCAACGACGTCTTCAGCGCGTTGCAGGCTGAGGTCGAGGAAGAAGAGGCGGAGGATGTCGAAGAAGATGCCGAGGGTGACAACCGCCCAAAGTGGCCCAGCGAAGAGCAGACCGGTGTCCAGGAGACCACAACCACGATCGACCTAGAAGCGACCACAATCGAGGATGAATTCACAAACCTTTCCCCCTTAGTCTAGTTTTCTTTGTCTTCATTCTTTTTGTTTGAACATGTAACCGGGCTATCTGCCCCTCTTCTTGCAATTATTTTGCACATCAATGAAAAAGTTCGATTTTCATCAAGTGTTTGCACGGTCTCCCAACTAAATAACTTCAGCCGGACAAAATACTTCGGAAGAACAAACCATCTTGTTTAACTTATTTAACCGGAAAAGGCATCTTGGTTTGAATCATAAAGTTGGGTAAATTATCAACTCTGTCAACCGGAATAACGCATCTCGGTTGAAGTTTCACCAAAGTTGAATAAATCATCAACTCAGTCAACCGGAATAAAACATCTCAGTTGAAGTTCAAAGAAGTTGAGCAAGTCATCAACTTAGTCAACCGGAATAAAACATCTCGGTTGAAAACCTCTAAGTTGAGCAAATCATCAACTTAGTCAACCGGAATAAAACATCTCGGTTGAAAACCTCAAAGTTGAGTAAGTCATCAACTTAGTCAACTGGAATAAAACATCTTAGTTGAAGCAAAGAAATTGAGCAAGTCATCGGCTTAATTAACCGGAATAAAACATCTCAGTTAAAAACCTCAAAGTTGAGCAAGTCATCAACTTAGTCAACCGGAATAAAACATCTCGGTTGAAAACCTCTAAGTTGAGCAAATCATCAACTTAGTCAACTGGTGTAAAGCATCTCGATTGAAAACCTCAAAGTTGAAAACAACAATCTAAATGCTAAAGCAAAGATGAGACACTTCTATTATATTGACAAAAAGAATATTACATTCTGAAGTGTGAGGAAAAAAATTCCTTTGCACAAAAAGAACACTAAAGCTAAAAATAGTACAGTTTGAGGTTGGCTGCATTCCATGGCCGAGGTATTCCTCTTCCCTCCAAGTCCTCCAAGTGGTATGCCCCCCTGCCCGCCAGACCGGTTATCTTGTAGGGTCCTTCCCAGTTTGCCCCTAGTTTGCCTTTACCTGGCACCAAGGTGTTGCCTATGACTTTCCTCAAAACCCAGTCGCCTACTTTGAACAGTCTGGGGTGCACCGTTTTGTTATATTTTCTTGAAAGCTCTTGTTGGTAGGCGGCCACATGGATGAGAGCCTTTTCCTGGCGTTCTTCCACTAGGTCCAATTCCAGGGCAATGGCTTCGGCGTTTAGCTCGGGCTCAAAACTTTCGCTGCGGAGGGTGGGCATACCGACTTCCAAAGGGATGACCGCTTCTATGCCATATGCCAAGGCAAAAGGAGTTTCCCCGGTAGAGCGCCTGGGGGTAGTTCGGTAAGTCCAAAGGACACTTGGGAGTTCCTCGGCCCATTTACCTTTGGCTTTCTCAAGTCTTTTCTTTAAACCATCAAGAATGGTCTTGTTTGACGCTTCAGCTTGGCCGTTAGACTGTGGGTAAGCCGGGGTAGAGTTGTAGAAGTCAATCTTCAATTCTTCATAAAATCCTCTGAATAAGCACTGGTCTAATTGAGTGCCATTGTCAGAGATCAGAATCTTGGGGACGCCAAACTGTGTTACAACATTCTGCCAGACAAACCGTTTGATGTCTTTCTCCTTGATAGTTGCCAGGGGCTCCGCTTCAACCCATTTGGTGAAGTAGTCCGTAGCCGCAATGAAGAACTTCCGGTTGCCTGGTGTCGTGAGGAGTGGCCCCACTATATCTAGCCCTTACATCGCAAAGGGCCAAGGGCTAGTGAGGGGAAGAAGTTCCCTGGCCGGCTGGTGGATTTGGTGGGCAAACTTCTGGCACTTCTCACATTTGCGAACATACTTTTGCGCGTCTGTTTGCATGCACGACCACCAATATCCTTGCGAGATAGCTCGGTAGGCTAGAGATCTGCCCCCTATGTGACTGCCGCATATGCCTTCGTGAATTTCGTACAGGAAAGTTTCCACGCTGCTTGGGTGTACACACTTGAGATAGGGACTGGTGAAAAACTTCTTGTATAAAGTGCCAGATGGAAAGAGCCAAAACCGCTCTGACTTCACCCGGACTTTATGTGCTTCTTTTTTGTTGGTGGGAAGGGTCCGATCTTTGAGGAAGAGGATAATTGAGTCCATCCAAGAATGACTTAGCTCGGTGCAGAGTACTTCTGTCTGCTCGGCTTCCTCAATGCTGGGCCTCAGAAGGAATTCAATTAGAAGAGGGCTGGGAGATGTGCTATCGATTATGGAAGCTAGGCGGGCTAATTCATCTGCTCGGTTGTTTTCTTCCCGGCCAATTTGTTGGACCCTTATTGCCTGGAATCGCTTGATGTGGTCTCTTACCAGAGCTTGGTACTTCGCCATTCTGTCCTTTTTAGCTTCGTAAACCCCAGAAACTTGGTTAACCACAAGTTGAGAATCACTATAAACCATCAGCTCGGATGCGTGCATCTGAAGCGCACTCTTGAGCCCGGCCAAAAGTGCCTCATACTCAGCCTCATTGTTTGATGCAGGGAATCCAAGGGTGATAGAGTGTTCGATGGTCAGTCCGTCTGGCGAAATCAGAACTATGCCCAACCCGGCACCGTGGCGGTCAGAAGCCCCATCTACTAAAAGTTTCCACATTTTGCCCACAAAGAGCTTCCAACATTCTGAGGGGTCCTGGGAGGCTTGCAGGTGGATCAGCGCATGGTCGCTCGGCTGTGCGGCGTCAGGTTCAGTGCTGATCGGTTCCACTTCCTCTCCCCCCGGCGATGCGGCACCGGACAGAGCAGGTTGGTCGGTAATGCCTAACTCCGTCGTCGCATCGTGGGGCTGTAGCATCGTACTAGCTGAAGGTTCTTCGGTGGGGCGCGCAAGTTCCGCGTTACCAACATCGCTTGGCTGTGTTACGTCGGTTAAAACTGCACTCACCTCCTCAGCTACCGCCGCGAGATCCATTGGGCAGACGTGATGAATCCCGGGTGAGAATTTAACAACAAAATCAGCCAATGTCAGGGCCTTTATAGCAGTGCGTGGCTGGAACTTGATGTCAAACTGTCCCAATTCGACCGCCCACTTGAGAATTCGACCGGAAAAGTCCGCCTGCTCGAACAAGGCTTTGAGGGGGAACTCGGTCAAAACAATGATGGTATGAGCATGGAAATAGTGCGCCAACTTCCTGGAGGCCATAAGCAATGCCAGGGCAAGTTTTTCCAGTGGCAAGTATCTCGACTCTGCCGGTAGCAAGGTTTTTCTTACGTAGAAGATAGGAGGGTGCTTGATTCCTTCCGACTGGACAAGCACCGCACTAACTGCATGCTGAGAAACAGCTAGATAAAGGTAAAGTTCTTTGCCGGGCTTCGGCGTTACTAACAGTGGTGCTGAAGACAGATATTCCTTGAGCTCGGCCAAAGCCTGGTCACATTCTTCATCCCATAAGAACTTTGATTTCAAAGCTTGAAAGAAAGGGCGGCAGCGATTTGATGACCGACTTATGAATCGATTAAGTCGCTATTCCGCCATTAGGCGGATGTTGCGTCCTTAGCGAAACCTTTAATTGCTTTAATTCTTGTACGGCTCTGATTTGTGTGGGGTTTGCCTCGATGCCTCAGTTTGTGACTAGGAAGCCTAAGAATTTTCCAGATTTCATGCCAAAGGCACACTTAGACGCATTCAGGCATAGCTTGTGTCGTTTGAGAATGGCGAACATCTCGGCCAAGTCGGACAAATGGTCTGCTTGATGCCAGCTTTTGACCACCATATCATCAATATAAGCCTCCATTGTCCGGCCTAGCAGAGGAGCGAACATCTTGGTCACCATCCTTTGGAAAATTGCCCCGACGTTCTTCAAACCAAAAGGTATGACTCAGTAGCAGAAGAGTCCCCTTAGAGTAGTGAAAGAGGTGATCTCACGGTCGGGGCCATGCATGGCAATCTGATGATAGCCGTGATAGGCATCCAAAAAACTGAGCCTGTTATGTCCGGTCGTTAGATCGACAAGTTGGTCTATTCTGGGCAGAGAAAAGCTGTCTTTAGGGCAAGCTTGGTTGACGGTCTTGTAGTCAACGCAAACTCGCCACTTCCCATTCTTCTTAGGTACAACGACCGTGTTTGAAATCCACCAAGGGTAGTGCACTTCTTGAATAGCTGGTGCCTCAAGCAAGTTCTTCACCTTTTCTGCAACTACCTCGGCATGGTGTAGCGCCGATCTCCTCGTTCTCTGAATGACCGGTTTTGCCCTGGGAAAAACATTGAGGTGATGGAAAATAAAACTTGGATCGATGCCGGGCATGTCGTAAGGTGACCATGCGAAGACTTTGATATTTGCCATAAAAAATTCCACAATCTCGGTCCTTTCCTGGGTGGTAAGTCTCGATCCGAGCAAGAAAACCTTGTTCGGGCTTTCCTTGTCAATCCGCACTTCCACCAACTCTTCAACGGCTTTGTCCTCAACCTTGGTGCCCACATCGTCAAGGACTTCCCGGTCTTTCGGTCCTTCGATCATTTGGACGAATTCTTTGGCATCTCGGCTCCCGTTCACTGCCACGAAGCGTTGCTTCCACATGACCTGATCGCCCCAAACTTCCTCAATTGCCCCCATAGCCGAGGGGAATCTCATCACCTAATGGTAGGTCGACGATACGGCTTACATAGCGTGAAGCCATCTCCTTTCAAGGATCAGGTTATATGTAGACGACACTTGCAATACCCAGAACTCCACTTACTTGACCACAGACCCCGCTTTGACCGGCAGAATAATTTTTCCCAAAGGCCACTCTGGTTGCGAGTTGAAACCAACCAGTGGTGAAGTTGCCGGAGCCAAGTCTGTATCTCGGAGTTTGAGCTGTTTGAACGCATCGTAATACATGATCTCGACCGAGCTTCCCTGGTCGATCAAGATGCGCTTGACATCGAATTCCTTGACGCGAAGTGTGACCACTAAGGCATCGTTGTGTGGCGTCTGAATGCGCTCTAAGTCCCTTGTAGAGAAACTGATCACGTCTTTCTCTTCGGTCTCCCCCTCTTAATCACGGGCTGGACCGACAAAACTTCCCTCATATGTTCTGCCTTCTTGATCATACCCCGGAGCTCGCATACACGCGCTGGCTCCACTATGCCGTGGATGACATTAACAACTCCTTGTGGGGGCGCCTCCAGGTCATCCTGTCCACGCGGGTCAACCGGGGCTTGATGTGCGGCCTTTACACCCCCATCAATGTAAAGGTCCAAGTGTCCGGCTGCAACTAGCTTCTCCAAGTGTTGCTTCCGAGGCAAATAGTCCTCTGTCTGGTGTCTGCGCTCCCGGTGGAATGTGCAGCAGTACCGCAGATTGAAGCCTTTTTGCGCATCGCCTAACTTAGCAGGAAACCAGACGTAATCCTCGTCACGGATCTCACTAAGTATGCGATAGATTGGAATCTTAAAGATCGTGGTGATGCCCGTCCGAGCTTTCAACTTTTTGTTTGCATCAGCTACGTCGTGGCGGGGGTATTCATCTCGGTCATTCCGCCGACCCCTACCCCGGTTTCGACGATTTGAACCTCGGTTAGATTCCTCGGCGCGATCATTTGAACGGTTGGTCTCCTGTCCGACCGCGTGCACCTTGCCAGCCGACCTCTTGTCTGTTGCTACCGGAGTTGCCTTCACGGTAGATGCTACCGCATCATCTTTTACTCGGATGTACTCGTTGATGCGCTGCATGAGTTGGCCCATGGATGTCGGCTGGTGCATGGTAAGCGAGTCCCGCAGTCTATGTTCGATCGGGAGACCACGCTTATATTGGGTGATTGCCAGGTTGACCGGGCAATCTAAGATCTCATTAAAGGTTTCCCAGTATCTGGAGTTGTATACCTTGAGTGTGTCGCTCGGCTTCATCTTGACACTAAGAAGGTAGTCAACTTTCTTTGGCGTTCTGGTGTTGGTTTTGAAACGTGTCACAAAGGCTTCCGCCAACTGCTGCCACCTTTCGATGCTCTCCTTCGGCAGCCTCTCAAACCATTTCAAGCCCAGCTCGCCCAAACTTGACGGGAAGATAAGGCACATAAGAGCGTCATTCCGCCTATGTCCGGCCATGACCTATCGGAAGTGGCTTACATGCATGTATGGATCGGTCTTTCTGTCGTAGAGCGTGAACTTTGGCTGGTGGAAGCCCGCGGAAAGCGGTGTTGTTTCTATCTCCAGGGAGAAAGGGGTGGCGCTCAGCCTCACCAAATCCGTGTCTGGAGGAGGAGGCACAGCAAGGCGGGGTGGAGGCATTACGACTTCTTCACTAGCGCGACCCCCATAGGATAACCGCTGGAACGCCGGCACCGTTCGAGTCTCCCGCCGGCGAGCCTGCTCTTTCAAGACTGCCTGCAAGTCCTCTAAGCAAGTGGAATAGGAATCCCTTGACGTCGTCGCTGGACGCGAGGGTTGATAGGTACTGTCTTGCGCACTAGACCACTTTTCAGGCACGTCGGACTCTCCAACCCTGTAGCTTCTGGTGATAGAAAGGGAGGGAGTGTGCCGCTGGCTCTGACTGCCTGAACGGCGTGGTTGGCTGCGTTCACTGTGGTCTCCCACTCCAGTAACACCCTTTCGTTTGACATGCCGTTTAAGATCTTTTATCTCCGCTGCCATTCTCCGGATGACGGCGTCTTGGTCTCTTAACTTGTGCTCCAGACGTCTGACGTGTGAATCTTTCTGCTGCTGGTGACCGTTTGGACTCCGAGAATGACCAAAGCTTCTTCCGCGCTTATCCCGTGCGTCTCTCGAATGTCCTCCTGGAGAAGTCTCTAGGTTTGCGATCGGAGGAATGGCGGGGTGTCCTTCTCTCCATCTGGCTGACTCTGGGGTAACTCCGTCGATGGCGGACAACGGAATCTCGTCGTTGTTCGTCATAGACGGCGATCAGACGAGCTGGGAAGACAAGGTTTTGTCTGTCAACTTCCCACAGACGGCGCCAATTGTACGGGGAGAAAATATTCCGGCAAACCCGTACTCCTTTCTTTCCAGCTCCCTATCTGTCCGATCGACCTGCGAACACAACGGCGGTGAGCTACCCGGCGGTGTGTGGCCGGAAAACCCCTCCGAAGGTCAAGTTAACACACACTCAGGGATAGGGAGAGAGAGGAGAGAGTTGAATGTCTAAGTGTATCTCACCAAATGATCATTTGTCCAGCATGGGGGGCGCAGACATGCTTATATACCTTCTGCGTCCCAAATCTACTCCCATTAGTCTCTCGACACGTGGTGTTGATATCCCATCTGTCAGCGCAAACCCAGTAATCACCACCCAACCAAACTGTCAAGCTATCTCGGTGGAACCCGACAGATCGACGGAACCACCTCAGCTTCTTATGACCGCGTTGTGCGGCATATCTGAGTGATTTACTCGCCGAGCCCCAGAACGACTGAGCTTGGTTGCATTCCGGCAAGCCGAGTTCGAGGTAGGTCGAGTCGGTTAGTTGTAGGCCTTTCTGCCGAGCTGAACACACGAACCGTGGAATCCAGAATGGCAGGCAGTCATCTCAGCCAAGCAACTTTAAGTAGCCCGGTTTCTACACAAACAAACCCAAGTAGCTCGGTCCAACATGGCCTTGTGGCTTAACCACGCAAAACCTCTCTAGACAAGCCCAAGTTACCGTGGCCCAAACGTGTTCGGCACTCAACTTGCCCGGCCTTTGCCATGGCCATTTCCAGCTCATAAAATCTCCCTTTCAATTGCAATATAATATTATTTGAAAATAATTATTTTTTGTATTATTGACAAATAATTCTTAATTTGGAATGTGATAAGAAAATTTTATATGGTGTGAAAAAATTATTCGTGATTGTGTAACAATTTGGATCTTGTGTAGAGAGATAATATATTGGAGAAAAAAGATAATGAAGAAGGAATTTTAATCTCTCCTTTTGAATTTTTGCAAGAGATAATAAATTTTGACAAATTAAGAAAGATTTTCTTTTAACTTTCCTTTTGAAAAACATAAATAATGAAATAAGTAGTATTTTTATAATTATTTATATTAATGTGTTGGCTAATAACATTTTTTAAAAAAATTATTTTTTAATTTAAAAATTCAAAAATTCAGTTGAAAGTTTTGGGGCTTCCACAAGGCTCCTCACAAAAAGTCACTTTGGTTACAAATTTCACTTTATCCCTTATAGTTTAGTCATGTACAAATTACTCCTATCTCATTTGGAAATAATAATATAACCCCCTTATGTTTTATGGAATAAAATACACAGTTAGACCCGTTATTAAGTTAATGAAAAAGACTAAAATACTCCTATATATAGATAACCTAAGTTTGTAAACTACGGATATTTTAGTAATTTATTTGGGGGGCAAAATATACTTTAACTCCTCGTACTTTATTTTATATGTAACATTCCCTTAAAATTTAAAAATGAGCATATAATCTTCTTATATCAAACAGTGTTGTCTAACAATGTATTTTAATTCACAAATCATAAGGGAACTATGTGATTATTTACAAATGAGAGGAGGATAATCTGCACATGAGCCAAACCATAAGGGAGTAAAATGAAATCCCCCCCCCCCCTCCCTTTTTTTTGTTGTAATTTTTTGAAATTTTTAAGAGATAAGAAAATTAATGTATTTAAAAAGTTGCTAAAAAAATTAAATTTTTTGTGAATAAAAAAGTTGATCTTACCTTTAATTTTTTTAGTTGATATTTTTAACATGAGATTCCTAAACCACTACACATGACTTAATTATATCAACTAGGAGTGTGTATGAGTTAGATTGGATCGGGGTAGAATCTAAAACTGAATCAATATTAATTGGTTTTATTGAATCAATATTAATCGGTTTTAGATTTTTGAATTTAAAACCCAACCAACTACAAAAAAACAAAATCAAACATACTTGAAACAGCTCAAATTACATCGGATTGAATTGTGGTTCCACCTATACTAACATCCCGTTTTGTAAGAGATTTATTTATTTTTTTGGATAAAAAGTCACCAAGTCAACAAATTCAACCCTTGTATTATACATATTATACATATCAATTAATTATTTTTTCTTTCAAATCTATTTATTTAATTAAAAATTATTTTAAATACATTTTTTTTAACCTTATAAAAGCATCTCCAACGATAATTGTCATTTTGACAATGGTAAAATTATAATTTGACATATTACAGTGCCAAAATATCAAATTATAACAATATTATTACAATAATATAAATGTCATTTTGGTACAACCAACCAACATTTTATCTTTTTTTTATCGAGTCTACTTTCATCTTAAACATTCGATTGACATATTAATCCCTAACCATTTGCTGTCCATCTAAAAAGATCTACAGTTGTTCCTCAATTCTATAGATCATTTCTCAAACTCCCTGGGTCATCAATTAAATGAGAATTTTTAATTAAAAAAAATAATTGTATACTTATACGAAATGAACCCATCCTTCATCCCAAATAACTTTCTGAGCAAAGAGACAACAATAACGAATGGAACTCAACGAAAGATGAAGAGGTTTTTTTTCTGATTTAATCCCCCCCCCCCCCAAAAAAAAAAAAAAAAAAAAAAATGAAGAGGGCAACAAAAAGTGAAAAAGAATTTTTGGTTTGAAGTGAATATTCATTATTCTCGTATAATAATACATGTAAGAGTATCCAAGAGATTTGTATTTTGTAATATTTTAGAGAATAATTATCTAATATTAATCAAACACATGTGAAAAAAAAAATTTATCTGGAAAAATTACGACAGTGGTCCTTATGACTTACTCCTTTTGTAATTTTAGTCATTGTATTTTTAATTAGCTCGTTTTGATTGAATTTATGATTTATCTCAATTTGGTTTAATTGATTACAACTCTTAACATTTTTTTTTAAATGGAAAATATATACATAAGTGTCACATGCCATATTTTAAGTGTAAAATTATAAATTTACTCAATTCAGTTAGTTAATCTCAACCAATTTAGTGATAATTTTTTTTTTTTTAAAAAAAAAACACTAACGATATTATTAATTGTATCAAATTAAAACAAATTTAAAATTAATGATTAAAATTGAGCCAATTAATAATGTAGGGAGGGACCAAAACGACACAAATATAAAGTCTACCGGTATAATTTGTCCTTATTATATTGTTTTGGGAAGATTAGACAACTCTCACCAAAACTCGAATTAGACTTGGACAAAGACTCTACCCGTCTGAACATAATCCTAATTCTAGCATAAGAAGAGATGGGTATGGTAATGAGTGTTGGTTTACTTAAAAAAAAGGGGTAATTACTCCCAAGTCTTGTTACAAGGACTTGTGCATGTGTTTGTACAGATCAAAAAGTTTTACAAATGTTATTGACTTTTTTTTTTGGACCATTTTCTAAATCTGTTGCTAAAAAATGACAATTAGTGATGATTTTCTATGATAATTTTTTCAACTTTTGTTAAAACTAATAATTAGTAACACTTTTTTAAGAAAACGATGCTAAAAAACTAAAAAATAAAATTTTGTAATAACAATTAAAAGTAAATAGGAGTTATTAGTACACAAATCTTCCTAATAAGATTTTTCAATCAATTTCCTTTGAAAAAAAAAGTGTTGGGCTTTTATTATGTGAATGAACTTGACAGGCCAGCCCTACAGTCAATCCATGTCAGATTGGGGGATTAGGCTTGGAGTTGCTAATTAATTCAGCCCATTCAACTAGGGTATACCACATTTTATTGCCCTGCTCTGTCTGGGTACTGAAATGATCTATGAACAAGGAGTATATAGGGGACCGAAATGCAGTAATGATAGAAATCTCCATAAAATATAATTCTTACAATTTTTAAAATGATTTGAACTATTCATGTCACTGTTAGACACAACCTCTCAAAAAAATTCAAACACATCAATGATCAATACATCAGTGGGGTTCGTGAGGGTCCTTTGTGGGAGTCCCAAACATTTACGAACCGAAATGATATTTATGTATTTCTATATTTTATTACCTTAGACTTATATTTACATAACAAATATTATCTATATCTATCTATATACTATTATTAAAAATCAACGCCTTACTTGTTTATGAATTTCTTTCCCCTCTTTTATTAAGTGACTTTCTCTTCTCATATTAAGTATCAATTTATCTATCTAAAAAAAAAACAAGAAAATATAATAATTAAAAAAAAGAGAGATACCAGACTTGAACCTAAAACTATTTACTTAACTTATTAAAAAATATTTTTATCACTAAAATAACATAAGAAAATATGATATGAACTTAAAATTAAAATTTAATTTTTATGCAACCTGCTCACACCCTAATGTATTATATTATATTCTATTATATTACATTTGCCACGTTTCTTCCTTAAATGTTTCCTAATCAACTACCCAATACTCAATTTTGATATACTAAAGAAGAATTTAAAAGAAAAATAAAGAAATAACCCACGTTCCCTACAAGCCTACACGTCTTCGCAGAAATTACAATTTTTCAATTCGTACCTTTGAAAAGTTTCTGAATTTTCCCCTATTTAGCTCATGCTTATTTTTTCCACTCAAATTTGCAGGTTACCTCCATCTGAAAAAAAAATATTTGCATTAATATTAGGGTGACTTACGTGGAGATCTTAATAGGTAGATTCATTGTCTAATAGGTCCTATAATAATTAATGGTATTTTTTATCAAACACTATTAAAAAACGTCATCAATTGTTAATTTTTAGAGTAAATATGAAAATTGCCACAAAAAATGTCACTAATTATAAGTTTTAGCGACAGTTTAAAAGAATCGTCATAAAAAAAGTCATTAATTTTTAACTTTTAGCGACAGTTTGAAAAATTCGTCATAGAAAAACGTTACTAATTGTAAGTTTTAGGAACAATTTATAAAAACCGTGACAAAAAAAAATCATTAATTGTCAATTTTTAGCAACATGCAAAAAATCGCTTTAAAAAATTATTTTTAGCAACGATTTTATTATGACTTAATTTGCAATAGGACTTTATGGTAATCAAGTCCTACTATTAGGACCTTTCGGTAATTTACCTTTAAGGGGGTGGTGTTTGTTTTGAGGAATTGAGGGGTGGGATTGAACTATTAGTTCGAATGGACTAATAATCCGTTGTTTGGTTCAAAATTTGAGCACCAGACTATTAGTAGTCTCAAATCCATTGGACTATTGTGTTCTCAGGGGGGAGGGGGTGGACACAAATGGAGGGATAAGGGGGGATATGAGATTAGGTGGCAAAATAACCATTTTGACCCTCTACTATTTAATTAAGTATTATATTTAGTAAATTCAATAAAATTTAAATTTCTCAATTTAAAAATAAAATAATTTTATTTAATTTTTATTGATGTTTTATTTATTTAATTTTTTTAAATAATTTTTTATAGATATTTTATTTTAAAATTTTGTTTATATTTTATTTAATTTCATTATTTAAATTTTAATAGATGTTTTATTTAATTTCATTATTTCATTATTATTATTTTTTTAAAATAAATTTATTTAAAATTTTAATTAAAAAATAACATATATTTTTATTGATATTTTATTTATTTAATTTAAAAAAAATAAATTTATTTAATTGTGTAAAAAATAAAATAAAATAAATTTTTGTTTAATCTAAATAAAAATAATAAAAATGTTAAAGATATGTTTAATATTGCTATTACTTAGTAAATAATTAAAAAGGGTAAAATAGCCATTTGAACATTTATCCTTCTCCATAATATCACAAATAAACATATGATTCATATCTTATCCAACCAAATAGTTTTTTCCTGACATCTAATCCATGACTAAACAAACATGGGATACAAATTCAATCTAACCAAAACGTCCAAGGACAATGTATCCCAGAACTAACAGTTCGGTGGATTCCAATCCCTCTTACCCAGTCCGTCCAAACAAACATATTCTCGTATTATTAGTATGTAGCACATGGATTGAGTACTATAATTTTTTTTTTCTTCTTTAAATATTTGAGCACTGAACCCTTGATTGCTTACCTGATTGGACTCAGATATGGACTCAGTCGAAGAAGACCATAGAGTCCCCCTGAGCTGGAGACCAGAGTGGTCCAACGTGACTTTTGTCCACTAAGACGACGACCCAAACCTAGTTGTTCTGATTGCTTACAGAGAAGAGTTCGCTGGAACCATGGACTCCTTCTGAGCCATCTACATGCCGACAAACGCTTTCCTTTTCCAAAAAAAAAAATAGTTTTTATTGTTTTTGGTTAGGGTTATTTTATATTTTATATAAATCTCTTTGATTATAAATGTTCTAAGAGTCTTGAGTTTGTAGTTTTGTATTTTGAGTGTACTAATGTTAATTATACTTTTTATTTTCTTCATTAAAAAATATAAAAAGATAAAAAGTTTCATTATGTTGTCAAGTTCTTTGGGGAAAAAATTTGACTATTATTTTACTTCGTTTATATCAAAAAAATTTCAATGTAACTGTTTATTTTTCCTGATGTATATCTCTTTGATTATAAGTATTCTAAGAATTTTGGATTTGTAGTTTTTAAAAAGAGTACTAATTTTTCAAGAACTATTATTTTACTTTGTTTATATCAAAATTGTAAGCGTTTTCTATCTTTTTTTTAATGAGTTTGTGATGTATAGTCATTTAAAAAAAAACAAATAGTATTTTTTTTGAATTTGCACAAGGCATGTGTCCGGCTGCTAGTGTATATATATGTATAATTCATCATATTTAAAATAATATTGAAATTATATGACACATAAAGCTACGTAAAAAGTAAAGATTTTAGACAAAATATTTAAGTGATACAAATAGTTGGAGAGTAGATCATAAGTAGTGAGTAATATTAATTTAAATAATAACACTCAGGCATGCTTTTCTTTGTAAGTGGATATGAATGAATCCACTCTATATCTAATGATAAAAAGAAACAAATCAATAAAATAAGTATAAAACATAGTAGAACAGAGTACATAACCAAGCCAACATCACAAATAGTACCACATCACAGCCACTCAATCTACTTATACAACAATATTATCAAATATTAGCCCAAACTTTGTCAATGTCTACCTTAACCCCCACTTCATTATTCCAACATTATCATAAGCTACAGTAGCAATAATGGTCTTCTCTCTTAACCTGCAACAAGAATTTAGAGAGAAAACATGTGATTTCAAGCGTTTTGTTTATAAGAACATGAGAAAATGATCAGCAACATGAAATCACAAATAAAATGCATGGAATCATTCAGATTATATATATTAAAAAAATGCATGAAATTTAAGAAATTATTGATAATAGGCAAAAAATTCAAGTTTTATGTAAAAAAAACCAAATAAAGAATGCATATACAACGTGTATTTGATTTTGATTTCAACATGTGGGATACCCCAGTCTCATGTTGGATAGATATTAACTGTCTGACCAACCATATATGGAATAGCCCATCCTCAACTATGTGAGGTTTTCTCTGAGAGACCATAAAGATAAAACCGTGATGGTCGATGGACTAGGAATGGCAACGGGCCGGGGCGAGGCTGGGGATCACATCCCCCGTCCTTGATCCCCCGATGGTGCAAATTCCCCCATCCCCGTCCCCGTCCCCGATCCATGACGGGAAACCTATCACCAGCCCCCGCCCCGACCTTGAAAATTCCCTAGCTAAAAAAAAAAAATAAAAAATCAGAGAATGAAGATCCAAATTCAGAACACAGATCCAAATGAAGACCTATTCAACAATTTGTGAGATACATAACATCACAATAAGATCATCATCTTCCAGATCTGACACTATTCAACAAATCTAACACCATTCAAATCTAAAAATTTGTGAGCTGAAATGTCTAAAAAAATAAATAAATCAAACACTATTCACATCTAACATTATTCAGATCCGACACTATTCAACAAATTTGTGAGCTGAAATGTCTAAAAAAAAACATTTAAATATGTTTTAAAAAAAAAACAAAATCAGATCTGAATCCATATATATATAAAGATCAAGATTGATCAAGATTTTTCAAAAAAAATCATAGATTTGTTCAAAACAATCTTGGAACCATGGTAGAGTAGAAGTAGATCTTGGTCTCCATGGCAGAGTAGATCATCAGGACGATGTTGGGATGCTTCACCATCTTCATCACCGAGATATCACAAATTAGTCCTGTAGCTCGGCCAACGGCGAAACTGGTTGAAGATGGCAGTCTGCGATGGCAGAGGAAGTGTCATCGGCAATCAAAAGGAGAGAGAGAGAGAGAGAGAGAGAGAGAGAGAGAGAGAGAGATCGGTTTTTCTCCGATTGAAGCACCACATTTTGAGATCTTACAGAGATGAAGGGGAAGGAGGGAGAGAGAGAGACTTTGAGTGAGTGAGAGGGAGAGAGATGAGAGACGGTGGCGAAGAGAGAGAGAGAGAGAGAGAGAAACAGTACATCAGAAAGTATATATATATATCACTTCGCGGACAAACGGGGCCGGGGCTTGGATACTTATCACCGTCCTCGGCCCGAAATTGATCGGGGATTGATTTTTGAATACCATCCCTATCTCGTCGGGGGTATTTTTCAGGAAAAAATCTTTCAAATTGGGATCGGGGGATCGGGTCTCCGTCGGGTCAGTTTCAAATTTCCATCCCTACCGTGGATCCAAAGCTTACCGTGATAGTCCACAAACCCAAAGCAAACAATATCAATATCACATAAATGGTGGGGACGAATTGTTACTATCATGAACAATATTTAAAGAATTCAAATTTTGTTTAAATCTTAAATTTAGGGAAATATTTAAAAATTAATAAGATAATAGAGAGCCTTTGATAAATCAGTCAGTGCAAACAAAACACATAAAGAGTTGTAGTTATAAGCCATAATCACTATGGCAGTCGACAAATTATTATTGGCCAATATTCAAAATAAGGTGGGGATTTTAGGTCACAAAAATCACTAGAATAGCTTTTATTTTATTTTATTTTTGTCATGGAGTTAGTAATATGTGGCATGTACATTGCAACTATGACTTGCGAATAAACATTATGGATTGTAGGAGAGCTTGAATCCAATGGTTTTCCACTTCAATTCTCTAAGACCCTGTTTGTTTAAGCAGATTGGATTTATGGGATTAACATATTTAGGTCAGTCCTAAGATTATTTATCATTTTGGATTGTTAATCTTGTTCTATGTTTGGATTGATACAGGATGATACAATGAGATTGATAGTCCGAACCTCTCCTTAGTTCTGTATTTTGTACAAGGGATACTATGTCTTTATGCATTTTATTAGATTATTAGTCTAATCCCATAGCCAAGTCCGTCCAAACAAATATGCCCTAAATGTAAAACTAGCAAGCACTTGGAGCTTTACATACCATTTAGTTTTTAAGTTAGTGTTCGATATAGTGGAATAAATGTTGGAATGGTATGATTATTCCATCGAAATACTTATTTCCAAATTTGATTCAGTAAAAAAAAAGAAAAGAAAAAAAAGAAACAACAATGATTCATACCACTAAAAAAAGGACTACTAATAACACTAATGTATTGGGAATATCAAAAAAAGAAAAAAGAAAAAAAAGAAAACAAGGCATAGACAGTGGGCGGGGCCCACTGCTGCATCATTAGTGGTGTTATTAGAGCACCACTTTTAGTGCTCTCAACAATTTTTCAAAAAGAAATGTGTATTGCAAATAAAATCACTATTCACCAATTTAGAAAAGGATAAACGATAGTTTTAATTTATAAAGTATGTGTTTCTTGTCATTTTAATCCTTTAAGTTTCAATTTTGTCATTTGATCCTAGGTCTAATGTTCGTCTATTTTGATAACGGGAGCATAGATAAAAGACAGTTTTAGTTCCAAAATATGTGTTCCTTATCATTTTAGTCTCTTAAGTTCCAATTTTGTCATTTTGGGAATTGAAGACCAAAATGACAAAATTGAAACTTAAGGCTTTGTTTACTTTATGGAATTGGAAAGAGATTTGGAAAGAGAAAAGGAAAGGGTGTGTGAACTATATGTGAAATGTAGTTATATTTTACCTATATTTTCGCTTTTTCTTTTTGAATCCCTACCCAAATCCTTAAACCAAACACAATGTAAAAGAATAAAATGACAAGAAACGCATATTGTAGGGGCTAAAATTGGCATTTATTCAAAGATAAAATACTTTTTTTTTTTTTTTTTTTTTTCTGTAATCAATCTAGACGAACATTAAATATAGAATCAAATTGATAACTTTGATAACTAAAATAACAAAATTGAAATTTAAGGGACTACATAAAAGAAATGCATTAATTTATAGACAAAAACTTTCTTCTATTCTTAAAAAAATGACTATTTTATTAGGTGATTAATGAATAGTCATTCTATAGTACCCAAAATCATTTTAGTCAACCAAAGGCTGTCTTAGAGTTGAAGTATGATGTGAAATGAAAAACGATGTTAAATGAATTGGAAAATACTATGGTGCACACTCTTTAAAAAATGTATATCATATATACTTTATAATTAAAGAAAAAATGACATAATTTTATATTTTCTAAGTTATAACTAAAGAAAATAAATATGATAACTAAACACAAAATAAAGCATAACTAAATATCTCAAGAGTTATAATTAAAATAGTATCATAATTAAAAAAGAAAACGTTATAACTAAGGATGAATATGGTACGCCCTTTCAAAGGTATGTATATTAAAATTTCCCAATGAACTATTTTAAATATGTGAAATATCTATGCCAGACAATTGACAATTTGGTTAAGGTAGGGGATATGAGTGCAACACATTTAGTTAAATCTGCAGTCGACAAATATTTTTAAGTAAAAGAGTTAACTATGAAACTAAACTATGCCTAAATTTAATTGGGTGAATTATAATACACCTCCTGAGACTTATTTATAATACGGATTGTCCTCTGTAATTTTAAAAATTATAAACATTTTATTATTAGAATTTTTTATTTAACAGAATTAATAAAAAAATAAAAAATTTAACTGTTCTCCTATCCGAATAAAATGAACTGAATTGTTAATTTGAATATAATTATAATATTATTAAAAACTGTTAATTAACTTGATAATTTATTGATAAAAGGGTCATTTATTATGCGATTAGAAAGCTGAAGGGACATGATGTAATTTTTAAAACTATAAAAAATAATTTATATTTTAATCAAAATTTCAGGGGTCTATTTGTAATTTACCCTATCTAGTTTTATGAATACAAAGCTCAACACAAGAGCTATGAAATTTATCCATGTTCTCCTGTTCAAACCTTGGACACATCCTCGTAATTAGAGGTGGCAAATGGGCGGTTATAAGTGTGTTAAAATAGGTTATGCATTTAAAGCAATTTGACCAAACCCATTCATTTTTAATAGAAAAATGCCTCAGACCCCCAGTGGGGGTCACTGGGGGTCATGTGAGCTGCCCTCCCATTGGCCAAAAAAAAAAACTATTTTTTTTTTTTTTTTTTAAAGTTTTCAGCCAATTGTCGCCTCACACTCCTTGGGGTCGACCCCGTCAGAAGTCTCTAGCATTTCGCTTTTAATAAATGGGCTAAAACAGGTTGAGTGAAATTAGATACGGGTTAGACGAATGAATCTAACAAACTCATTTACTTCCTCGCTTTTATTTTTCTATTTTTCTTTTTTAAAAAAAAATTATTTTAAGAGAATATTATTAAAAAGTCCAATTGAAAGAGGGTATAAGGCATTAGGTCTAGTGGATATCTTTTGTTGGTGAGAGATCCACAATTTATGAAATAATTTGATAAGAAATCTTTTTATTGTTTTGGAAGACATTTTATTTTCAATTTTACCCTTTATCTATCTGTTTAATTTTTTTGGCTATTTGTTCAAATTTTTTTTTATCTGTTTAATTTTTTGAATATTTGTTCAATTTTTTGCCCTTATCTGTTCAAATATCTGTCCACATTTTATTATCTGTTAAAATTATCTTTTCAAAAAATTCTATCAGTTGAAATTCCTATATGTTGAGATTCTATTTGTTCAAATTATCTTTTTAAAAAAATTCTTTCGGTTGAAATTATTTGTTAAAAAATTTATCTATTCAAATTCTCCCTATCTCTTTTCCCATTATCTGTACAAATAAAATTCAAATTCAACAACAACAAATTTTTTTATCTGTTTACTGATTAAAGAACACAAGACCAAATTGAAAACTATTTGTTCACTTCAAACATATCGGTGTTTGTGATATGTTCAATATCATCTTCTTCACAGCACAAACAAAAAAAGAAAAAAAAAATTTAAACAGATATAATTACAACAACAACAACAACAACAACCAAGATAAAAAATAACAAAAAAAATTAAATATAAGATAATTTTTTTTAAATAGTTATTTATCACTTGTAATAGGTCTGAGTCAATAACAAATTTTGAATAATCCATTTTAAGATTTGAGTTACCCAAGATCAAAAGCTCCAATTTTGAACATCCATTTTAAAATATCAGATCTTAGTTAACCAAGATCAAAATATCAAATCTTAGTCTCAGATCAAAATATCAGACTCAAACAAACAAACAAATTTGCGCTATGCACCAATGTACCATCAAACCTTAGATTTCTCACCGTGAAATCATTTTTCTAATCTTGTGTATTGGACTCAAATAGAGAATACTTGAATGTTCATTGTTATTTGCAAACCCAAGATTTCTCACCATGAAATAAGAAAATTATTCGAAAGGAATGAGAGAGAGAGAGAGAGAGAGAGAGAGAGAGTTTGACTTTATTTTTATCTTTTTGTTGTGTGTTGCACACTCTCTTTTCAATAGATAATAATGATGTGGTCAGTAGCGATGGACGACGGATGTGGACAACGAAAGAGGAGGGCGTGAGGTCTGAGATTTGAGAAGACTGAGAGAGAGATCTAAGATCTAAATGTGAGAGAGAGAGAGAGAGTCTACGGTGTGGTTAGTGGCAACGGATGACATGGATGAAGAGGGTGTGAGGACTGAGATCTGAGAGGATTGAGAGGCGGTGGTTCACAGACGTTATATTTTAGAGAGAAAGAGAGAGAGGAATAGTTTTAGAGAGATGGGATACAATATATATACACACGGGTATTTTGGTCATTTCGTCTAGACATGTCTTTATTGCTAAAGTATTTTAGAGTGTGCACTTTTGGCCAAACAAAATTAAAATTTGGATTTATAGATCGAGTGCCCTTATTTTAAACAAATTACTTATTTTTTTATTTTTATTTTTTTAAAAAAATTACTCATTTTTTTAAAATAAATTATTTTTTATTTTTAAATTATTTTTTACAACGATGAGGGGATGTCGAAGCACAAGTGGTGGTGGTGGAGTGGCGACGATGGTGATGGTAATGGTGATGTTGTAGCGATGGTGGTGGATGTGCTGATGGCGGGAGTAGTGGTGGGGGAGGGGATGTGGGTGGTGCGTCGTCCGCAGTGGAGGAGTGGCTGGAGTGGTGGTGGTGGTGGTGGAGTGGTGGTAGTAGAGGATGAAGAGATGGTGGTCATGGTAGTGGTGGTGGTAGTGGTGGTGGAGTAATAAAGGTAGTGGTGGAGTAGTAGTGTAGAGGATGTGGTGATGGAGTGGCGAGGGTGATAGGGTGGGGGTAGGAGTGGTGTGTCGGCGTTGGTAGCGGTGGCGACGGATTAACGGTGATAGTAAAGAGGGTGGTGGTGGTGGAGTGGTGATGGTGGTGGTGCTAGTGAAGTGGCAGTAGTGGAGGTGGATTGGTGGTAGAAGTGGTGCCCATTTACATTGGCTTAAATGGGTACCCATGTCCAACTCATGTAAACCGAATTTTAATTGGGTTGACAATGAGCAACCCATTTAAGCCTATTTATTGATTGAGTAGGTCTACATAAGTTTTAAATGAGTATAATTGGATAGGCTCATCATGGGTTTGGGTTGAGTTTGCTACATCTACTTGTAATCAATACTCATGTTTGAGTGGGTGATTTTATTTGCATCCAAAAAATTATTCAGTAGGTTATATTTGAGTGAGTGATTCTATTTGCACTTAAAAAATTATTTAGTATGTCCAATTTGTCAGTACTCTCTATTAAATTATTTAGGGTAATAATTTACTCTCAGTACGCCCTATATTTTTTCACAAATTATCCTTCAGGATGATATCATAATTTGTGATACACTCGAATAATAAACAAATCAATTCAAAAAAGACTTCCTCCCTTTCTTCATCTCATCTTAGCTATGGTACTCCTCCACTCTCATCATTGACAAATACTGAAGAAGAAGAAGATGAAAAGTAGGGAAGAAGAATAGAGGCAATACAAACCCACCAAGTCATTACTTGCCTTCGTACTACCTAGATTCAATAGAGACGATGTGGACTTTGTTGGTTCCACTGATTGTGGTGGCTAACGTAGGTATGTTCGTTCCTATCATGTTAAATCCTTGATTGCCCTAAAAATAATTTTGGTTTTGAAGGGGTTATGTTGCCAAATTTCTCGATAGATTCTCGTTCGAGCCTCTCAGGAAAACCCTCTCTTCTTCTCGTAATGTTTCCTTACCTACCCATTTTGGAAAACTGTGTTAATTGTTGTTATTTTGAATTTGGTTTTGAGTTTGATTTATTGATATATTCATCAACTTTTGTTGAAATTTCTGGTTAAGAGAATCCATTCCAATTGCATATTGAAGAGAGATAGAACGTTTGTAAGTTTGTAGAGAGAGAGAGAGAGGAGAAGAAACAATAATGTTGATGATAGTGGTGAGTTTTTGTGGGGTGGATTAGAGTTTTGGAGTGAAGAAAAAGATGAAGGGAAAATAATTGAAACTTAAGGAAGAAGACGAAAATGTTTGACTATGAAGAATACATATAAATGTTTAGGGTATACCATGAGAAAAAAAAAAAAAAAAAATTAGAGTTGAATATTGTCTTGATTAGTAAATTTATTTGAAATTTTAGTTTCTATTATATAATAAAAACTAAAATTTCAAAATTTTAGTTAAGTGTACGGAGTTACTATTTGGATGTAAATAGAATCACCTTATTTGACTCTATGTAGAATAAATTAAAAAAAAAAAAAAAAAAAACAGATCACACCTCTTTTCATTCAAATATTTTATGCATATAATACATGAGGTGGAAAATGAGGTGAATTATTGGTCTATGAAGATTGGCTACTTCTAAAGGTGAACTATGAAGATTTCCATAGTCACCAGACAAAATTTTGCAGCGAATCAATTATCAAGATGATCTGGATGGATAGCATAAATTGAAGAAAACAAAATTCTAATAATCTACTTAAACTATTTGGCAAAATACATCAAGATTGACCAATAGAAAATCCAATCATATAGTTTATTTCAGTACAAAACTAGCTTTTGAAACTAACTTCATTAACATTAGCAACGGTTTAATAGCTAATCACAGAAAAACATATATTTTTATTTTGGTTTTGGTTGTGGTCAATGAAACAATTCTATATGTATAACTGCTGGTTCTTGAGTGAATTGCACATAGTGTTACTCTTGCACAAAAGAACTGTATCTGCATTAGGCAGGATCCCAAGCAGAATATATATAATAACCTTTTACTTATTCTGTAATTAGAACGTAAACTTTTAAAGATATAGAACCAGAAAAAGTAACAAGTACCAGAGAGTATAATGCAATCATGATAACTAACAAATTAAAATCATTAAAACAAAGAATGAACATCACATACCTGAAAGCATAATCCATGTTTGCTAATTTCTTCTGCCACCTTGTCTCAACATTTTCAGCTTTTTATGCTTTTTCCTTTCAACAATTCTTACAAACAGTTTTGGTTTTCCAGTTGAGAACATGAGAAATCCTATAACCAACCCGAATGCCAGTCCACAGCCATACCCCATCACCACGGCTTCCCATACAAAATTTGAGTCATCTTCCTGTTGTAATGGCACCTCTGGCTGAACTTGTTCCTGATTATCTTTACATTCCTTTGACAATGGAAACCCACATAATCCTGAGTTCCCAACATATGAATCATTTCCAAATGTATCTAATTGTTCGCCTCGGGGTATGGGTCCATTGAGATGGTTCCATGAAAGGTTAAAGACCTCAAGAAATGTCAAACTCTTTAATTGGTTAGGAATTTTCCCAATAAGCTGGTTTGAAGAGAGATCCAGTGATTCAAGCTCTGTCAAGTCTCCTAAAGATGATGGAATAAGGCCTGTAAGGCTATTATGAGATAAATTAAGCACTATGAGAGAATTAAGCCTTCGGATGACATTTGGAATATCTCCACTAAATTTGTTAGATGATAAATCAATTGCTGTGAAGACAGTAAAAATTCTCGTTAAATAAAAATCAAACCCCTTCATCGTCACCGTAACAGAATCTTGATAATACGATCCAACCCTCAAATATCTTTCATTAGGCATAGTTTTATTCCTCATAGCTTTGAAAAATTTGAAATATCTCCTTGGCAAATGACCAGTGAACTTATTGTGGGAGAGGTCAACAATTCGGAGTTCAGGGAAAGAGAGTTTTGGCTTGGAAGTGTCTATTGGACCGTGAAATTTGTTGGATCGCAAGATAAGAACTTGTAAATTTGGAAGAGTCCCCAACCAATACGGAAAAGTGTCATTTATCTTGTTGTTTCCGAGGTCTAGAACTTGTAATTGTCTCAGTTGGCTAAGGATTGTGGAACTGGTCCTTCAAATTGATTTCCATTCAAATTAAGACTTTGCAACTGATTACCTTTTCCAAATATCATGGGGATGTTCCCTGAAAGGCATTGAACCGCAGATCTAATACAAAGAGAACATTGCTGAAGTTTCCCAAACATTGTGGAATTGCACCACTTAAGTGGTTGTGAGACAAATCAAGGATGTAAAGGAACTCACATTGCAAATTGAAGAAGGAATCTGTCCGGTGAGTTTATTTTGTGAGAAGAGGAAGTAAGATAGGGAGGGTGGTGGAACTGGGAGTGGTCCTTGAATCAAGTTGAAACCAAGATCAAGATGGTGAAGATTTTTTAAATTTGAGAATGTTTGTAGCTCTACAACACCACTCAAATTATTTGACGAAAGAACAAGTTGGGTCAGATTCACAAGATTTGAAATTGATTGTGGAATGGGGCCACGTAGTTCATTATGACTCAAGTTAATGAACATCAATTTTGATTTATGCTGGAACTCAGGAATTTGGCCAATTAGTCGATTACTAGCCAGGTCTAATTCTGTCAATGATGGAAGATTGAACAACCAAGATGGCAATGTCCCATTCAGTGAGTTATTGAACAAGTAAAGTACTTGTAGGTTGTGTAGCCCACTGATGGCGGGAATGGGACCCATCAGTTCACTATTTGATAAATCTAAAGTAGCAAGTTTTGTGAGGTTGGCTACCCCACATGGAATTGGACCATTGAAATTGTTATCTCCAAGTTCTAAAACCTCTAGCTTTATGAGCTTACCGATAAAATTAGGAATTTTTCCATGGAGATAATTTCCCCATAAATACATACCAGTGATCTGTGTAAGGTTCCCAAGTGAATTAGGAATTGACCCGGAGAATTTGCTATCACTGAGACCCAACAACGTCAAAGACTTGAGATAGCCAATTGAATCAGGTAATTCTCCAGAAAAACTCGAAGACCTGAGACTCAACATCTCGAGGGAACTACTACTCCAGTTTACTTGGGGTAAATTACCAGTGAGATCATAGTTGAATCGTAAAAAGAGAACTTGCAAGTTTGGAAGGTGAAAAATGCTATCCGGTAATTTCCCATGCAACCCGGTGTGTCCAAGATCGAGATATGTCAAAGAAGACATATTTGTCAAAGACATCGGTACAGCTGAAGATATGTTTACATCAGAAAGGACAAGTTCTTGCAATTGGATTAGGTTTTTGAGCATCATTCTGAAATTGTGCGGTTCAAGTCTTAGACCCATATCGGAGAGATCGAGTGAAACTAGTTTGGACAGGTGGCGAATTTCTGATGGGATTGAGCCTGAAAAACTGGAATCAGATAGGTTGAGATGTGTCAAATTGGGAAAGTGAGCAAATGCTGATGGAATGTGGGAGTAATTGAAGTGATTGAAGGCGAGATTGAGGTGGTGGAGGTGAGAGAGTTGGAAGAGGCTACTGTTAGGATGGATACTGCCATAGAGCTGGCTACAACTGAGGTCAAGCGCAATCACGTGACCCGTCAGACCATCACACGTGACTCCTTCCCACGAACAACAATCAGTACAACTCTCGTTCCAAGATAGTATCTTTGGAGAAGCCAAATCGCCACACCACAAAGAAGCATAGCTAGAGTTGTTTATAGTAAACATATGCTTGAATTGCAACAATGATGTGTACAAGTAGAAAAAGAAGAGATAGATGATGAACAAGAAACCTGATGATATTGCATGAAATACAAAAGGAATTGGAACAACCATATCAATCGCTCCATATTTTTTTTTTTTGTTTTTTTTGTGGTTTTGTTTTGCTGTAAAGGAGGAGAAACAAGTACGAAGGATTAAGAGAAGAGAAGGATGAGAGGAAGTGGGTACTGATTTATTAGTCTAATTCATTCCTTTATATAGGAAAAATTTTAGGATAACTTATTAATAGGTTTTAATAGTTGTACTTAATTCTCATTAAATCTTATTGAAAACTAATTCAAATAAAATTATCCTTAAAAATTGATAATTAGTAATGTTTTTTTATTATGATTTTTATAAATTGTCGCTTAAACTTATAATTAGTGACTTTTTTTATGATAAAATTTTCAAACTGTTACTAAAATTTGAAAATTAGGGATTTTTTTGTGATGATTTTTTTTTAAACTATCACTAAAACTCTTATTTAGTAACGTTTTTATAAAAAAAAAAAATTTAAACTCTTTCTAAAAATTAACAATTAATGACTTTTTAATAGTATTTGATGAAACACATTGTTGATTATCATATGACCTATTAGATAATAAATCCACATAATAGGACGTATACCAAAATTTTATGGTAGGTACTTTGTTAAAAGGTGTGTATTATATACTGGTACGAGTATTTGTAGTATTAATTATGAATTATGTTGGTGTTTAGTTATGAGATTTTGTTAGTACTAATTATGAATTGTGTTAGTATTTAGGTCTCATTTAGCATGCGAAAGTTTTAGCTTAAAAGTTAAAAAGTTATTAAAAAAAATAAAAAAAACTTACCATTTTATTGTACACACCTAAGGCTATGTTGCAATCACAGAAGAGGTGAAATGACCTTTTTACCCCCACCTTTATGTTATTTTATTTATTTATTTTTCAAATTTCTGGCCGAGCCCCTCCTTTCTGACCGAACCCCTCCTTTTTGTTAATTATATTACAAAATTAATAATTACACAACAACACAGAAAGTAACTGCATCGATTAACATTTTTTTTTTGCTATTTAATTTTCTAAAGATTCTTTTCACAAATATTCTATTTTTTAGTATATTTATATTAGGTGTATCTAATACTTAAATAAATTGCTTAGACTATTAAAATAATTCAGTGCAAAAAAAATATGGAAAACTTAAAATTCTAATTTTCTGATAAGTAAATCCTAAAAAACCAAACCAAACAAACTGATTACATTTCACAAATTACAACATAACATTTTCATAAATTAATAGTTTTTTTTATTTATGAGAACTTTTTTGGAATACAAAATTGGTGAAGTCCAATATTTGATTTATTTTTATATATTTTTTTTTGGGGAAAACAAAGTTTTGCAAAGAATTTGGTATTGATGTGTTCATGAGTTTTGAATGAAGATTTGAAAAGAGTTTGGAAATATTTACAATTATCAGGGAAGTTGTGAAAATAGTTTCGTAATGAGTTTTGAAAAGATTTTAAAAAAAAAAAATTAATACAATTATTATATTTTACAAATTACAACAAAACAATTTCGTCAATCAAATTGTAACAAATTTTTTTTTGAGTATTTTTTCAAAATAAAAAATTGGTGAAGTCCAATTTGTACATTTTTTGTTTATAAATATTTTTACATATTAAAATCGGTGAAGTCCGTTATATGAAGTCCAATATTATGTAGCAACAACCCCCTATTTCCCATGCATATAGGTTACATGCTATTAGCTCTCTGCTGCACACTTTAACTGGCAGCATGTACTATAACATATAAGAGTTTTAGAAACTAAATTTTTGGTTTCTAAAAGTGAAAATTTTGTTGCAAAAGACATTTATGGAACAATTTCTATTGTCATAAGAATAGTCGCTAAAAAGTCATCCCGAAAAGTCAAAAACAAGACTTTTAGCGACAAAATTTTGAAAATATTGCTAATAAATAGAATTTTAAGAAAAGAATAATTTGATCTCAAAATGGTTTGTTTTTTGAGACAAAAAATTTGGTCTCAAAAAGATAATAATTCATTACTAATGTCCAATTTTCATTACTAAAAATATAATGACACTTTTCACAACAAAAATATTCGGTGCCAAAAAAAAAAAATTTGTCTCTAAATTTTGATCTCTAAAACTTTAATTTTTTGTAGTGATGTCAGGTAAATTCACTCTCTCACCAATTGAACAACAAGTCACTTTTGAAGGGCAAAAATGAAAATTTACTCATTTTTACTATATATTATTTTGTTTCTCATCTTTTCATAAATGTGATGACTGGGAGTCTTGTTAACGATTCGTTTTGCTGCATTTGGAAACTTGTTTCAAATCCTTGCTTTCATTTATTTCTGTGTTGAGTTTCACATGTTTCGAAAGGTGTGATGTTGGGTCCAGTGGCGTGGGTTGGTGAAGAGTTTCTGGTGGAAGGGCGAGTTGCACGCGCGAGGCCTTGCATATCTTGGGAAGGGTTGCACGTCACGAGAATCAAGGGAATTTCTGGGTTGCCTATTACATTATATGCAGTCTACGGGAGGAGGTGGAGGGTAGAGCGCCCGCGCGTGGGGGTGAGTGTCGTGACGTCTTGAGTCGCTGAGTCCAAAATTTTCTGCTTCTCTCTTCTTGGACTATGTGTGTATCACTTTTTACACATCTCTCTCTCTTTAAACACCATTTTCTCCTCATTCTCTCTACATTTCCTACATCAAACCTCACTAGATCTTTGATTTCCCCAAACCCAAAATATTTTGACCTTAGTTCGTTGATTAAAGTTGGAAAACTCTTCGAGGGCTTCATTTTGTGCGGTGGAGATTGGATTTCAATACTGTCAAATTTGAGGGTTTCTTCTCTCTTCTTCACCAAAGCTTGAGGTAAGGATTTTCTTAGAATTATATATATATATATATTTGCAAGTTTATGTAAATTTCAAGATTTCCATTGGTGGCATTAAAATGTGGTTTTTGGCTCAAGAGTATTGGTGGTTTTGAAATTGGGTTCACCTCTTGTTTTCTTTAAATGATTTTCTTGAAGATTTGAATCACATTGATTTAAGAAAGATGATTTTGGTGAGATTCCACCAAGGGATGAGGAAATGTCTAGTTTTGATGAAAAACCTAGAAATATGAGAGTTTTTGGAAGATGTTGAGAATCTATAGATTTTCTTGTGCTAAATGAATGAATGAGTGGAAATTTCATATTATTGTATACAAAATGATAATTCTTCTTAGCATATGAGAATTAGTGGAGTTTTGGAATCTATTGTTTAAGTATATATATATATATATATAATCATGAAATGACAAATTGTTGAGAACACATGAGATGTGGAATTGTTGCTACACTTGGACAGTTATTAAATTTCTATGTGATATATGTCGAGATGTATTGGAAAGGGAAGTGGAAATTGTGATCACAAATGAAACCTTTGTGGGGAAATTTTGTAAATGGTAGGATGTTACATTGCATGGATAATTATCACATTGCATGGTTGATTATTGCATTGTATGGAATATTGTTCCTTTGGCATTTCAATACCTTGCTTGTTATAAATATTGAATTGGGATTTGAAATTTTGCATTGAGAAAGAAATATTGTGAAACGAGAATTATTGAAACATTTTGGGGTAAATACGTTGGTAAGTCCGGATAGGAGGTGTAGATGAAATTGATTAAGTTGGCCTGAGTGTTCAGGGCGAAAGACCGAAAACAAGCACGGAGGAGGTACCACGTGCCTTCCGGTTAGCTATGCCTACTTGCAGACACCAACCTAAGGATTACCTGAGTCGTATTTACCGCCCCTTGAACTAAATTGAAATTTTCTAAATTGTTGAGATTTTAAGTTATTATTGAGTATGATGATTTTCAAAGAGATGAAAATGTGATTTTCTTTCAATAAGCATAACATAACATGTGCATTTTATTTTGTAAAGCTTATATAAAATGTATATACTTTGTTAAAAATTTCCTACTAGGCTTTATGCTCACCTCTATGGGATTTTGGTACAGGAAAAGACGTGGTGATCTCGCCAAGTTAGGGCGTGGACATATGTGTTGGGAGCATAGAGCTCTTATTTTTGTTGTGGTATATTTTTGTTGGCCAAGGGCTATAACTGTTTAGGTCTGAGATATCATTTTTGTGTAACCGGTTTAAGCCTTGGAATTTGTAAGCCCTTGAGGGCACTTATTTATTTATTTTTGGATTTGACGTTCCACATGCTATAGATTCATGTATTTGATATCATTGTATGTATAATTTGCATGTGGGACTATTTTGTACAAACCTTAATGATCAATGATGTAAAAGTTGAAAAGTTACATCATTTCTTATAATGAACATAGATTCATGCACTTATATGATGTTATAAATTTTGGGGCGTTACAGTAAAAGTCAAAAAGTTCTTCTCAAACATACTAGTTTTTTGACATAATCTTTTAGCCAAAAAGTCAAAAACTTGTTCCCAAATGAGGCCTTAGTTATGAGATTTTGTTGGTATTAAGAGTATTGTTATTGAAGACCAAAAATTAGATTCACTTTTCAAGTTCAATAATGCAGTAATCAATTAAATTATTAAAAGTAATTAATACTTTCTCTCATATCTGCTCTAATTATTTGAGAGGGAGATTTGTGATCTGGATTGGACCGTGGGAATGGCCGGCCAGATTTGGGCCGAACACATTGGGCCGTGGTAGCATGGGCCTGTCCAGAAAGGTTGGTAGAAATTGGCTTCATAGTCTGGCTTGGTCAAGTGAGGTTCGGCGAGATATCCATTGCCTCCTTTGGGTTCCACGGTTCGAGAGTTAGCTCGGCAGGAAGGCCAACGGTTAACTAACGCAGTATCGAGCTCGGCTATCTTGGGATACTGGCCAAACTCGATGCGTCATTGAAGTCTGACAAGCGCGCTGGCTAAGCGCAGATGGCGTTAATAGCCAGAAAGCATGGCATTGCCGAGCTCGATATAATTATAGTGGCGGTTTGGTTAGGTGGTGTTTAGCAAGATTTGTGCCGATAGATGGGATAGCAACATCACGTGTTGAGAGACTAATGGGAGTAGATTTGGGGCGCAGAAGGTATATAAGTAAGTCTGCGCCCCCATGCTGAGGTAGATGAATATTTGGTGAGACATACGCAAAACACTCAACACTCTCCCTCCTCTCTATCTATCCCCTGTGTGTGTTCTAACTTGATCGTCGGAGGGGTTTTCCGGCCACACACCGTCGGGTAGCTCACCGCCGTTGTGTTCGCAGGTCGATCAGATGACAGAGCTTGGAAGAAAGAATGCAGGCTCGCTGAATATTTGCTCCCGTCAATTGGCGCCGTCTGTGGGAACTCCTTGAGTGGCCGAGCAGGCGTGGTGGGCTAATGTGAGGAAATCCCACATTGGTTTGTGAGGACTACTTTCCACTTTATAAGCGGTGGCTCCTCTTACCTTGCATAGGCCTTTTCCCCCAGTGGGGGAAGAACAAAACCGTGCGGTTAGAATGCCAAAGCGGACAATATGTGCAAGGCACGAGGACCGATGGCTTTATTTATCATATCACTTATATATTATTTAATCTAAAAAATAGATCTAAAAAACGAATTCGTATATTATTTTCCTAATATTAATTATGAATGAAGAAAATCAAAGTCTGTCAAGTACAAACGTGGTAAGTGGGCATATAATACACATCTAAGAGGGTGGTTGTGGAAATATGAGAAGCGTTACGTTATACATTGGAAAACAAGTTGCATATAGTTGAAGATGTCAATTTCCTTACGAAAGTTTAATTATTATGGGATTATTTTTTATTTATTTTGATAATTTAAATTATTCATCTTATATAATTAATTGAAAAAATTATCTATGTAAAATATCAAATTCAACCAACATAAATTGTTATACAATCAGATCATTTTTATTTATATAGCATTCATGGTTTTAAGAATTGATTATTCATTTGTTATAATATATATGTGACTTGATCATGTGAATACTTATATTTGATTATTCTAATTTTTTATATGCACGTTTTTTTAACTTGTCATGTGAGATGAGCAGTTGATTAAGAGATGGATCTAAATTGATTCCATAATATGCCAACCTCACTTATAAAGTTGAGGTCTTTAACTTTAACAAATTTGACTCAATAACTACGGTAGTAAATCACATGTTTAAAATTATGGTTGGGTAAGGATAGAGTTGGGTTATTTGGGATAAAATAGTCAACAAGGATAAAATAGGTTAAAATAGTTAATAAGGCAAAATGTCACATCCAGTCAATAATCATTTCACTTTTCTCTTACAATTATCAAATCAACTAAAAAAAAAAAAAGAAAAAAAACTATTTTCCCATACACAACATTTAAGCCAAACTAAAATAGTCAAAAATAAACTAAAATAGCTAACTTTCCAAATGAGGCCATTATTAGTATTTAGGACTTGTTTAATTGGGAATTATAGAATAGGGATAGAATTCTTAGTTTCCAATACTCATGTTCTAGTGTTTGGCTGTAATTTTTTTATTAGGATTAGATTTCAATTCATATTCTATCCAGCAAAGTTGGTGAGTTTTCTAATGGTACAACTATAATACTGCAAAATAAAAGTGTAATTTAGATTACATATATTTTTATATTCATTGTAAAACAAACTTGGATAAAAGGAATTATATATGGTACTAATCCATATAGATAACAAATTCTACACTAATTTCATAAATTATTAATCATCTCACTATTAATCTTGCTAATTAAACATGACCTTAGTTACTCTCTAATATGTATAGTCTATTTTTGCACATTGATCATATAAAAATACATTTTTAGGACCCATTTTTTACATGAAAATCATTATATATATATATATATGATGATTTCCCTCATAAGGACACCTTCCAGGAATAAATTAATAGAAAAAAAAATTAAAATTATTTTAAATCACAAAATTCATCATTTTTGAAAAAAAGTGTATTATGTTTCAAAATATGACATAAATCATCTAATAATGTTGAGCTAAAAGGCCACCAATTTTTATTCAGTTTTAATTAGTGGAAATTTAGTGTTTGGGGCTGAAATTTTATGTAATCCAATTAGCTACGGCCTATATATGATGAGCAACAGTTGTCAATAAATAAAGCAACCATGATTGGTAACTCGAAATTTAGTCCTCCGAATTGCTCGAAATTTCCAAAACAACGTCGTTTTGGGAGTTTTTTTTATTCTCTTACCGGTAAGATAATATTTCGGGCCATTCGAGCTCTACACATTCGCGCTCTCGTGCATTTTCCTAAATAAAGGGTTAATTACACTTTTTAGCATTATAGTTTGATTCGAACTTTTACTTTAATTCTTATAGTTCTAAATTTAGCAATTTAATCGTTACGTTTCAAATCTAGTTTCAGTTTGGTACTTAGGTTAAGTTGAAAGTTAAAGTCAACAATTTTAGAACACTTGTCATTCTCCTAGGATGTACATGTTAAAAAAAAAAAAATTAATAAAAATTTAGATAGAATGACTACATTAAAATTGATTTTAAATTACATCAACTAAATTATTTAGTTTGAAATTATAAGAAGCAAAATGAAATTTGAATCAAAATCTAAGAGGTAAAAGTATAATTATCCATAAATAAATATAAATGAATGAAACAATGCGGGCAAAAGCTGTTTGAATCTTACGGATATTGACTTTATTATTTTTTGTTGTTTATATATCGTTTGATATCTTCTTTTTGCATTTAAGAAGAAGAAGAAGAAGAAGAAGCAGAATGAGTGTTTTTGAAATTTTTATTATTTGTTTACTAAAGAAATATTTCATTAACTTTAGTTTTTCATTGAACACATTTTAAAGACGAAATCAAACAAATTATTTTTTTAATTTCCCTTTTTAAGATCTATCAAAAACGATTTACATTGAATATAAAATTGGAAAATAAATAAAATTTTGAAATTTGACGTAATAATTAGATCTAACTATTTGGAACACTTAGATGTAATCTTTTGGTTATTTACAAATTAAATACTTTTTTATTTTATTTTATATAGCATTGGCCAATTAAAATTACACACAACTTAATAATTTTACTTGGACTTATTATTTGCTTATAACATTTTGTGGTGTTTCGTTATAAATCAAAGTGGATTTGGTTATAAGATTTTGTCTTGTTTTATTTTGAATCAAAGTAACTTTGGTTATGAGATTTTTATTGTATTTTCTTAGTGAACCAATTTAATTTTGCTCTACATCACTCATCTCATAACTAGTGTCATGTTGTGTCGTTAAAGAAGACAAAAAAGTGACGAGCATCTGTAACAACCCTCGTACTGATTATCAATAACCACTGACTTACGTACTGATTACTGCTAAACCGAACTGATGATGACTGATAATTGAATTAACCGAATTACTGAATGAACTGATTGAAATTGAAACTGAAATTGAATAAGTTTATTTATTGGATTGCATGTTGCATCTGTTTGATTGAATAACTATCTGTTTGAATTCGTATGTTAAACTGCTAATTGAAGGCCTTATCGGCGGCCGGTTTAGAAACCGTTTGATGTTTTAGACTCAGTAGAATATTTCTGATTTTATGGTATATTTATCTGAAAATTGATTAGAAATGATTAAATTAGATTAAATTAAGTCAATTAAAGAGTTTGATTTAATTACATTATTGCCACTCCTAGTGGGCCACTTAGAATGATGTACTAGAGCCTTATTACATATTGATCACAACATTTCATCAGCCATTCCTTCACTCTAGCCGACCAAGAGAGGAGAATTAGAGAGAGAAAGTAGGAGATTGGAGAAATTCATCTTGCATGCTTGGAATTTGAGAAGAATTGAAGTGTAATTGGCAAAATTTAGCTCCCATACCTTGGACTACAAGACTTAGACAAGGTAAATGAGCCCTTCATTGTTGCATTCTAGGTTGTTCTTGCATGTGCTAGGCTCCATTGTAGAATCAAGTAATGAATGTGCTCATATGTGTTGAGTTAGACCTTAATTGTTTCATGCATGTTGAGTTTAGTGAGTTTGGAGTTGAATTCTTGGCTAATTGTCACATCCATGTCCATGTTTTTACCTCAGACCATGTTTTCATTTGGTTTTCAAAGATTGGAGCTCATTAGAGCAAGATTTGAAGCTTGAATTTGGTTTGAAGTTCATGCATTGCATGTTTTGAAAAGTGTTCTTGAAATGGGTTTGAAAATGGAGTTTAATTGGAACACCCTTGGGCCTTGATTTCTTAAATTGAGCTTTATAACTTGTTGTTCTATGTGTTTGAAAGAGTTTTCCAGAAAATGGGCTCAAGAGAATCGAATTTGGAGCATTGAAACTTGGTTTGAAACTTGGAGGTTGAATCTGGATTTTCAGTTTTGGCCGTCGCTCGGCGAAAACAAGCTCGATATTTTTTGGGCATGTTTTCCAGTCCGCTGGAGCGGGGTTTTTAACGCTCGAGTGGGAAAATCGAGCATCGATACTGCATCGTTCATCGTCGCTCGGCGAAGTTGACGCCGGCGGGTCCCTTTGTTTGCATATGCGCTCGGCGAGAAACTGCGCTCGGCGGAGGCCTGTTCAACAGAAAAGTGCAGGATTGTTTTCTAAGTGCATTTTCGCATCCTCATCCCATCCTAGGCATTCTTAGGCCTAGTTTAAGGCATCCTAATGAGGATTTAGACATAGAACCACACCGAGGAAATTTAGGGATTTAATTATCATCCTTCCGACTGTGAACTTAGTGTGTGTTCTATTTGTTAACTGTTTAGGGTTGGCTCTCGGGGACGCGCTCTAGCTGCTATTGGCCCAATCTCTGTGAGTAACAGATTGTGTAAAGATATGTTCAAAATGGATATATTTTGAATACTGAACTGAACTGTTTATTGAACTGATATTATTTATTGAATGAATGTATGTCCTGTATTTCGAACTGTATTGTGGCATCCTTAGCACCCTTTATTCTTGGTATTCTGAGCTCTGTCGGTTTCCTTGTGGAACCATCTTTTCTTGTTGATGGCCATCATTCTTGTTGGATGCTGTTAAGACTCGGTCCTTTTGGACCCTCTTTTATAGGCTAATGGATGTACCACATATGGTGATTGATTGAAATCTTGATTGGTGAAATCTTGAAAGATTGAAATCTTGTATAATGAATTGATTTCATTCTTTGTAAGGACATTCATTCATAACCTCTTTATACATTATGTTATTCACGGGCTTTAGCTCAGTTTATATATATATGTAGGTTCTCGTGAAGGCTGGAGCTAGGAGCGTGGGTCGGTCCCCAGTTTTGTCAAGCCAGCCTATGTGCCTCACTGCGAGGTTCCGAGTTGCCATGCTATGGCTTGGGGTGTTTTTATTGTCCCCACCTGTCTCCTCACTGTTTTGTACTTTTGTATAGACTGTCTACTGTTTTACCGTACTGTTGTCTAGGGATTTGATCCCTGAACTGACTGACTGTGAATGATTGTATAAACTGTACTGTTCTGAACTGTATGAATGCATAAAAATGTTTTTGGCATACAGATTTTCACAGCTCAATGGACACTAGTTATTTACTGTATTGGCTTCCGCCAGGCCCTGTACTCTGTTTAACTGTATTATTGTTCAGCAGGCCTTTGGTAATCACGGATTACTGGCCAGTTACGGTGCTAAACCCATAGGGCCGGGTTTGGGTCGTGACAGCATCACTATTTTAACTAATAAAATTTAAATAGAGATACCACATATATTTGTTTGTGTAAACAATTATAATTTCCCCTTTCAACTTGGACATTTTAAAGGATATTGGTTTGGCAAACTCTCAACTAATAGAAATTTCTCATTCAAAACTGAAGATCAAACTATAAGCCAAATTGGAGATGACCAAGAAGACCTGTCCTTCTCGAGTTGCATAAAAAAGTCTAGCCCATGGAAAAAGCTTTTCAAGAATAACATTAACTGAGTAAAAAACCCATTCAACAATCAATAAAATAATTGAGGAGGCAATTCCATAGGAAGGACTCATCAAGAAAATGATGGTCTTTGAGGTTTCTTTCAATGAATAAATATTGAATATAATAGTGATATATTATGTGATGGTGTTACTATCTAATGAGTAATTTCACTTGCTGTAAAGACTACAATATAGTTAAGTTAGACTTGTCTACTAAATCTCATTTGTGATTTTCTAACAACATTTATTGAAAAATCTAGAAATTCCCTAGATGTTGATTTGTAATTATGTATCAATTTTAAGCAGTAAACAACAATCCCAATCAAACAATCAAGACAAATCGACACAACGATTTTACGTGAAAAAATCACAATTGGACACCTCCAATTGTGATAAAAAAAATCACGGGCAACAACCACAAAACAATCCACTAAGAAGATATAAAGGAATTACACAGGTATACTCTCAATTACCTAGCGAATCCACGCCCGAATTGAACCAACCCCTATGTGTCTCTTCCAACCCCGTCTTCACCTCGGAATTGTCTTGACGATGAGCCACTCCAGAATCCACCAAAGCTTCAGGCTTAAATTCTTCAGAATCCACCAAAGAACAATTCTCTCTTTTGTATAGAATGAACAAACGAACCTTTGATGTATTCTTCTTAACCCATGAGTTGAATACTCAATTATACATCAAAGAAAACTAGCAAAATATCCCCATATATAAATCTTAATATCCAAAAAGAAGATCTGGAGCAGTAATCCTAAAATCTGACAGAAACACGTACTTATAGAAATTTGGGACTGCGAAGCTCACTCGAGCGAAGACTCTCTCGCTCGAGCGAGGAACCAAAACGCGTGTTTTCCATTAATGGCTTCGTTCGAGCCAAACAACCTGCGCTCGAGCGTACATTCATCCTTCTCAGGTTTTTTGCCAAACACAGCCTTCGCTCGAGCGAACAAGGGCGGACATGCAACTTCGAATGCAATTTTGCATTTTGCTTGAAGTCTTGCCTCGACCCGCCATGGCTGCCTCCTCGACCTCATGGTAAGGCGGCTCGATCCCTATCATAATCAGCGAAATGGCAATCTAGAAAGAATTAACATCACAAACTTCTCTACACGGCACAATTCGGGTTGGATTCGCATCTAACAAACTCATAGCCTCACTGAAATAAAAGTGCGAAAACAAGTACAATTGAAAGGAGTTTTGTCAAACGGGATTGCTAAGAATAAAAACCTAACACTTATGATGTGAAACTTGAGCCAAAATAGGCAAGGTGTGTTTGAATGCAATATGGAACTACATACATTTATATAATGAAAAAAAAAAAGAAAAAACATGCCATTTGACTGGACCGAACAGAGAGAGACAGCCTTTCAAGAGTTGAAAACCAGGTTAGTAACTGTACCAATTTTAACTCTGCCAAATGGTACTGATGGGTTTCAAGTGTACAGCGATGCTTCTTATAAAGGCTTAGGGTGTGTACTAATGCAAAATGGAAAGGTGATTGCCTACGCTTCTAGACAACTCTGATCTCATGAAAAGAATTACCCAACACATGATCTTGAATTGGCAGCCGTGGTATTTGCTTTAAAGATCTGGCGTCACTACTTGTATGGGGTGACTTGTGAGGTTTATACCGACCATAAAAGTTTGAAATATTTCTTCACCCAAAAAGAGTTGAATATGAGACAGAGACGTTGGTTGGAACTAATCAAAGATTATGACTTGCAAATTTTGTATCATCCAGGAAAGGCTAATACTATGGCAGATGCCTTGAGCCGAAAATCTGGTGCAACCGTGTCGTGTTTGTTATCCAACCGGAAGGACTTGCCAACTGACTTTGAACAAGATGGACTGATATCTGCTATTTCTGCCCAACCTGCTATTCTCGATGAGATCAAACAAAAACAATGTGAAGATGGATATTTGAAAAAGATTATGGAGGAGTTTGATTCGAAGCCAAGACCGGGGTTTGTGTTTGAGAATGATGTGTTGACATTTCAGAATCGTCTTTGTGTATCCGACTGTGAAGATTTGAGAAAACGTGTCTTAACTGAAGGTCACAATAGTAAGTTTGCTATGCATCCAGGGAACACGAAGATGTATCATAATTTAAAACAGAATTTTTGGTGGGTGGAAATGAAAAGGAGTATTGCAGACTTTGTGGCTAGGTGTCTACATTGCCAATAGGTTAAAGCTGAACATCAACGACCTGCTGGTTTGCTACAACCACTCCCAATACCGGAATGGAAATGGGAGCACATCACCATGGACTTCATTGTGGGATTGCCTCGTTCTTCTCGAGGTATGGACTCTATTTGGGTTATAGTTGACCGTTTAACTAAGTCTGCACATTTCCTACCTGTTAAAACTATTTATAATGCTGATAAATTGGCCAACATCTATATAGCTGAAATTGTGAGACTACATGGAGTGCCAGTGTCTATTGTATCTGATAGGGACTCGAAGTTTGTGTCAAGATTTTGGCAGAGTTTGCAACAAGCTTTGCGGACAGAAATGAGATTGAGCAGTGCCTATCACCCGCAGACAGATGGCCAGACTGAACAAACAAACCAAACTGTGGAGGATATGCTTAGAATGTGTGTGTTAGACTTCCAGGGGAATTGAGAGACATACTTGCCATTGGCTGAATTTGTATACAATAACAGCTACCACTCCAGTATTGAAATGGCGCCTTATGAGGCCTTGTATGGAAGAAAGTGTCATTCTCCAATATGTTGGGCTGAAGTAGGTGACAAACCTCTATTGGGACCCGAACTCGTGCGAGAAACAACCGAGAAGGTAAAACTGATACAGCAACGTTTGAAAACTGCACAGAGTAAGCAAAAGAGTTATGCCGATGTTCGGAGAAGAGAAAGGGAATACAAAGTAGGGGACCATGTGTTCATCAAAGTGACCCCAATGAATGGTCAAACTCGGTTTGGTGTGAAGGGAAAATTGGCTCCAAGGTATGTTGGACCTTATGAAGTTCTCGAAAGGATCAATCCGGTGTCATATCGAATAGCCTTACCTCCAGTAATGGAACATATGCATAATGTCTTTCATGTATCGATGCTTCGGGAATATCTGCGAGATCCACTCCATGTTATTGAACCGACGCATGTACTTTTGAAAGATGACTACACCTACGAAGAAAAGCCTATCCAGATTGTGAACCGCAGGGTTAAAAGACTGAGAAACAAAGAAATATCATTGGTGAAAGTTGATTGGCAGAACCACGGGGGAACCTATGCAACCTGGGAAACCGAGGAAGACATGAGAAAAAGATATCCGGAATTGTTTCCGCTGAGCCCCGTATTGATCCCGAATGAAGGTAACTTGAGTTTGGGGACCAAACTCCTTTAAGGTGAGAAGACTGTAATTACCTTGACCCTGATTAACGTTAATTGGGACTTAATTATGCCTAATAGTAAGTAAGAGGAAATCTGAAATCAATTTGCATGCGAATTGCATGATTTATGTGTTTTTATCTGTTCAGTGTCGAAATATCTGTTCATGTTTTAAAATTTATATTGCGAATTGGAAGCCTTATCGGCACCCGATTTCGAAATTGATTAGTGTTTTAGACTAGTTAGATTTTATGTGATTTTATGGTGGGTTTAATTAAAATTCGGTTTGGAGCGATTAAACTCGATTAAAATAATGCCATTTATTTAAATTGGGCCAAACACCACTTATAGGCTATTGTTTTACTCCACTAACTCACCCCTTTTTGCATTTCATTTACACATTTGAGCCTCAACAAGAGAGAAGACTTGAGAGAGAGGATGAATTGAGGAAATTGGGTCTTAGCTCAAGATTTAACTTGGAAACTTAGGAGAAATTGGAAGATAACAACAATTGGTGGTGGCACACTTTGAATTCAAGGTTTAAGGTAGGAGATTATCCTTTAAATTGTAAGTTTGAGATCACTTCTTGTATGGTTCATGATAAATTAGTGACTAGAGCTAGAAATTGGTTCATAAATGGTGGCTTGGGTAGAGATTCATGCATGCATGTTTACAATCTTGCCATTTGAGTTTGTTTTCATCAAAACTTCACATGCATGCTCATATTTTTGCTAAAGTCCATGAATTCATCAAAATTCTAAGTTTAATTTTGCTTTAGATCATGTTTTAGAGCTTTGAATTAATTTGGACTCATGCATGTTTGTTTAAACTTTTCTCTTGGTGATTTATTGAAATTGTGATCAAATTGTCTCACCCATGGGCATTGATTTTACAAATTGGCTTTTGAAACTTGTTGTACTATGAGGTTGAAATGTTTTTCCAGAAATTGAGCCCAAGAGGTTGAGCTTTGAATGGTTGAAAGTTGGATTTGAGCATTGGAGTTCAATCTGGAATTTTCAGATTTTGGACCCACGCTCGAGCGAGGAACTCCACGCTCGAGCGAACACTTTGCGGTCATGCCTTCCGCTCGGGCGAGGAAAGTGGCCTTCGGCGTGAAATCGTGCATCGATTTTGCATGAGTTCACGATCCGCTCGGCGAGGAACCCACGCCGGCGAGGTCGAGCCCATCGGCGTAAATTTTGAGCATCAACATTTTACTATAGCACCACGGTCGGCTCGGCGAGAACTTCACGCTCAGCGGAGCCTCTTTATGCATGCTTTCGCTCGGCGTGAAAGCTACGCCGGCGAGACCCTATTTTTGAAAATTTTGTAAAGTGCCTAAAATGCATTTTTGTACCCTCATTCCATCCTAGGCATTCCTAGGCCATGTTTAAGACTCTATAAGGGGAATTCAAGGGTAGTAACACACTTAGGATCAATGACAAAAGTTTTGTATAAGCTAGAACGTGTATTTCATGTATATGTCTGTTATGTGTTATGTAGGTCACATACCACACTCTGTTTGACCTTTTGGCTCCGCCTGTCTGTTTCAACGCCCACTGTGAGTAATAACTCTGTAAAGTTATGTTTAACTTTAAGTATTTTCTGACTGATATGAAATGATTTGTCTTTCTGAAATGCTACTTTATGAGTTATGAATGAATGTCCAATTTTCTGAAATATATTGTGGCACCCTTAGTTCACGTGGCCCTCGCCCGGGGGTAACAATACCGCGGCCAATCTGCATGTGGCCCTCGCCCGGGGGTAACAATACCGCGGCCAATCTACATGTGGCCCTTGCCTGGGGGTAATAGTACCATGGCTACTTGCGTGCAAGATATGGACCTTTACGGTCGTTGGTACCAACTCTGTCTGTGGTCTCTAGACCAATCTGATCTGATAGCTAATGGGTGTACCACGTATGATCTTATGCAAAGTCTGAATATGAATATGAGTATGAATCTGAATCTATTTCTGATTTGAAATCTGAAAATGCATAAGACTCGATTTCTGATAAGATTATGTTTCTGATATAACCTCTGATTTCTGACTCTATGATGGACATCATTCATTAAAACCCTTTACTCTGTTATTATTCACTGGGCTTTCGCTCACAGTTTATTATATATATGTAGGTGGTGACACGGGACCCGAGCGAGTTGATGGCCTTACATTTTGTTTTGGTGACCACCGTTCGCCTCGAGGAGGTTCCTCTTGAAGCCTAACGCCATGGCTAGTTTTGCACTTCATGCTAGTCTGTTGTATCTATTTTGTAATGTCAGATCTTGGGATTACATTTTGTAAATACTTTGTACATATTTGGTGTACCCGACTAGCATGCTTATGTATATAAATAAGTTTTAAATTTTCTGTCCCATGTACGTCATCACAGCTCAATGGACCTTGTTATTTTGTATATTTGCTTCCGCAGCCCCCTTATTATTTGTTAATCTGTTCAGAGGCCGTAGGTAATCCTCGGATTACTGGCCGGTTACGGTGCCAAACCTATAGGGGCGGGTTTGGGTCGTGACATGACCACTCTTGACTTGATAAACTTGGCATAATGTCTGGCTAAGCCCAAGCAATATGACTAATTTTCTTTATATGTGTTGGTTGTGTTGGTTGCTTTTAAACCAATTTTCTTAGTCATTTCCATTCTTTAGTGCATTTGTTCCAAGTGATGATTAAGTCCTTAAAAAGGAAAGAAATGTCAAACATGAAGTAATTCTCAACATGAAAGAGAGATTATGCCGTTGACAATGAATCTCCGTAGAGATTAAGCTATTAAGTGTGAATCTCTAGTTCATGTGTTGAATGATCGTCAACCGATTGAAACAACTCTCAAATGAAAGAAAGGAATGGCAAGTTGATTCTTAAAATGAGGTCATTAACATGAAAGTTAGACAAAGAAAGGCTAAGAACAACATAATTGTCACGACCCAAAACCGGCCCTATGGGTTTAGTATCAGAATCGCCAAGAATCCGAGATTATCAAGGCACGCTAATATGAGAAACGAAAAGCAGTCTGTTTGGCGGAAGCCAATACAGTAAATAAACAATGTCCAATGAGCTGTGACAGTTTGTATGCAAAAAGACTTTTCATACGTATATATATGAACAGTACAAAACAGTATGTACAACATTAACAGTCGATCAGAACAGGGACCTAATCCCTGTTAAACAGTACAGTACAGTGCTATCAGTCTATACAGTTAGTATAAAACATATACAAAGACAGACGGGGGAAATTAAAACACCCCATAGCCTTAGCTTGGCAGACTCAGAACCTCGCGGTGAGGCACAGTGGTTGGCTTGACAAAAAGGGGAGTCTAACCCACACTCCTAGCTCTGGTCTGGTGCCTGAACACCTACATATATATATAAACAGTGAGCTAAAGCCTAGTGAATAACATAATGCGTAAAGGGGTTAAGAATGAATGTCCTTGCAGTAATGAAAACAGTTTAATTGATTCAAGATATCGATAATTGATCATTGATTAAAACAGTCATATGTGGTACATCCATTAGCATAGCAGTATAGTAAACAATAGGTCTTAACAGACCGAACAGTCAATGATGGCCATCATAACGATGTGAAGTTCCAAGATAGAGGCCCACAGAGATCTCTATAACAGTAGTAGTAACAGTAACAGTAATTGCTATGAATGCCACAATATAGTTCAGAATAGAGGACATACTTTCATTCACGTAGCAGTATTAATTCAGAAAACAGTACAGTTATTCAGTCAGAAAATATTCATATTTGAACATATCTTTACACAATTGTTACTTACAGAGTTCTGGGCTACAGTTAAGCTAGAGCGCGTCTCCAGTCGCCAACCCTACACAGTTATAGATTGAACACATACACTAAGCTACACAGTTGAAAAAAATAATAACTTAATCCCTAATTTGCCTCGGTGTCACTACAAGAAATTGCACTTTTGGCGACTACTTTTGGCGATGACGTCAATTTTTCATCGCCAAAAGTATATTTTTGGCGACACAGTGATCAATTTCGTTGGTAAAAGTATACCTTTACCGACGAAATTTGTTGCCGTCGCTAAAAAGGCATAATATTATTTTAGCGCCAAAATTTTTAGTTGGCGCCAAAATTTCAAAACTTTTACTTACGAGGCTTATGTTTTAGCAACACAATGAGTGTTGCTATTAGTGTGCTTACTTTTGGCGATGACAAGTTGGCGTGGGCAAAGAGTTAACCATTTAGTGACGACGACACTATTCGTCGGTAAAAGTTTTGCTAGTGGAATGATGTGATTTAGTGATTTGTGTTTTTGATTATAATTTTTGAAAGAGTTTTAAATATTTTAGTTACTGAATTGTAAAGTTAAAAAGAGCATTGAATTAGATTACAAAATGAACCCATTGAGCCCAAACTCACTCTTAAGTTGAGATGACTAATTTGAGATAATTTAAACCTTTTCAAAGAATATGGTTAGATTATCAATTTCAATATGTTTGTTTTTATTTACAAAAATTAGTTTCAAATTTTTTCCTAAAAACTAAAAAAAAAATTGGGTGAAAAAAAAAACTTATTTTTTTTATTTTTTTTTCTTTTAGTTCATATATACTTTTTAAATTTTTGAAAATTTTATTTTGATTTTTATTGCTTTCAAATTATTTTTAATTTTTTCAAAAAAAACAAATCTAATTTTTTTTTGATTTTTTTAATCTTTTAGGTCATAAATATTTTTAAAAATTTTAAAAATATAATTTTGATTTTTATTGCTCTGAAATTATTTTTAATTTTTTTAAAAAAAACAAATCTAAAAATTGTTTTGAATATTTTATTTTATTTTATTTATTTTTTTGGGGTGATCTGCTGATCGGCGGTGGACATTTCTCTCTTAAAATTCCCTCATTTTTTTTCCCCTCATCAAATCTCCCCAAATCAATCTCCACAATTTCACTCTTGCACATCCTTATCTCAGAATTCGTAGTTCTCTCTCCCTCACGATTTCACTCTTGATCGTAGGGTTTGTGCCGCTTCTTTATCTGTTCTTGTGAGATCGGTGCTTGATCCGCCTTCTGAGTTTGTTCCTTTTGCTTTGTATCTCAATGCCCCTGCTTCTCTCTCTCAATTTCTTAAATGAATCTATGTTTGTCTATTTTCATTTCTTCTACTACTGGCTTGTGGAGATTTTGGGGTTCTCTGTAAAATGGCTTGCTGGCCCTCCAGCCAACACAAAAAAAAGAAAAAGCATAGAGTTATTGGCATGTGGTTCTTTTTACTATATTTCTGTGTTTAGATTTTGAATTCGAGGATAGATACAATAATGTGATCAAGAAAAGTAACACCAATGACTCAATTATTTGTTGGATTAATTTGATACATATAATTTAAGATATTCATGAATCGAGTTTCGGGAGTCTGACCTCTAGTCACTACAAACAAAATTGAGTTTTTACGACTCCACATTAACGACACACAATAAATGCAAGCCGTGGTTTCTTACTTTTATGACTTACTTTTTTTGCATGTCATTAATAATTTCCCAACCACGACGTGTCCATTGCGTAGGTCGTTAATGCTAATAATGAAGATTTTTTTACGGCTTGCAATGTTAGCCGTAAATAATAAAACTTTCTACAACGTGCATATGACATGCCGTTAATACATCAACTATATACGACACTCGTACACTAACCGTTAAAAATATTAAACATTTCACGGCGCATAAAAAGTCAACCGTTAAAAATATTACACATTTTATAGTATACAAAAAGTCAACCATTAAAAAATATATTTTTTATAACACACATATGTTAGCTATTAAAAATATTTTACTTTTTACGATACGCAATTCCTGTCGTGAATAATATGACCAAAATAAAAATAGGGGCCAAAATTAAAATACTCTGGTGCCAAATGTAAAATGAAATAATCTTCGAATTGGCATAGCTGTCTCTCTCTACACGACTGCTAAAAGCTCAGTGATCTGCAGAAGTTACTGCGACTCTTTACTTCACCGCTCTCTTCCATTTCAAACCCTAAATCTCTACTCCTCCACCACACTCTTCCATTTCAAACCTCACTCTCTCCTCCAATTTCTCTCTCTACAAGCCACAACGGCCATGGCTCTTCTCTCACCCAATTCATCGATCTAGAGCTGCCATGGAGACTAGCAAAAGGCGAGAGCGGGTTTTCAGAGACTTCCATTGCCTTTTACCCTTTCCGTACTCACTCAACACTCATCACGGTTACCCCTCTTCCTATTCCCTTCTTCAGATCTAATTTTTGTGTACCCTTTTGCTGTTTTCTTCTTGTGTTTTTTATTTTTTGGAGAAAAAATTGTGTTTTTGATTTTGGGTTTTTTGTGTTTAGATGGATCGGTATCAAAGGGTAGAGAAACCGTGGCCAAAGACGCCGATTAAGAATGAGATTCGTATAACCACTCAGGAGAGGATGAGGAACTACATTATTTATGCTACCACTCTGTTTATGGTCTCCCTCCCTCCCTCTCTCTCTCTCTCTCTCTCTCTCTCTCTCTCTCTCACACACACACACACACACGGAAAAATTAGGGTTTTGATTGAGCAAATAAAAAATTAGAATTGTGTTTCAGGTTGTGAAATTATTATTATTTTTTTTTTGTTTTTAAATTTCTTGAATGTGAGTTGGGGAAAATATCTGAATCTGAATTGGAAAAATTAAAACCTGAATATGAAATTAGGTTCTTGGATTGAGCACATTTATTTATTTTTATATAAATTTGTTGAATCTAAAGAAATTGGGTTCTATTACGAATCATCTTCGTTCAATTGGAATCATAAATGCACAAACCATCATATAGAATGAAAGTGAAACACGGCGCACAGGGAAATCTTGAAAGACAAACACAGTTGTGACAGAAGTGTTGCAGTAATGTAGAATGTAGAACTACATTCCACTGTATACAGATGAAAGGTGCTATAAGTAATGATAGTTTATATTAATTTTGTAAAAAAAAAAAGGCAACAGTTTCATTTAGTTTGGTGAGCACGCAATTTAAAAATTACACTGTTATTTCATAATTTTTAACCAAAAACATGACCCACATACTAAAAACCTTGGTATATGACCTGACAAACATCGACAATTTTTTCCTCTTTCCCCAGAAATCAAGGTTAAGTGGCCAAACCAGGTAACCACTTGGCTTACACTGGCAGTGGTATAAGGTAGACAAAATGGAAGCTTGGAACTTCCAAGTTTGGCTGAAATTTTTTAACCTTATTCTAATGATATCCTTTAACTAAAGAATGCAAGACAACAGGACATCTTTCATCTCGAAATTTGCTAAAAAGAAAAAAAGGCAAAGCATTTATCTTGCTTTCTTTTACGCCTCAAAAAGAAAATTTGAAGCATAATATTGCCTTAACTATTCCAATGTGAAAAGATGAAAAACATGTTCCTGATAATTTCCAATGTGGCAGATATACAGATAAAACCAATCAAACAGGTCTATAATAATTCCTGTATTCTGTATAAAATTGTCAAATAGTCCCATACAACCGAAGCTGTCTTCAAGAAAGTACCACTCAATAATGTTGTGCTTCTCCTTCACCATAGACTATTCTTCAAACTTTGCCAATGGGCTTCCTTTCTCATTTGAGATTCAGTGCAGATTTTTCTTTTTAATTCTATTTTTGAAACAAAAAGAAAACACAGATGGTCATGGAAACTTCTTCAAAAATAGAATTGTCAAGATCCAATAAAGCTTTATAGAACGTTATTAACTAATTTAAGTTATGCACTCAAGAAGTGGGTAATAAACAAAAGGCAAGGTCCCTTTTAGGAGTTTGATCATAAACAAAAGGCAAGGTCCCTTTTAGGAAACCGCATTAATGGTTCAATTCCAAAGGAAATCTGAGACATTGCTACTCTTGAGGAGCTGTAAGTCATGGATAATCTGCCTATTGTACTAATAAATGAAGCCCCGACCTTGATTTTAACGTGAACTATCTTATCTGAGGTCTTGGAAGATAATCGGCTTGGAGGACCTCTTCATCAAAACCTTGGAAATTTGAAACGCATGAGGAGCTGTAAGAGAGTTCTTTCTATTTGTTTTAAACTTAATACTTTCTTCTAAAGTATACACTTGAATATACCGAATTACATGGTGGTGCTATCATTGCCAAAGCTTCTTATCTAAAATGCTTTTACGGTTGTAGATAGAGTATTAATGTGTTGAAAAAGCAATTGCGTGATCGGAAGGGTTTCAGATGCATGATCCTGTCTAGCCGTGACCTTCAAATATTGGATGAGAAGTGCCATGAGAACTTGTTTTTTTAACTTCCCAGTACTGTTTCCATAAGGCTTTTGTTTTTATTTTTTTATTTTTATTATCAAAAATTTTGTGATCTTTTTAAGCTACATTGAAGGAGAGCATGGCTATTTTGAATTTAAAAGCATCGTGATTATTGTTGATGCATTTCTTGCCTTGTCCAACATTCAATCATTGTGTCTATCAATATATAGAGTAATGCGATACAAACAAAAAATTCATATATAATGATGTGACTCATTGTAGACCTTTCACTTCAAAACAAAACACCATTGAAGATGGATTTATTTACAATAATGGCATTGCCATATCATTCTTATCATGTTTTTTGTATGAATTTTATGTATGTTTATAATTGTCCCAATATATATGGTAGTCTTTGTCTGAGATTGCAGTGTCAAACATCACTTACATGCATTGAACATTGTCTTTTGGGTATCTTTGTATGTTGAGTTGAGTGTGACAAAATGATGCTAACATTGCCACTACTGGTGCTATCGTTCTCATGTTGTTTCAAGGGAATTTATAAAGGATAGTTTTCTGCAGCCTTTTTTCTGCCAACAATTTTATTGGAACAATTCCAGACACATTCAGCAAATTGAAGAACTTGACAGATTTGTAAGTGGTAATTATTTTGAAATTTATTAGTCTTGAATTTTAGTAAATCTAAAACTTCTTCAACTAATTGCAATAGGATAGATGGGAGTGTACTATCTGGGAAGATACCTGATCTGATTAGGAACTGGACAAAAATGAAAACACTGTGAGTATCATTAGTAGTTCCATGCATTAGCAATCTTTTCCATGCCTATGGAATTCTAACAAGCTTTCTCTTAATTTTTTAATTTTACCTAAGAACATCTCAAATAATTGTTAAATAATTTGTTTCAGGCACATGCAAGGCACATCCATGGATGGCCCCATTCCTTCTATCATATTCCAGCTGAAAAACATAACCGAGTTGTGAGGACTTATTTACATTTGTAATTACTTTTATCATATTTAGTAAATTGCCTAATTACTGGTCCAATCCCAGATTACATTGGTGAATTGGCTACACTTAAAACATTATAAGTTATTCTAATTAGTATTCTTACTGGGATGCATGGTTTATATTTTTTTAATCGAATCTTGATTTGATATCTCCAAACAAACTAAACAGAGAAATGCCAAATTTATGCTTGTAATCTGGAATGAAGTGGTTGCACAAGATATTTCACTCGGCATGTTACATTATATGTGATCATTGCGTTGAAGGATAAATAGTTACAACAGAAAGCCAAAGAATCAGAAATGATGTGATGTCTTGTTTCTTCTTCAAATAGTAAAAAATAAATAATTTTATAAGCTCGTCAATACCCTTGGAACCCCCAAGGACACACCACTGTCTCCACGTTTCAGAGGCTCGTCAATACCCTTGGAACCCCCAAGGACACCCTATAGCTCCGTGAGAAATTGTGAGTGTCATCTCTTTACTTTCATGATCTTCGGTTTTTAATTTTTCGAATTGTGATTTTATCTTGGTGAAATGTTTTTTTTTTTTTTTTTGGGAGGGGGGGTGCCCGATTAAGCAATTGGGTCAAGTTGGTTTTGTTACAGATATGAATTAAGAGTTTTGAATAAGGATTTATGGTCGTTTTGGGAATTGACTCTCTTAGTAGTTTTTGGGTATTTACGAAAAGAAGCTCCTTTTTTTTTTTTTTTTTGTGGCTAAAATTTCAACTTTCCAAAATAGCCTTAATAGATGATGAGTTTGACTTAGTGGGTTGTAGAGAAATTTTGGTTATGATGATTAGAAGACTGAACCGGAAGGGGATGATGGTAAGCAAATTGGATTGAGTAGTAAAAAAATTGATCTCAGTAAGTAATCTGGTTTGGACAAGTTATGGTATTGATGCAGTAATAGATCCTCGCCATTTGGGCTCAATTCTTGTATGGAATATGCCTAATATATTGAATTTAGCTTATGTCAATATACTGTGAAGATTTAAATTTATGCAAAATGATTTCCAAGGTCCCCTTACAAGCTAAAACATAAGAAGAAATCCCATCTGAAGCTCCAAATTGGCAATAAGGAGATGATGTGAGAGTTATATATTCTTTGTTTTGATACTCTACCCATTCCTATCTCTGACTAACTTCTCATGCCCAAGTGATTGATCGTGAATGCGAAGAAGTACATCTCTGACTAGTTTCTTTGATTTGAACTGTATTTGTAAATTTTGTATCAATTTTGCGTTGTATTTATATTGGTTTGTTATTACTCGTATGTTAAGAGAAAATAGTTGATGAAACATAGAAAATGTAATTTGACAGATGCTAACTGTTCCCATACTAGGACTGTGAGCGAGGAGGGTTTATTGTGATTCTGTGGGTTGGGTTTGGTGAGAACCTAGACTTGTCTTTCGATGTTTATTTGCGTGTTTTAGTTGGTCTATTTTAGGGAATTGTTTATTTGAGGGTTGGGTGATTGAGGCATATATTGTTGTATAGTTTTTTCTCTTCAAGAGTTGACTACTTGGTGTGAGTTGAGTGTTGTCTGTGGGTTGATTGATATTGGCCGCTTTTTTGTGAGTCTTGCGCTTTTCTATTGTTGAATTGTCCTATTAATATATTGATTGCTTGGCTCTCTTAGGATCATTTAATGAATGATGGCCTGGAGCAAGTAATCCATTTTGATGGATCTTGTCCCAATTGTTGATTGTTGAAGCTCTTGTTTTTGCTTTGGTTGTATATGTCACTATGTTGAAGAGTTGGTCGTCTGCATCTAGGGACGTAACCAGAATTTCATCACCAGAGGGGCCAAAAATAAATAAAAATTTTCACCATATACACGAGCACACATGTATGTATAATATGATATATAAATTATATCTATACACATAAAAAAAAATTCAAATACCATAGAAGTAATTTCTAATAGGATAAAAAAGTTTTTTTGGTCCAAAATAAAAAGAGTATATGGGATAAGAATGAGATATATATTTTTTATACAGGAGCCATTTTATGTATAAAATGGGATATATATATATATATATATTTAAAATTCCATGACAAATCATATTTTTCACAGAAACAGGGGGGCCATGGCCCCCCATAGTCTTCTCCTAGTTCCGTCACCCATATTTTTTTCTTAGACTTTGATTTGTGACTCCTGGCAGTACTATGGTCAATAATTTGGATGGTCTAATGTTAAATTAGTTCTAGTTGATGCAATTTTTTGGTGATTTTGTGCTATAACACATTTCATGTTTCTTCAATATAATTGTTAGTCTTCCATTCATCAATGACACATATTAGATCTATTTAGATGACACAAGTTGATGTCAAAAATAAATTTTACTTTTTAGTGTTCACCTATAGGGGTCTTGAGAAACAACATAGTGCAATAATGCCAAAATTCCCCCATAATAAACATGGATTATATTAAGGAAGAAGGAGAGAAACTCCAAGGATCATTTGTAATAGTTTATCTTCCTACATTAAACACTTGCTTGTAGAAATCATTTTGTTCTGGTTTTTTTATCATTCACAATTTTATTTTTTAAAAAAATTGTGAATTCATGATATATTCAGGTTAAATTGGAGGGAGACATTGACCAAGGTGTGGAATACTACAAGAAGGCTCTGTATTATAATTGGCACTATGCTGATGCCATGTATAATCTAGGCGTTGCATATGGGGAAATGCTGAAGTTTGACATGGTAAATTTGTAGGAAATAAAACTTTTGTGTCTCTCTATCTCTCTGCTTTTCATGTCTTTCATTCTGAAGCAAACTTCACATGAATGAAACTGATCTCCTCAAACATTATTCTCTACTAGAAAGTACATTATCTTTATTTTATTTTTTTTCCTTTTTGCAATCATCGTTCATTTTCTTCCTTTCTATTAGTTGCTTTAATGAGAAATTTGATGCATTTCAAATCTAGAACTTGAGAATATTTATTTAATATCTGTGCAGGCAATTGTGTTTTATGAACTTGCTTTCCACTTCAATCCTCATTGTGCAGAGGATTTAGGAGTGATATACAAAGACCGTGACAACCTTGATAAAGCTGTGGAGTGTTATCAGGCAAAATTATGATGCTTATGTGCAAATTTTAAGTCTCAAATCATCGTGCGCTTGATATTATAAAAATTATTTATTCTTCTGCAGTTGGCTTTATCCATCAAACCAAATTTCTCCGTCCTTGAACAATCTTGGTGTCGTCTACACTGTCCAGGTTCAGTACCTTGGAAAGGACAATATGCAAATTCCGATCGATTTACGCTTTTATTTCCTTTACAGGTAAAATGGATGTCTTTGCAAGCATGATTGAAAAAGCTATTGTTGTAAACCCTAAATATGCGGAAGCATATAATAACTTAGGTCTCTTTGTTTCTCTCTCACCTGGGTCATCATGTTTTTGGCATGTCACATTTGCTCTTTTGTTAACATGGTAGTTATTCGCAATTTTGGTTGTCATTGGTATTATTTGTAACGCCCTCGAAATTAAACCCATTAAATATAAAACAAGACATGCATTATTAAAAGAAAACATTATATTATTTCAATCATCAGAGTATTACGAAATAAAACATCATAATAAATGCCCTACGGGCTTACATCTTGCCAAGCCAATACTTGGACACAATTCCATGAGTTCTAACTCAAAGCAAATAAAGCCCTAGGCTTGAATGTTTACATAGTTCAAATAAAACAAATAAAACATATAAAGCAAGTCTTCAAGTCCAAATCCTCACAAGCTAAGTCTTTGGAGGTTGTGAACCACCTGAACCTGAAAATGAAGTTCCCATATAGGGTGAGCCACAGCCCAGTAGAGAAATACTAAACCAAGCATAAGAATTAACTAAAGCAGTAGCACCAGATACATGGTTAACACAAAATATTCAATTTACAATATTATGACACGAATGTCTACGTTGTCTATGACACATGGTCTATGACACAATACACTTTTCATTCATACAGACATGGCTCAGAACCTGGCCAAACAACTCAACAAGGATAACAAATCAGGTTAAACCTTTCTTATAACAAAATAAATACACATGCTGGTGTTATAACAATCTCAATCAAATCCACTTCCATACTTCTCAACTGACACACATGGTGGTGATGTATCATATCAACAACAAATAGAAATATTTCTATTATCAATAAGCACACACATATGTGATGCTACTGGAGTCCATCCCCTATCTCCTCCCAACAAATCCGGTTTAGAGGTCCATCCCCTATCTTCCCCTAAACCGTGGAGTTCATCCCCTATCTCCTCCAAAACCAAATGCATATGCAACATAATCAATACTTGCCATATACAACACATAATCAATACACGAATGTTCTCAGATAACTCAACAAATAAATAAATGACTCAATTTCGTTATACCTAAGCCGCATGCAAGGTCTACAACAATCAATGGCTATCCTCCACCGATAGCCCAAAACAATTATTTCTAAACAAGAAATAAATATAACAACACAAATAATCTCAATTTCATAGATGAGTGATTAAATATCCAACTACATCAATTTATCTCATAATCCCCCAATTTCATGAATTAAACCCAATATCACAATCTTCCCTTAAATTAATTATATAAATTAATCTATGACAAACCCTAAGGTTTCTCCCAAAATTACCAAACTACCCCCACATACCAAAATACCACCACTTAGGATTAAAACGTATAAATGGAGTAGGAAATCCCTACCTCGAAGAAATAACTCAAAAAGAGGGAAGATGAAGACGATGCCCAAACTTCAAAGTGCTCCAAACCAACAATTGCTCAGATTAAATGAAAGCCCTCACTCTCTCTATCTTATTTGTGAAGCAACTAGGGTAAAACACACCCTAACTAGATCAAACTAAGGAGAGAAGATGAGTTGGGAGAGAAAACTCGTAACCTAGGGTTTTATAAACCGAAGGCTGAAAATATGATCTCAAACACGCTGGCCAGATTTAAACAAAATAGGCTCGCTCGGCGAAGACCCGCCGCCGAGCGACTGCATACGTAAAATCCTCGCCGAGCCAATAAAGGCTCGCTCGGCCGAAGAACAAAACAGTTCGCTCGAGCGAAGATAAGCTCGCTCGAGCTAGCGAACACTGCTCTCAGGTCAAGTACTGGACGCAATCCTCGCTCGAGCCAAGAAAGGCTCGCTCGAGCGACGGACCAAAAAGGAAGACCTCGCTCGAGCGAAGAGAAGCTCGCTCGAGCGACCAAGCTAAAAACTGAACATCAACACTTGGTTTCTAAGCCCAACCAACCTGCAATCAACCTGCCCAAAACATTCTATAACCCAAGAATAAGGAATCAAAGGACAACAACAACAATAACATGACAACGGAATCCACGGAACATAAGTCCGGATACAATAATCAAATGGGAAAAGACCGGGGTCGCTACATTATTGGTGTTACTTGTCAAGGGAGATAAAAAAAGATTGTATTTGTGAATGTTGCTTCTCTGCCAAAATTCAAGGTTACATAAATGTAGTTTTCATTTGATACTGAAGCTAATGGTTTTATTTTTTATTGGGATTGCATTTCACAAACTTGAATTGGCTCTTTTACGTTGTTTTCATTTTTGGCTGAAAGGGAATTTTTGTGACACTTCTTTTGCGTTTGTTGATTTTATGGGAGAGTTATCTTTGGTGGATGGATTATAGTTGGCTTTTTGTAGACCCCTAGTGTATGGATGGAGGATGTGCCCCTTTGTTGTCACTTTATTAATTTACCTCAAAAAGAAAGAAAAACAAAAAACAAAAAGAGATAAGAAGAAGAAGAGAAAAGAATGCTTCGACCTTGCATTTGAAAAATCAATACTACATATTGTGTCTGTTGATTCTGTTTAGTGGTGATGTCTAGTATCCTAGGTTTTCCAGTCTTAACACATTTTTATTATTTGGACACAAAATAATGTTCTGTTTTGAAATTCTCTCTCTCTCTCTCTCTCTCTCTCACACACACACACACACACACACACACACAGAGTTTTATTATCGATTAGTTTCTTAAAATTCTTTTTGTATAGGGGTTCTTTATAGAGATGCCGGCAGTATAACTCTGGCCATTGAATCTTGTGAGCAATGCCTTAAACAAACATTTTTTCGTTTGTTCTCAGAGGTTAACTTTTTTCCAGTTTTGATTAAATCATTTTATGAGTTTCTAGTTCTAAATTTCTTATGCATTTTATATTTTTAATTTTTTCACCATCATAAATCTACAAAACCTACATTGCGTAACTAAAGGATGCGAGGATCCCACACAAAGATAGCTCGAACTGTTGGGGCTTTTACTTTGAAATTTTCAAGTTCAATTCTTTCTTTATTTGATCAATGGAAGGTAAGAAGCTCTTTTCTTTTTTAGGTTGTATCAAGAACAATATTCTTGTGGGCTATTGATGACCCTATCTAGTGCTAAAAAATGATAAATTTTGGAGCTTCCTCTATTGAGTGCAATTTGCTAATGCAAAATTAGTTACTAATTAAAGAATAAAATTCATTAAAGAGGGGGTCTAATTTTTAAGATAGAGAAACTTGACTTTGCACAAAATGATGAACATGCTAAATGGAATATGATTTAAATTCTAATTTCAAGTGCCAAATTAACCATTACATTTTGAAATTCTACAAATTTGGATGCTGACAGTGTTTAGTAATACTAAAATGGCATTAAATTATCAATGTTGTCAAACATGATGTTAATGTTATGTCAGGTCCTGGGATTTCGGATTTTATGTTGCACTTATATTTAAAGTCCCTCTAGCTAGTGTTTTGATTGATTGCTTTTTGTTGCACAGCCAACATTTCTTGATATGTATGTTAAATCAGTTCTAAATGCAAAAGAAAAGCCAGCAATGGGTCTCAGTGAAGCTTTCCTTCCACTGTTTACTTATTTGTCGCATGAAGATTTTAAAAGTATTGTGGTCCCATCATCTATTAAAAGTAAATTTGCATCACGAGCATCTATCCTTGTAAGTGTAGACTTACAAATTTGAACATACTAAATTCTAAATATAGAATTATTGTTTAACTACAATAATAGTGATTGTATTGAAATTCAATTTTTGTTACCAAAAGAAAGAAAATATGGCTTCATCTTTATTACTTCCACTCAAGAACACACTACAATAGTGATTGCCTTGTTGCTTAGATGTTCTTCATCTTTAATTCTGTTGGTCTCACCGGTTCTGCCGTCTTTGAAATTTTGTCGGCCAGAGAATTTTCTTTGAAATTCTTCGTGAAGCGGGCTGCTACTAGATGCTGGTTTGTTACAAATTTGGGTTGTTGTTAGTTTCATGATTTCATTTTGTTATCTGCTGTTTTTACTATGGGTTCACAATTTGGATGTATTTGAGTATTTTAGTGAGTTTACCCTTTTCGGTTTTATACAACACTTCCAAAAGCATATTTTTCAGCAGTGTTTTTTTGCCTACACATCAACTTTAGGCGATTTAATATCAATGTTATTAATTTGTAATAGTAGTGCCTGAGGGATGCCTCTTGTAAATATGTAAATCTTATAAAAAAATATATATGATTTTCAATTTTTTTTTGCCGCTACAAATTTGTCGTTGCTAAAAAGTCAAGCTTTCTCGACAAACAACTTGTCGGTAAATGTGTAGCCAAAAGTTTATTTTTGTCCACTCATATTGTGTTACTAAAAGTGTATTTTTTGCCAATGCCAATTTGTCGTTGCCAAAACTAAAGCTTTATCGACAACCAAATCGTTGGCAAATGGCAACATTTACCGATCTAAATGTGTCGCTAGAAGTTACTTTTGCCCACTCATATTGTGTTGGTAGAAGTGTATAAATTGCCAATGCCAGTTTGTCGTTGCCAAAAGTAAAGCTTTAGCGACAAACAAATTGTCGGCAAATGGCAACATTTACCGACGTAAATGTGTCGCCAAAAGTTTACTTTTGCCGACGCATATGTTGTTGGTAAAAGTATATTTTTTGCCCATGCAAATTTGTGTCGCGAAAAGTGCCACACAATCATCATATTTGAATGACTTTTACCAACGCAAGGTAAATTGCCGACGATGGATGAAGGCTTTTATCGACGACTATGTTCGTCGCTAAAGGCATTACTTTTACTAACGCAATGATAATTTAAATGCAAAAACTTTTGCCAACTCACTTTTGCCTACGAGTTGCCAACGTAGCTTTGTGTGTCGGCAAAACTCTTTTGCCAAATTTTCTCTTTTAGCAACATATTTTGTTGCGTTGCGAAAAATGCAATTTCTTGTAGTGTGTGTTCTACATCTATATCCTTGTTAAGATGTCTTAAACTAGGCCTAAGAATACCTAGGATGGAATGAGGATGCAAAGATGCATTTTTAAACACTTAGCAAAATTTTCAGAAAAATAGAGTCCCGTTAGAGCATGGCTTTCCCCGCTCGAGCGGACATATGGACAAAGGTTTCCCCGAGCGGATCAGAAACATGGCAAAAGTATTGATGCAGAAATTCTTGCTCGATGGGCCGACCTCGCCGGCGTGTGACTCAAGTTCCCACTTGAGCGTGCATTCCCCGCCGAGCGGATCAGAAATAATGCAAATCGAGAGCACGATTTCGCCGGCGTCGATTTCCGTGCTCGAGCAAACTGCATGAACTCAGCACGCACGCTCGAGTGTGGACTTCCCCGCTCGAGCGTGAGTCCAAAATTTGGAATTTCCAGATTGAACATTCAAGCTCAAACCAAGTTTTAATGTATTAAAACCGAACCTCTGGGCCAATTTTCTAGAAAACTCATGTAGACTCATAGAAGAACATGTTTCAAAGCTCAATTTGTAAAATCAAGGCCCAAAGGTAGTTCAATTAAATCCAATTTCAAATCAATTTTCATGAACAAGATGAACATGCAACATGCATGAACTTAAATCATTTCAAAGCTTTAAATACAAGCTCAAATGAGCTAACTCTTACAAAAACATGATGAATTCATGGTCTACTCTCAAAATATAGACATGCAAGTGAGGAATGATGAATTACAACCTCAAAACTTATCAATATGCACATGCATGCAACAATTGAGCTCTAATTCAACACTATCGAACCAATTCAAGCCTTAGATCACTAAAGACCCATTAATCATGCAAGAATAAACTCAAATACACAATGAAGAAGGTCAATGATCTACCTTAGGTCTTTAATGTAAGATACACAAGCTCAATTTGCAATCTACACTTCAATTCCTTCAAGTTTCTAAGCAAATCAACAAGGACAATTCAACTCTCTCACTTTCTCTCTCTCTAGTTCGGTGGTGGTGAGGAAATGAGCTGATGAAATGTTTGTTTGAGTGTACAAAGGCTCAAATATGTTTAGCCTACACGGCCCACTAACAATGGCATTATTGTAAATAAGCCTAACGATGCAATTCAACCTTAATTAATCTAATTTAATCATACCTAATTAGTTTTCAGATAATTATACCATAAAATCACATAAATTATGATGATCATAAAACACTAATCGATCTCCGGTTCAGCTGTCGATAAGGCCTTCAATTCGCAATTTAAACATAAAACATGAACAGATAGTCAAACAGTCAAACAGATAGATAATGCATTTAAACAGATACGGCAATCAATCAGTTTCAGATTTCAGTTAGTCAGTTCAGTATTTCAATCATTTCAATTACCAATCATAATTAGTCACAGTTTAGCAGTGATCAGTGGTTAATCAGTAATCAGTGGCGAGGGTTATTACAATAATACAAGCTACGTACAAACACCAATGCTACAACAATGGAAATAATCAAAGCTTGAATCAATTAAATAGATTAGGACAGCCTTAAAACAGTCTCTAATAAGCCAAAGCAGTGGTTGAAAATGCAAGAAAAGAACTCAAAAAGCTAAACAAAAAGTAAAGACAATAAAGCTATGTAAGAAAAAACAAGGAGGGGTGGCTAACCCCTCCAATTTCAAGACTTCAAACCATTTTTTTTGGCCTTAGTTCAACTTTGAAAATCAGTTCAAAAATCAAAGGAAAAGAGTGTAAAGGAACCAAGGGTTGAGCTATGAAGATAGGTGCAAGTAAGGGTGTTAACCTTACCATCTTTGATACCTTATCCAAACCCAAGTTTCAACACTTAAAATGGATGCAACACAGCCCAAGAATACAAGAAATAGATAGAAATGAATTAAGCAAAAGAAAGAACAAGAGTTGCAAGCTTATACCTCTCAAAATGGAGTAAGCTTTGGTTGATGATCAAACTCACTCTTGACACACTCTCAAACTTGAATTATGCTTCTCAAGGGTCAACCAAGGCTCTAAGATGATGAGTCAAGGTTGTGTATGGTGTATATAGATGATACAAGAAAGGTAGGTTAACTCAAAAATAGCTTGCAATGGAAGAAGGAGGAAGAAGGAGCTCTCTCTATGTGTATTGGCTTTCTCTCAATTGTTCAACCCTCAAAATAGAGGTATATGGTCGTTTATATAGAATTTGAGCAAGAAATATCATAAATATCTTCAAAAATGGACAACTGGCGGCCTCCCGCCCGGAATAGTGTTTCTTGCTACCAAGGCCCAACTGGCCCTCAATAGCCAAGGGTCCAAGTGTTAACTTTAGCAGGTTAAGTGCGGGTTTGCATGGCAAGGTGCGACTTTGCATGGCTTTTGCCTACTTATGGGCCAAGTAAGCTCAAATTGTCTGTCGATCAATGTTTTTGATAAAACCGATCAATAATTTTGGACAATATCATCAAACTAAGTGCAATTGGGCTTCTCTTGTCTCTCAGTGTCAGAAAATTGGTTTTGATTGAAAAACGGGTTTAGGGGTATTTTGGGTTCATTTCAATTGGGGCATGGATTCGTTAGGTAACTGAGGATTCGTGTGTGTAATTCTTTTGTCTTCTTAGTGAATTATTTTGTGATTTTGGCTCGTGATTTTTTTGATCATAATTGGAGGTGCACCAATTATGATTTTTTTTTTCTTCATGTTATGTCATTGTGTTGATTTGTTGTTGATTGTCTGTAGATATAATTCAATTCTAGTCAATTGTATTAGATCTATGATTGTTTGATTGAGAATTGTTGTTCATTGCTAAAAATTGAATCCTAATTGCAAATCACAATTTCAGAGGATTTTAGATTTTTCAAAGAGGAAAAGTTATTTGGAGATATAGTGAAAAAGGAAAGAAGATAATAAAGGGCAAATTACACTTGTAGTCCCTACATTTTGTCTCTTGTGTGATTTTGGTCCCTCAACTTTCAATTGGCTCAATTTTGACCCTTAATTTTAAATTTTGTGTCCATTTACTCCAATTGATAATGTCGTTAGTATTTTTTACGAAAAATAATTACTAAATCAATTGAGATTAACTCACTGAGTTTTGGAAATTTATAATTTTACTCTAAAAAATATAACACATGCCACTTATATGCATATTTTTATTAAAAAAAAAATGTTAAGAGCTGTAATCAATTAGACCAAATTGAAACGAAATCATAAATTCAGGTCAAAATCGAGTCAATTGAAATTATATGGACTAGAATTAGGGGTCATCACAGATCAGATTAGGTTGGGTGGTAGCCTATCCGCCATTCGTCCCAAATTAAGCAGATTGGAAAAAGTCAATTTGTATCCGTGCACCGGTTTGGTGAATGCAGATTGAGTAGGCCGTGCGAATTGGCTGATGGATGAGATCAGTTTAATGGTTTAGACTTTACAAATTTTGATTATTTTTCTTAATTATAATTCATAATTTTTACAATCTCCAATAACTAATAATCTAAAAAAAAAGAAAGAAAAAAAGTATTATTTGTCTATAATAGCCCTGGAACAACATGTATATTTTTAAGGTATTGTTTTCCATTTTTGCAAAAATGTTTTATTTATTTATTTATTTATTTTAACTTTATCTATGGACAGATTGGGTTCATGCGGGTGCAGGATGATTGATCCACCATCTAAACTATATCTGCGGATTTTGAAATATTTCATCCGTATCCGTCTGCTAAAAGACACGCATCCGCCTAAAATCAATCTGGTTGGATTGGGTCGGTTGGGTTGGGCGGATTAGACGGATCTATGATCACCCTAACTGAAATGACACAAAGACGAAAGTACAGGAACTAGTATCGCAATTTGCCCTAATAAAGACGAAAAATTGAATGAAGGAATATATTAAATGAAGGAAACCTAGGTATTGTAGAACTTACTGTCGTATTAAAAAAGTTACCAATAAAACTTACGAGAATTTATGTCAATTAAATGGGACTAGTTAGTAACTAACCCTATATCAAACTTTATCTATAAGAGTTAAATCTGCAACTACACACCACAAATGATGTTACACAACAATTAAACTCACATCCTAATTAAATGGAAGTTACCTGATTTTTGACGTGGTTACGAAATTCTGTGTGGTGCTTTGTTTTGAATTAAAGTCTTCATTGATCGCTTTTCATAAATCAATTTAATTACATTATGACTTGAATTTAATGGAAGTTATGAATTATTGTGACAAATGATATATTGGTTTGCTTTGGCTGAAAAGTCTTACCACCACTCGTTTTTATTGAAAACTGATGGCCAACACTACTAAAAAAAACACTTTTTGCGACTGCCGCATGCCGTCGCAAATAATAAAAACACAGTCGCAAAAGACTTTTTGCGACGGCCTATGCGACCGCACACGGGGGATGCAAATGTGGGGGTGGCAAATACTTTTTGCGACGGCAAAGCAATGGTCGCAAATTATTTGCGACCGCCTAAACTACTTTTTGCTACAGTTATTTTGCCGTCGCAAAAAAAATAAAAAAATAAAAAACACTTTTAGCGACCATTGTTTTACTGTCGCAAATAATTATTTATTAAAAAAAATCATAGATTGGTTTGCTACAATAAAAAATCAATTACAGGCACCAAATAATTTTTTGTAAATGAAAAATAACAAAATTAACAAATTAATTAAATTTATAATAAACATTATTCATTAACCATCCTTAAATATACTGCACTAAAAAATTCAAGTCCTCAAAAAAAAAAAAAAAAAAAAAAAAAAAAGCGCAACATAATCTTTGGCTCCCAACATCAATCGCCGATTAAAACTCAAATATAATTACATCATCTAAATATAATTCAAGCCACAATAATGCATTCTTAGGACAATTTGTTTTCCTCTTTACATGAAAACACGATTATTTCTCAAGGAAGTAAATGTAAAAATAGAGAATACACCACACCAATTACGCAAAGATTGCGAGAGAAGCGAACGAAGTTTGCCAATAAATCATTATTTAACAAAGAACTTTTTTGATAAATATTATTTAACAAAGAACTTTTAAGTAAAGGCAAAATACATACCCATTCCTGATGCACTAATTGCTCCAAGAGAATCAATAGCTATAGTTCTTGGCCTATGGAAATGAACAACGGATCCTTCTATACTACCTTCAACAAGGATATTCTCAACTCGCAAATCTAAAGAAGCAGATGGATAAAGATGTTAAAATGCCTATATAAATAAACACCGAACCCAATCAAGAAACATTTTTACTAGACAAACACCAAGGGTGAAGGATAATGAAGAGTTGACATTGCAATCTTCAGCAAAGGATGAAGTAGTTCAACGGGCAACTTTGAAGTTGATACCAAATTTTGGAGTCCTAACATCCATTAAAATATGTATTTAGCTAAATCATTAGAACAAAGATCGAACAAGTGTTTTAGATCAAAAGAAACAAAGACAAACTTACACAAAGATCGCTTTTTGCATCTTCTAGAGGACCTCGCAGAACAGATCCAAGTCCAAGCTTCATTTAAGGAGAGGAAAAAAGACAAACGAAGGAAAAAAGAGAGATTCATTTAGTACAATACATGGAATTCAATATTAACAAACTAGAAAATATATTATAGACATCCTTTCTCTTTTTTTTTTTAATTAATAAATAGTATATTGTGCGCATCTTAGATTCTAATTAAGACATTGAAAACTCATTAGGATTTGAGCAATTTACAACAATCTGCCACTGCCATAAAAGTCTGTTTCCATGTCATAATAAAACAATCTGCCAACTCATTAAAGATCCTCCACCCACTATGAGCTTCAGTTTGTTCATTCAAGTAATTTGATCAGTAAACAACATATGGGAACATTCAAGGAAAGAGTACTTTATCATATGTCAAGGCCCATAGAAAAAAGTCCTGACCCAACATGGAGTATTTTTTTTTTTTTTTTGATAAATAACATTGAGTATATGGACCGGATGATTTAAATCATTTGCACATGCTGGATATCAGTGTATGAGGCAGCACTCAGCAATGCATCAAAACCATTCCAATGATGTGTGTGTGCAAGAATGACATGAAAAGTTCAAAAAAGATGTCATAACTACTGAGTAGAGTTCAATCTGAAATTTTTTAAAAAATAATCTTGGAAACTCTAATATCATTAAAACTATTTACCTTTGCTACAAAGATTAAGAAAGGTTGCATCTTGAAGATTACCTGTTTCAACCTGTTAAGAAAATACTACAGCTAAACAAAGTAACAAGACAATACTTTATACTTATAAAGCTTAAAAGATGATATCAAATGGACAAATCTCGCACTAAAGAATGCAATTATCTTCTAGATCCCATAAAGAATGCAAAGAACAATTGCACGTATGAATTCAATGAGCATAGATCAAAGTGCTTCTCTTATAACCGTATAAATAGTTAGAAAACAATAAACGAACAAGTTTTTCCAAAGACAAGACCACCATAGACATCTAGCAAAGTACGAAAATTGTCAAATCTTGGGTCCTAGAGCAAAAAATCATTGCAGGGCCAAACAATAGAACAAAGTAACAATTACGATGATGATTAATGGTAAAAAACGACAACAAAATGATAAACAAATAACCAATGAGACCGAGAGAACCTACTAGAAATTCAAGAGATGGACATTTATATTACACCATTTCCTTACACAAGCACATAATGCACATACTTTCTTGTGCAACAAAAACAAACTAAACTACAGATTGAACTTTTGTCTTATCGACGCCTAATAATCATCAACATATCTATTAGTACGCAAATCAAAGTTCAATTACACTTTAAATTTGATATCTATACCATATCCAACTTCGTGATCAATTCCTGCCTACCATTGTAAATTGGTGGTGAGACATACAATGAATTTGATGTAATTTATAATGGAGGAAACAAACCCCGAAGGGGGAAAGAAAATGACAAAAAAGATGATTAGGCAATGTGAACACTACTTATCAAAACAAAAACAAAAAAATAAAAAAATAATGCAAAGTGAACCCTTCTTACCGCCGTCCTTTAAGTCTAACAGAATCCCTTTGTATCTTTTTTTCAAGCACCAAATGATTTAAATGTCATGATCGAGATCGCCTCAGACATTTCGCCACTATTGCCATCAAGAATTGAGTTAGGCCTTTCATCTTTTGATCTTCCAGAAACTTCGTGATATAGCTTTTGTCTAGATTAGCATACATACAAGTGATAGCTAGTTAACTCAGCTTATTCTAAAACTTTACAGAGACAACTAATTTAAAACTGCAGCTTTATATCATCAAAGATCTTCCATGTAGAGGATTTTAAAACCATAGATAAGGCAAATAATGCCGTATCTCTTTAATGGATATGTAAAGGCTTCTAGATAAAGTCAGATTGAAGATATATGTAATTCTCCTATTTTCTTTTTGTAACGCCAATAATGCCAAATATTTCAAACTTCAATACACATTTCACATATATCAACACACTTTTATATAATTTTACACACTTCTTACACATATTATCATATACCAACATTTAACAATAAATAGAGCCCTAGATGAGGCAACGTTCATGAAATACTTCAACATATGTACATATATTGAAAATGAAGAGAATTAGGTATTTACTTACCTCTGGGGTGGATTTAGGAGAAGGAGGAGATTTGTTGGGAATTGACTTCTTGCGATTGGAGGCATTGGGGATGAATAGACGAGTGGTGGTGGGTCTGTGAGAAGTGGAGAAGAGGCGTTGGGAAGAAGATAGAGAGTAACGTGAAGTAATCGTGAACTGATCAGAGAACCGAGAAGCCACAATTTCAATCGCCATTCAAGCACAAAGAAACCAAAAGCTAACGTAAATATTTCACAAAATAAAAAAGAAAATAGGGAAAATCTAACATAATCCTATTGAGGCTAAACTAAATTGAATCACAATAAAACCAAACAAATAAAACAAAGATACGATTAGAATCTAAAAGTTATAGCAAATCGTAATAAGGAAACAAAATAGGAATTTACCTTTACACCGATCCAGAATCCGTAACATCTCCTGACTTCTTCGCCGAAACTGAGAAACAAATGAAAGTTATTGTATTTCAATTTTCTCGGATCCAAATCAACATTCTTCAAAATTTAATTAGAAAAACAAATCTCTTCTACAGAATACTCAGTCACGAATCACACAAACAAGAAGAGTGAGAAATTAAAATCACCTATTTTGTATCTATATGGCTATAACATTGATATAGGTTATGAAAAAGAACAAAAAGGCAAAAGAAAAATATATACATGACATGACTAACAACAAACTTTTTTATTTTAAAAAAAAAAAAGGTTTGCAGAGAGTAATACTCTGGGGCAAGGAATATCTCATCGGCTGCCACTAGAGAAGATGGGCCCGCAACCTCAACTCTTCCAAGGAAATTGCGAACTCCCGCATCAGCAACCTTAGGTATAAAATTTTCATCTACAAGTACGTTTGTTGTCTTGAAATCCTTATGTACCAAACGGGGACTCAAGGAGTGGAGATGAGCCAAACTCGCATAATTAGAAATGAATCAGTAAAGATAAATCAAGCATTGCTTCGTGATCTTTTAAACATAAAGGCTCAAATACCTTAATAAATAAAGTCTTACCGAGCTTGGAATAGAATTTTGAGGGAGCGAGATGGATATTCTGGTACTTTTTAACTATAGAGAAGGAAAAGTAATACCAGGAAAGCCACTAATAATCACCTTTAGCAGCCCCAAGAGCTATTGAAAGCCTATTCTTGAATTCTAGCTTCTCCGTGAATCTGGCCGGACCTCAAACGAGAGCAACATAAAACTTTCATAACAATAATAACAATATAGGACAAGACATAGAATATTTTGACATGGGTGGAGTATTGTATACACCATAACTCCACACCAGATCATGTAAAAACCAGGTGACATATACATAAATACTTGCAAGTTGCAAAAAATGATATAATGGTGGAAAGGGAAAATGAACACAAGCTCATTTGTTTCATCAATGTCCTACATTACCGCTTGCAAAAAGCAAAAAATGAGAACTGGATAAAGCATTACCATACAAGTGAATGGAAATACTTCCATAAGGTATGTACTCATAAACCGTAAACCTGATCATTTTCCGGCAAGATCCTAAAAGGCTCACAAGATTCCGATGATGAATGGATGAGAGATATTGTACCTATATGAAATTAAGACCAAATTTATCAATTATGGAAATTTTAATTAAACAAAGAATAACAACGAAAGGTGAAACAAAAGATGGACATGATTCACAAGAAAATTGAACATATCATTTTCCCCATCAATTCCAAAGAACTTTAAAGTGAGCTTTCGATTCGTTAGATCTTTCCATTATGATGCATGTTGTTTCCATGTTTGATAAGGTTAACTTTGACAAGCCATTTCCTCAAATATGGAGTTGAAGAAGAAATAAATACTAAAGAAAATACCGTAAGAAACCAAATTAAAAGGATACACAAGTTAAGAAAATGAATACTTTCTCGAGGATTTACCATCGGTTGAGATAATTCGCTAAAGAGAGAAACACAACATGCTAATAATATCTAATGGATGCTGAGATGTGACCATTTTGGAGGGATGTGCAAAACAAGGTAAAATCCATGCAAATGCCGAAAATGAAAACAAAACTCACAAGTCCCAAGAAGAAACCTTGTTTAAAAATTAAAAATATATTCTTGTGAGCAAATCCCACCAAAGGCAAGCAGAGGAACAAAAGTCAAACATTCATTAAGCTAAACTCGAATTTCAATAACTTGAAAATATGTGAAAACAAGAGCATTAACTCTCTTGTACATCCCATCAATTTCAAAATTAAAAGGAAACACGATGACATTGCTGGAGTCTCAAATACCAAACACAAGCATTTCGAATGCAACAAGTCCATGCATAAATCCTTCCAACAGCTAATTACATTTTACCAATAGGAGAGGAAAGTTATTATCACCTCTTCAACAAATTCCTGACTAGGTGTACCAGCTCGCTTTTTTATGGCTACAAGCATTCTATCATTTAGCTTGCCTTTATATACCGGCCCAAATTTTCCTTCTCCAATCAAACTTTTATCACTAAAATCTTTTGTGGCCAAAGACAATTCTTCCATCTCAAAATGCCTTGCTTCTCGCAAGGACAACTCAACCACATCCCTTCTTCCTACAGCTGATCACCAGAATAAATCATGGACCGATACATATCCATTTACAGGTTCTGAAATATGAAGAACATTTGATATAAAGTTACTAGAAAATCCAATTAGCATGATCAACGAACTAATTTAATATCACATATAAATCAAGCAAATTCAACACTAGGACTTTTTATCTTCCAAATTCAAATTTACCAGTTCTTGCCTCAACAAATTCAAAATTGCTGATCATAAATGAAATCTTGATTTCAGGTTAAAAACAATAATGTACTACTCACTATAATGTATTGAAGAAGAAATTGAGAGATATACACTAATAGATATGGAAAATGCAAGAAATTAGGGCAAGAATAAGATGAGTTGAACCAGAAGATACCTGTACGAGGATGAGATGAATTAGTCGAACCAGAGCTTCCTCATATGATATGTATGTATAGCTAGAGATAGATAGATAGATAGATAGAGAGAGAGAGAGAGAGAGAGATTGGGGGCGAGATTGAGAGAGAGATTCATACCGCTGGAGATCTTCAGACGACGATGACGAGCGAGAGAGCAGAGCTATACAGGTCTGTTGAACGCGTGCGAGAGAGAGAGAGAGAGAGAAAGAGAATGATCCGCCATAGATCTTTAGAGCTATTTGTCAATTCTCTCTCTAGAATCATCTAGAACACAAGCTATCAGAGATATATACACAAATATATGCATGTATATAAAGAGAGAGAAAGAGACCTGGAAGAGGTTGAGGAGGGCAGGGGCGAAGGCGAGGCAACCGAAGGAGAGAGAAACGTTAATGGCGACCTGAGAACTGAGAGCTTCGACGATTGATTTAAGACAGAGAGAAGGGGGGGAATGACATCAATATTTGTGAAATAGGGCTAGGGCAATTATAAGGAAAAAAGGAAGAGGAAATGAATATAAGGAATAAATAGATTATTTGCGACTGATAATTAGGGGGTCGCAAATTGTATAGTAGCAAAAGGTCATTTTTCTAGTAGTGCAAGCTGTAGGGTCATATTGATTATGACCTATCCTTTCTGAAGTTGCATAGAAAAGTCTTGTTCATGGAAAAGAATTTCAATAATCGCATTAATCTGAGTAAAACAACCCCTCCAACAACAAATTATTTTTTTTCTCTTGAAATAAGGTCACAAAGTATTCTAATTTAATATTAATTGAATAAAATAATAAAATAAAGTATTTTTTAAATTTTTTTTTAAGAACAACTTAATATCAAATAATTAATGATATACAAGAAACATTTTTAGACCACCAGATAATCACTTCTCTCCAACACGCAGTAAAATAATTGACGAAGCAGTCCAAAAGAAAGGACCCAATCAAAATTATAGCATATCACGGGTAGATATATTTCAATGAGAAAATAGTAAAGTCTTTTGTCATTCTTCCATGTCATTGCTCGTCGAATGCTTGTGATTGTTTTTGTATTTATATAATTACAGTTTTGTATTAGGTTTTGTTTGGAAATATATTATTTTATTAATTTTTTAACTAAAATATGAAATTAATTTTTTTTTTTTTGACTCCTCTCATGTTAGCCATCTCCACTTGTGAGAGTATTTGAATTTTGTAGGCCTATTTTGAAACTAATTTTGGTAATTTAAGCTGTTCAATTTTTAGGACTTGTTGAGTATTATAATATTCATGTAAAATGTTAGCAGGTATTTTAATATTATCCTGTGTTATTGTTGGTTTTCCTTTTCTTTTCTTCCTAGTTAAGTCTTGGTCTTGATCTTGGTCATGGTCAAGTCCAGGTAACTTATCCATTCTCCAAGTCTCTCCAAGTCTTCCCAAGACTTATCCTTTAAGTCATCCAAGTCTTTATCCGTTGCTCCACCAAGAACTTGCCTATTAAGTTTCCTTTTATATATATTGAACTTTGTCATATCTTGTACAGGTAGAGGTGAAGAAGTTTTGGTTGTTTGGTTATGTCTTGAGTGAGATTATCAGGCAAATAAAAAAGGGTGTGTGTGATAAAGCTTTGGGTTCAACCAATTGTGCAGTATTGGTGAACCATACGACTTAGTCGGGTTGTATCCTCGGGGACAAGTCAAGGTTTTTCTCACAGATCGGTGTGAGGCTTTGCCTAACCGCAGAGGGCTTGAATCTTCTTAAAGAGAGCGAGTTTCCCGCGCCTCAGCCCTGATAATAAGTTATTGTAATTTTATTATTTGTATTTTCTGGTGTGTTATTTGTAATTATCACCAACAATTTTAAGGAGATTCAAATAGGAAAAGTTCATGGAGCCAGTACTGGAGAAACCTAACGAGAATACCGGCGATCTCAACAAGCCTTTCCGGTTCAAGGGAGCTCATTTCAAGAGATGGAAAGGCAAGGTGCTTTTCTACCTCAGTCTCCTCAAGGTGGCCTATATCCTAACTGAGAAAAATCCTAACAAAGTCCCCACTGAAGAAATGACTGATGAGGAGTATGCTGCTCATCTTGAAAAAATCGAGAAATACAACACAAATGAGTATAATTGTCGATACTATCTTTTGAATTGTCTTTTAGATCAATTTTATGATTATTATGATACTACTTACACCACTGCCAAGAAAATTTGGAAAGCCTTGCAGAATAAATATGACACTGAAGAAGCAGGCGGTAAAAAATATGCTGCAAGCCGCTTTTTCCATTATCAAATGATAGATGGAAAATTAGTGGTGGAGCAAGTTCAAGATTTTCAGATGCTAGTGGCTGAAGTGAGATCTGAAGGCATCAAAATTGGAGACAATCTTGTTGTAGCAGGTATTGTTGACAAACTTCCATCATCTTGGAGGGAGTTCCAGAAGTCAATGTGCTGCAAGCAAAAAGAGACGTCCTTGGAGACTCTCATCACACGGATTCGGGGTGGAGGAGGAAGCACGAGGACAAGATGCTCTTATGACACAAGAGCATTCCACTGCAAAGGTAAATTTAACTTCTGGAAATACTTTACATAAAGGTCAATTTCATAAAAATAGTCCTTTGAAGCCAGTTAAGAAAATTTGGAAAAATACTGGAAGGCCACAAAATAAAAATTACTCGAGGCAAAAGAAATAGAACCAAGAACCCCCTTCACAAGATTTGACAAACGTAACATGTTTTGTGTGTGGCAAAAGTGGACATATTGTTCGAACTTGCAAATTTAAAAACAATGACCTTGACCACAAAGCTAATGTTACCGAGGAACCATTTGTAGCTATGATCACGTATATTTTTATGGTTCAATCTGTGGAAGGGTGGTGGGCAGACTTTGGTGCCAATAGGCATGTTTGCTATGATAAAGATTGGTTCAAAAATTTCACTCCTTTTAATGAGGAGAAGACTGTTATGCTTGGTGACTCCAGTTTAACCAAGGTGCTCGGGTGTGGGGATGTTGAGCTGAATTTTACCTCTGAACGTGTGCTTGTTTTAAAAGATGTGTTGTACACACCGTCTATGAGAAAAAATTTGATGTCGAGTTATTTGTTCAACAAAGCTGGTTTCAAACAGACTATTGAATCTGACCAATATGTAATCACTAAAAAAGGCATATTTGTGGGAAAAGGGTATGCCTGTGATGGAATGTTTAAATTAAATGTTGAGAATGAGAAAGCACATGTTTCTGTGTATATGATGTCTTCTATGAATTTTTGGCATGCTCGTCTATGTCATATTAATAGCCGATATGTGGGAGTCATGAGTAGTTTAGGATTAATTCCCAGACTAACAAATAAGTTTGAGAAATGTGAAGTTTGCAATCAAAAAATAACTAAGGGGCCTCATAAAAGTGTGGTGAGAAATACTGAATTGTTAGAATTAATTCACACTGATTTATGTGAATTTGAAGGAATTTTAACACGTGGTGGAAATAGATATTTTATCACTTTTATTGATGATTTCTCAAAATACACTTATGTATACTTATTGAAAAATAAAAGTGATGCTTTTGAAAAATTTAAAGAATTCCTTCTTGAAGTTGAAAATCAATTCGGTAAAAAGATTAAAAGATATAGAAGTGATAGAGGCCGGGAGTATGAATCTTTTGGATTCAACCCGTTTGCTCAGTCTTTGGGAATAATCCATGAAACTACTCCACCATATTCACTTGCATCTAATGGTGTAGCAGAAAGGAAAAATAGAACTTTAACTGATTTAACAAATGCTATGCTAATTGAAGCAGGTGCTCCTTCAAATTTGTGGGGAGAAGCAATTTAAACTACATGTTATGTCATGAATAGAGTGCCACATAAAAGAACAAAAGTTACACCTTTTGAGTTGTGGAAAGGGCATAAGCCAAATTTGAAATATTTGAGGGTTTGGGGTTGTCGCTTTTGTTAGACTTGTGGACCCTAAAAAACCTAAATTAGGTGTGAAAGCTGCCACTTGTGCTTTTCTTGGATATACAACAAATAGTACAGTCTATAGATTTTTTGATATTGAAAACAAAATAATTTTTGAATCAGGTGATGCAATTTTTCATGAGGAAAAATTTCATTTTAAATCTAAAAATGGTGGGGGTCAAAATTATCAAGAAAATATTTTATCTGAAATTGGTTCCTCTACTCCTTTACAAAGCCAAGATACTATAGTTTTTGAACCTAGAAGGAGTAAAAGAGCCAGAGCAGAAAAAGATTTTGGCCCTGATTATCATGTTTTTAATGTGGAGGAAACTCCATTAACTTTACAAGAAGCTTTGGCATCTCCTGACTCTGTTTTTTGGAACGAGGTCAGAAATGATGAGATGGAATCATTTTTATCCAATAAAACTTGGGTATTAGTAGATTTACCACTAGGTTGTAAAACTATCGGCTGTAAATGGGTTTTGAGAAAAAAACTTAAACCGGATGGAACTATTGATAAATATAAAGCAAGGCTTGTTGCAAAAGGTTTTAAACAACAAGCAGATCTTGACTTTTTTGATACATTTTCTCCGTTACTAGAGTTACATCCATAAGATTATTAATTGCAAGTACGCAATTCATGATCTAAAGATTCATCAAATGGATGTTAAAACAGCCTTTTTAAATGGTAACCTGGGTGAAGAAATCTATATGGATCAACCTGCGGGTTTTGTGGAACCCGGTCAAGAAAGCAAAGTGTGCAAGCTAGTTAAATCCCTCTATGGCTTAAAACAGGCCCCTAAACAGTGGCATGAGAAATTTGATTCCTGCATGATTGAGAATGGTTATAAAACGAATGAATGTGATAAATGCATTTATTATAAACCTAAAGAGCATTCACATGTCATTATTAGCCTCTATGTTGATGATTTACTTATATTTGGCTCTAATTTGCATATCATCGTGGAAACTAAAAATATGCTTAGTAGCCATCTTGATATGAAAGATCTTGGTGAGGCTAATGATATTTTGGGAATGAAAATTACCAAAACTTGTGATGGTATATTTCTTGATCAATGCATTATGTTGAGAAAATTTTGAGAAAATATAATTTTTATAATCGCAAGCATGTTCTTATTCCTTTTGATTCTCATGTGCTTATTTCGTTGAAAATGATGAAGATGTAATTAATCAAAAGGAATATGCTAGTATGATTGGTAGCTTATGCTATGTGACCGATCAGACTAGACCTGACATTGCCTATGCAGTTGGAGTACTTAACAGGTTTACTAGCAAGCCTGGCAGTGATCACTGGCTAGCCATTGAGCGTATTATGAAATATTTATCTGGTACCATAAAATATGGCTTGTTTTATAATAAGTTTCCTGCAGTACTTGAAGGTTACAGTGATGCCGATTGGAATACCTTGTCAGGTGATTCATTATCAACCACTGGTTACTTATTTACATTGGGCGGTGGTGCTATAAGTTGGAAATCGAAAAAACAAACCATTATTGCTAATTCAACAATGGAGGCTGAGCTTATTGCTTTAGCTACAGCCAGTGAAGAAGCAAATTGGTTAAGAGATTTGTTAAATGAAATCTCTTGTTGGGAAAAACCAATTCCACCAATACTGATTCATTGTGATAGCACCGCAGCAATTGGTCGAGTTAATAACCGTTATTATAACGGTAAATCCAGACCTATCAGAAGAAAACACAGTACTGTGAGATCTTATATGACTAATGGCATCATAAATGTGGATTATATTAAATCTGGTGATAATCTTGCAGATCCATTGACTAAGGCCTTAGCAAGAGATAGAGTCTGGAATACATCGAGGGGGATGAGGTTGAAGCCCATTGAATATAGCAGGAGCCATGTATGAGGATACTCAACCCAAGGACCAGAGATCCTGTAACTGGGTTCAATGAGAAAAACGATCATATGATGGCCGTGAGAAATGCACTAAATTAATTTTACCCATCCCTATGATGTAAGTGCATTTATCCTGTAATGTTGTAAATGTTGAGTTATTAAAAACTCTTAATGAATTTCTATAGCTCTTATTGAGTGGGGTGTCATAGTTACAGGAGCACCCTTGACAGAATTCACCTATGTGAGTGTGGTAGTGGGGCCGCTACCTATGAGATTTCGGCTAATTCTCAAATACACTCATGAATCCTGGGATCGCACAAGGCCGTAACGTGCTGGCATTTAAAGCTTTTGTGAACACCTGAAATATTATGTGTGTGCAATAATTATTTATTTCCCTTAAGCAGTCATAGTTCAATGCTGAGCATACTATTGGCTTTGGAGTAGATATTATTGTTTCACTAATGGAGGTTCAATGCAGAGCACATCTACCATGATGCATAATATCCTTATTTGCCTAATAATCTCAGTTTTGTTACCTATAATATTAAAATAGGTGGGGTTATGTTAGCAGGTATTTTAATATTATCTTGTGTTATTGTTGGTTTTTCTTTTCTTTTCTTCCTAGTTAAGTCTTGGTCTTGGTCTTGGTCATGGTCAAGTCCAGGTAACTTATCCATTCTTCAAGTCTCTCCAAGTCTTCCCAAGACTTATCCTTTAAGTCATCCAAGTCTTCATCCGTTGCTCCACCAAGAACTTGCCTATTAAGTTTCCTTTTATATATATTGAACTTTGTCATATCTTGTACAGATAGAGGTGAAGAAGTTTTGGTTGTTTGGTTATGTCTTGAGTGAGATTATCAAGCAAATAAAAAAGGGTGTGTGTAATAAAGCTTTGGGTTCAACCAATTGTGCAGTATTGGTGAATCATACGACTTAGTCGGGCTGTTGTATCCTGGGGGGACAAGTCAAGGTTTTTCTGCTGCACCGGTGTGAGGCTTTGCCTAACCGCAGAGGGCTTGAATCTTCTTAAAGAGAGCGAGTTTCCCGTGCCTCAACCCTGATAATAAGTTATTGTAATTTTATTATTTGTATTTTCTGGTGTGTTATTTGTAATTATCACCAACATAAAAAAATCAAGATGGTCGAACATTAGTAACTATATGTTTGAATCAAATTTGTATTATAAAAAATAACTGACTATTCTTAAAATTATATTTGTCGTCTATATTTTTTTAAACAAATATAATGCAAACATATAACTATCAATGTTCAATCATCTTGATTTTTTATATAAATATTTTACTCAATGAGTCCTTAAAAGTGTACAGCTCGAATCACCTAAATAAATGGATCTATGAAGCTCAAATACTCTCTCAAGATGACAACATGAAAAAAAGTCAAATCCTAAAAAAAAATAAAAAAATTATTGTATTTGAGATTACTTTTTGACTTTTTATGAAAAAAAAAAGGGGTAAAATGTGTAGAGAAATAAAATCTTCAATTTTTTTTTGTAAAGCTTGTTGACTTTTTAACTTTTTTTAGTGACTTTTTAATTTCCAAACTAAAATTCAAACTCTTCAAACAAGGCCCTAGTCCTCTAAAATTCAGTTTTGTTAATTTTGCCTTTAAAATTTTCAATTTTAATCCAATTGGTCAAATTAAAGGTGGTATGCTAAATCATTAACAAAACAATTATAAATTTTACCTATATTCCCTAAAGTTTAACGTTTCGTGACGTTGGTGGCTAAAATTTTAATTTTGTAAATTTTATCTATCAATATTGTAAGGCTATGCTTTTCCTTATCACAATTGTTTCAACATCAAAATGACCCAGAACTCATAGTTTCATATTAAAGGTGGTGTTCAATAACCTAATGTAGCATTAAAATGAATATATTAAGCGAAAATCAATTAAATCCCTTTAATAATTACAAATGGTATCATTTAAAAATTTAAGTAGCTCTTAAAATGTAAGAAAATTTAATTGATATGAAACTTACATAATTTTGATTAAATTTATATATACTTACATATAAACATCAAACCGTTGCCATCACTGCCACCACCATTCTTACCACCGCTGCCTCAACCATCCACCATCCTACCACGACCACCACTTTCATCACCATTGTTATTGGCCCTGTTTGGGAGAGTTTATTTCCAGCTTATTTCAGCTTTTAGCTTAATTTAAGCTATTTTGATGTGTTTGGTTCAGCTTAACAATACAGCTTATAGCTTTTTGTAAGTCAAAAATCAACTTATTCTTTGAGTGGGGGAGAAGAAGCTTAATTTATAAGTCAAAAATTAACTTATGTTCACAGCTATAAGTTATAAACTGTTAGGCTATAAGTTATAATCACTTTCCCACAGCTCTACCAAACAGGGCCAATGTTACCATAACGACCACTATCATTTTATTATGATCACCAAAATCGTTATTACCATTACCATCACTACTACAACAACTATTACTACATCTCCACAACTTTTGCCAATATTGCTATAACTATTACTATCATTCCACCGTCACAATAACCACCATCATTACACTACTCGCCGCTTTCCCTATTTTTTTTATTTTTTTTAATATATATTTTTATCTCCACTACATTACCTCTCAACCAAACACTATTTCTCTATCTCCCCCACCATTGTCATTGGCACTATAGATACTATTGTTGCCTCCACCACCACTACCTGCAATTAACTATCACAATATAAAATTGAAAAATACAATTTAAAAATAATAAATTTTAAATTTAATATACATATCAAACAACTTGTTTTAATTAACATTTAATTTTTTATTAAACAATTTTTTAGTTTAAAGCATTTAGCATTCAATTTTCAGTATTTAATTTTTAATTTTCAATTTTATGACATACAATTTTTATTAACAATTTAGACGGTCCATATGAAATTAGATCCACTTAATTCAAATTACAATAATTGAGTATGAAATTAACAAAAGAAACACAAAAGTGAGAACTCCCACTATTTTAATCAATAAAATATAAGTGGAGACGCGGCATAGTATATTAATTTCTTCTTCCAACTTGGGTATTATATTCTTAACCACCACTAATTTCTCACCCAAAAGTGAACAGGCTACGGGCCAAAATGGCGATGACCAAGAAGACTTGCTCTTCTTAAGTTGCATAAAAAAGTCTAGCTCATGGAAATGATTTTCAAGAAGTGCATTAATTGAAGAAAACAACCCCATTCAACACGCTGTAAATAATTGAGGAAGCACCTCCAAAGAGAATGACTCATCAAGAAAATGATAGTCTTCTATATTCCTTTCAATGAATAGTTATTAAATATAATGGTAATATTACGTAATGATATTATAAGAACCACTATTATTTTATTATGACCACTAGAATCGTCATTACCATTACCATTACTACTACAACTATTACTACATCTCCACAACTTTTGCCACCATTGCCACAACTATTACTATCATTCCACTGCCACAATAACCACCATCATTGCACTACCGCCGCTTTTTCTTTTTATTTTTTAATATATATTTTTATCTCCACTATATTACCTCTTCACCAAACACTATTTCTCTATCTCCTCCACCATTGTCATTGGCGCTATAGATACTATTGTTGCCTCCACCACCACTACTACCAATTAACCATCACAATATAAAATTGAAAAGTACAATTTTAAAATAATAAATTTTAAATTTAATATACATATCAAACAACTTGTTTTAATTTAACATTTAAATTTTTATTAAACAATTTTTCAATTTAAAACATTTAGCATTCAATTTTCACACTGCAACATATAAGTGTTTTAGAGACCAAATATTTTGGTCTCTAAAAGTAAAAATTTTGTTACAAAAGATATTTAAGGACCAATTTTTATCGTTCTGAAGATAGTCACTAAAAGGTCGCCTTTAAAAGTAAAAAATGAGATTTTTAGGGACAAAATTTTGAAAATGCCACTAATAAATTGACTTTTAGGGACAAAATAATTTGGTCACAAAATAGGCTATTTTTTGAGAAAAAAAATTTGGTCCCAAAAGGATAATAATTCATCACTAATGTCCAATTTTCGTTGCTAAAAATATAATAATGACACTTTTTGCAACAAAAATATTTGGTCCTTAAAAATAATTTTGTCACTAAATTTTAGTCTTTAAAACCTTAATTTTTGTAGTGTCGATTTAATTTTTAATTTTATGAAATACAATTTTTTTAACAATATAGATGGTCCATATGAAATTAGATCCACTTAATTGAAATGACAATAATTGAGTGTGAAATTAACAAAAGAAACACAAAAGTGACAACTCTCACTATTTTATTACAATAATTGAGTGTGAAATTAACAAAAGAAACACAAAAGTGACAAGTCTCACTATTTTATTCAATAAAATATAAGTGGAGACGCGGCATAGCAAATCATATTTCTTCTTCCAACTTGGATATTTTATTCTTAACCACCACTAATTTCTCACCCAAAAGCGAACAAGCTATAGGCCAAATTGGCGATGACCAAGAAGACTTGTGCTTCTTAATTTTATAAAAAAGTCTAGCTCAGGGAAATGATTTTCAAGAAGGGCATTAATTGAATAAAACAACTCCATTCAACACGTTGTAAATAATTGAAGCAATTTCAAAGGAAATGACTTATCAAGAAAATGATAGTCTTCTATATTCCTTTCAATGAATAGTTATTGAATATAACGGTAATATTACATAATGATATTATTATTTAATGAGTAATTTCACTTTGTTGTAGAAATCACAATATCGTTGGGCTAGGCTTTTCTATCTAATCTCATTTTGTAATTTTTTATCACCCAAACATCATGTAAGATGCAAAACTTCAGCCAAAACAAGCAAGGTTATTGTTTGGATGCAATGGATATGAACTTGACCTTCTTTTTGGGGTATTCTACATACATTTGTATATCGTTTGATTTCTTACGAAAAAAAAAAAAGGGAAGATGAAAAGAGAAAAGATGAATAGAAAAGTAAGACCAAAATATAAGCCAATCCCAACTCATTTGGTAGGTTTTTATTGGTTCTACTCAGGGCCGGCCCTGAGAATTCAAGACCCTAGGCGAGTTTCTAAGTTTGGGCCCTGTCACTTGTACATACGCCCGGATATAAAAAATATATTTGCTAGTGGCCACTCAAGTTTGCTTGAGTAAATTTGGGCCCTTTGTTTGTTTTTCCAATTGGACTAATTTTTTTATTTGTTTTTAATATAGGCCTGCAACATGTTTTTATTTGGGCCTTTTATAATGGGCTGTTTTATTTTGGAGGGTTTCTATTTTAGTGGGTTGTTTTGTTTTTGAAGGCTTCTAACAATAATTGGACTTTATTTAAAACTTGATAGTATAATAGATCTTCAAAATTTGGGGTCCTATTTTGGGCCAAATTTTGGGGTCCTTAGGCACAGGCCTTACTCGCCTTAGTCTAGGGCCGGCCCTGGTTCTACTATAGAGCTCATTTGTCTAACGCCAATCACGACCCACAATGCAATTGGCTTTGATTTGAAAAGTTGGTGCACACATCATTTTCCTAAAATGAAATAAGCAAAGAAAATAAAGGAGATGAGATAAAGGAGGCAGCAATGTATTCATAACAAATGATGCAAAATAGAAAACAGAAGCAGAGTTACAGATTCAAAATCATCCTGATTTGGGAAATTGTAATGAATGTGGTTTAGTTATAATTTATGATAAATTACAAATACATCCCCTGAAGTTTGCTTAAATTACGAATTGTCCCCTGTAGTTTGGAAAATTATAAATACCTCCCTATCAAAATTTTTTATTTAACAGAATTAATTAAAAAAATAAAATTTCTAACTGTTCACCTATACATTAATAAAATTATCTGAATTATTAATTAAAATAAAATTTTAAAATTATTAAAAACTGTTAATTAACTTGATGATTTATTAATAAAATGACCTATTTGTTATGAAATTAAAAATCTTAGGGGACATAATGTAATTTCTAGAACTACATGGATAATTTATAATTTAAGTAAATCTCAGGAGGTGTGTTTGTAATTTATCTTATAATTTAATGTAGATGGTGACGAGAGTATGACTAAAGCAAGAGAATAAGCAACTGAATGATACACATCACTAGCAGATACACACGCATGGTGATCATGCATCAGTTGTGATACTGAGGATAACATCCTTTGAATAGAGAGGTATGTATGTATACTTGGTATAGGTGTTTGTTAGAGTTGGTTAGATAGGACTCGACTTGTATATGAACTGATGTAATAGCTCATATTAGAATAAAAGTGAATTGATTCAAATCCTCTTCATGGTATCAAAGCTCTGAAAGCTCAAACAAGTTGTGATCCTTCAGTTCTCTTTAATGGCGTCTTTGTCTTCTCTTCCCTCAAATCTTACACTTCCGATTTCTAATCTCAGTTTTTTAATTACTATTAAACTCGATGGTACAAATTACATTGTGTGGAAGACTCAGTTGCAGAACATCCTTTGAGCAACCAATCTTCTTTGCTATGTTGATGGTACTCTTGCTTGTCCATCTGCAACAATCAAGGATTCAGAAGGCAAAAATGTTATCCATAATCGCATTAGTCTGAGTAAAACAACCCCTCCAACAACAAATTATTTTTTTTCTCCTGAAATAATGTCAGATAGTACTCAAATTTAATATTAATTGAAAAAAAGAATTCAGTATTTTTTTTGTTAAAATTTTAAGAACAACTTAATAAATATCAAATAATTAATGATATACAATAAATATTTTTAGACCATCAAATAATCACTTCTCTCCAACACCCAGTAAAATAATTGATGAAGCAGTCCAAAAGAAAGGACCCAATCAAAATTATAGCATATCACGGGTAGATATATTTCAATGAGAAAATAGTAAAGTCTTTTGTCACTTTTCCATGTCATTGCTCGTCAAATGTTTGTGATTGTTTTTGTATCATTTTAGGTTTCATTTGGAAATATATTATTTTATTAATTTTTTAATTTCTTAATTAAAATATATATAAAAAAAAATTTGACTTCTCTCATATTAGCCATCTCTGCTTATGACAGTGTTTGAACTTCGTAAGCCTATTTTGAAATTGATTTTGATAATTTAATCAGTTCACTTTTTAAGACTCGTTGAGTATAATATTCATATAAAAAATCAAGATGGTCAAACATTGGTAACTATATGTTTAAATCAAATTTGTATTACAAAAAATAGATGACCATTCTTAAAATTATATTTGTTGTCTATTTTTTTAAAACAAATATAACTCAAACATATAACTATCAATATTTAATCATCTTGATTTTTTATATGAATATTTTACTCAATGAGTCCTTAAAAGTGAACGGTTCGAATCACCTAAATCGATCTCAAAATGGATCTATGAAGCTCAAATACTCTCTCAAGTTGAGATGACAACATGAAAAAAGTATTTGAGATTACTTTTTGACCAAAAAAAACAAGTGTAAAATGTGTAGAGAAATAAAACCTTTAATTTTTTTGTATAGTTTGTTAACTTTTTAACTTTTTTAGTGACTTTTTAATTTCTAAACTAAAATTCAAACTCTTCAAACAAGGCCTTAGTCCTCTAAAATTCAGTTTGTTAATTTTGCCTCTAAAATTTTCAATTTTAATCCAATTGGTCAAATTAAAGGTGGTATTCTAAATCATTAACAAAATAATTATAAATTTTACCTATATTCCCTAAAGTATACTGTTTCGTCACTTTGGTTGCTAAATTTTTAATTTTGTAAATTTTATCTGTTATTGTAAGGCTATGATTTTCCTTATCATAATTGTTTCAAGATCAAAATGACACAGAACTCATAGTCTCATATTAAAGGTGGTGTTCAATAACCTAATTTAGCATTAAAATGAATGTATTAAGTGAACATCAATTAAATCCGTTTGATAGTTACAAATGGTATCATTTAAAAATTTAAGTAGCTCTTAAAATGTAAGAAAATTTAATTGATACGAAACTTACATAATTTTGACTAAATTTATATATACTTACATATAAACATCAAACTGCTACCATCACTACCATTGTCACCGCCACCACCATTCTTACCACTGCTGCCTCAACCATCCACCACCCTACCACGACCATCACTTTTATCACCATTGTCATTGTTATCGTAAGGATCACCATCATTTTATTATGACCACCAGAATCGTCATTACCATTACAATCACTATTATGACAACTATTACTACATCTCCACAACTTTTGCCACCATTGCCAAAACCATTACTATCATTCCACTGTCACAATAACCACCATCATTACACTACCACCGCTTTCCCTTTTTCCTTTTTTTTTTTTTTTTTTAAATATATATATTTTTATCTCCACTACATTACCTCTCAACCAAACACTATTTCTCTATCTCCCCCACCATTGTCATTGGCACTATAGATACTATTCTTGCCTCCACCACCACAACCACTAATTAACTATCACAAAATAAAATTGAAAAATACAATTTTAAAATAATAAATTTTAAATTTAATATACATATCAAACAACTTGTTTTAATTTAACATTTAAATTTTTATTAAACAAATTTTCAATTTAAAACATTTAACATTCAACTTTCAGTATTTAATTTTTAATTTTCAATTTTATCGAATACAATTTTTTTAAACAATTTAGATGGTCCATATGAAATTAGATCCACTTAATTCAAATTACAATAACTGATATGAAATTAACAAAAGAAACACAAAAGTGAGAACTCTCACTATTTTAATCAATAAAATATAGGTGGAGACGCGGCATAGCAAATTATAATTTCTTCTTCCAACTTGGATATTCTATTCTTAACCACCACTAATTTCTCACCCAAAAGTGAACAAGCTATAGGTCAAATTGGCAATGACCAATAAGACTTGTGCTTCTTAAGTTGCATAAAAAAGTCTAGCTCATGGAAATGATTTTCAAAAAGTGCATTAATTGAAGAAAATGACTCCATTCAACACGGTGTAAATAATTGAGGAAGCAGCTTCAAAGGGAAGGACTCATCAAGAAAATGATGGTCTTCTATATTCCTTTCAATGAATAGTTATTGAATATAATGGTAATATATGCAATAATATTATTATTTAATGAGTAATTTCACTTTGTTGCAAAAATCACAATATGGTTGGGCTAGACTTTTCTATCTAATCTCATTTTGTAATTTTTTATCACCCGAACATCACGTAAGATGCGAAACTTTAGCCAAAACAAGCAAGGTTATTGTTTGGATGCAATGGATATGAACTTGACCTTCTTTTTGGGGTATTCTACATACATTTATATATCGTTTGCTTTCTTACGAAGAAAAAATGGGAAGATGAAAAGAGAAAAGATAAATAGAAAAGTAAGACCAAAATATAGGCCAACCACGACTCATTTGGTAGGTTTTTAATGGTTCTACTATAGAGCTCATTTGTCTAACGCCAATCACGACCCAAAATGCAATTGGCTTTGATTTGAAAAGTTGGTACACAGATCATTTTCCTAAAATGAAATAAGCAAAGAAAATAAAGGAGATGAGATAAAGGTGGCAGCGATGTGTTCATAACAAATTATGCAAAATAGAAAACAGAAGCAGAGTTACGGTTTCAAAATCATCCTGATTTGGGAAATTGTGATGAATGTGGTTTAGTTATAATTTAATGTGGATGGTGACGAGAGTATTGTTGGAACAATCTTCTGCGTACAATAAATAAATTGAAACTAAATCAAACAAATAAAATAAATAACATATCGAAATTATTTTACCGAACTGAATGAATAATAAAAAGATCAAGTCGATGTAGACATTCCCGGACGCATTTCGGGGGAAGGAGTGCGAATCCCCCCTGTTCTGGTTCGATATTGGGTCACTACAGTTCAAAGGACTCAAATGTCACGGTTCTCAATCTTGAACCGAAGAGTCCAAATCCGGCAAATCGTTTTGAAAACAGATTTTTTGAAAGAAGTGTCAAACATAGACTGCTTCGCCAGATACAGAGTCGCCACTTAAATATTTTAAAATGGGAAATTTAGGAAACCCTGACTCAGTGCCAAAGGCCACGTGTCCGTCATCACCAAAGTTGCCTCGGCTCAGGAACTTGGGTACGATTGGGGAAGGTCACTTCGTGAGCACCCCCGCTCACCCGGTCGAAAACCGGCCTCTACTAACCATGATATCTGATTTTGAAAACATTGTGAGTTCTTATTCCGGTTATTAGCTTAGGTTACTATGTGATGCGCACAGCATACAAGTATAGATTGAATCGCCTGAATTGGAACAAGACACTTTGTGCTTGTTTGTTTGAAAATGGTTTGATGGTGCTACCCGCAGGTAGGCTAAGACGTGAATTTGCCACCCTCGGGTGGGCTTAGAAAACAATGGTTTTGCCACCATCTAGTGGGCTTAAAACAAGCATTTGATGAATTGTCCCAATTCAAGTAACTCAACCTCCACCCACAGGCATTCAAGGCAGTTATATCACATAAGCATTTAGCCTCGTGGTAAGTATGCTATTCATGGCAGTCACTCACACGCATGCAAGGATGCTAAAGCATAAAACTCACCGAGTACTCCAAGCCAAAATAGAAGCTATGTTAGAAATCATGCATGGTCCTAAGTATACAGCAATGCCTAATGCAACACATGCAAAAATGCAACTACAGCAGGCTCGACTATTCTAAACATGGCATGTGGAATGCTACAATTAACACGTATTCAATTTGGAATTGAAATACAAATGCAGTTTGTATGATGCGCCGAGCCTGGTGCGTGCAAAACAGATGAATGATGTAAACATGCTGTCATACTGTATACTAATTGAAATATGGCCTATATCTAACCATCGCAAGCGGATAAATAAAAGGGAAGAAAGACGTGGGGTTGGAAGACATACATCACACTCACCCACACTTATTACAGTTTTGCCCTCGCGCAGAGGGTCCTAATAAAATAATACAGTCCGAAATAAAAGAATAATACAGTCCGAAATATACAGTCCGAATAATAAATGTACAAATTCCTAATTAATTATCAAATTAAATAAGAAAGCTGTAAAATTGGCGTGCAAGTCAGGAGCTGCCTTGACTCTGCTCCGGATAATGAAATGATGCATGTTGGGCTGCCTTGCGCGGAAATCCACTGGGATGCCCCAATTAGCCTCTGTTTGCAATATTTCTCGAAATGCGTGCCAGGCTCCGAAAAGTTGTTGATTCTTTATTTTGCTGCAACAGAGAGCAGGAAAGAGGCATAGCAATGTATTTCACAAATATATGCATGCCTCGATCCTCGTGCCACCAATCACGCATATCGATGCATGATGGCCGAGGAGTCGGATTGCACGACTCAATATGAGAATGCATGCAGATGAATGATATAACAAAACCTAACTCCATCATGGGTAATCCGGAGTGTCGGTGACTTGGGAATTGAGACACGTTCCGTTAGTCGGAGTACGGAACGTACCTCGTTTCCCGTGCCCGGGCTAACTCCTATCCCGAACACGATGCAATATGTATGATATGCATGAAATGCAACTAAGATACAATCCTAATATACACAATGCTATGAAAATGAGATGTCTCGGAATGCATGCACACGGGCACGCAAACCGAGGAAATGATCCTAAGGCATAAAATGGCATACGCAATACAAATTGGACTTACACTAACATGAGTGGACCTCAGCCACACTCACATAAGAGGCCGTCGGATAAAAATGAAGTGCCTCGAAATGCGTGCACACAGGCACGAGAACCGAGGCAATGGCATACACAATGCAATGATGCTAAAATGAGATGTCTCGAAATGCGTGCACACGGGCACGCAAATCGAGAAAATGGCATACACGATGTGATGAGACTAAAATGAGATATGCGATGCAATATGGGCTTACACCAACATGAGAGAGCCTCAGCCACACTCATATAAGAGGCCAATGGATGAAAATGAAGTGCCTCGAAGTGCGTGCACACGGGCACGCAAACCGAGGCAATGGTACTAAAGTATGAAATGGCATTCCAAATGCAGATTGGACTTATACTAATATGAGAGGGCCTCAGCCACACTCACATAAGAGGCCGTGAGATGAAAAATGAAGTGCCTCGAAGTGCGTGCACATGGGCACGCAAACCGAGGTAATGGCCCTAAGGCACGAAATGACATGGAAAATATGCAAACATGCAAATGGAATTTCAGCACTCACAAATGATGCAAAACAGTCTCGAAAGGTGGGGAAATGACACCAAATGCACGGAACGGTCCCGAAATGCGATATTAAGCACCCGAAATGGCCTACAGTCATACTAAACATGCATAATTGGTACATGACATGCAAAAAAGTAGCAAGGAAGCCCCAAAATAGCATTTTTTACAATACAAAACATGGCGAAATAGTAAGCATAGATAGGACAACAATGGCATACAAGAATGGCTCCACAAGGGAGGCTATGAAGCAAGTGATACATGCAATGCCCAAACATCAAAATACCCTTCTACAACACTGAAGAGAGACTAAAAATATGAACATTTACAGTAGAAGACATCCCCCAACTCAGTATGAAAACATGCTAAAAATGCCATGCAAGAACTAGGATACATAAGGCTATAACATGAGGTACCCCAAACATTTATCAAACCAGTAAAGACCCTTAATTAAATATGACAAGAAGGCCAAAATATGGATATTTTCAGTACTGCTCATGGCCGAAAACAGAGGCTAGGTAGGCCTAAAAAGCATGCAAAAATGGGGGCCAAAGAGAGATATAAAGACAAGCACAACATGGAGACCCCAAACAAGGTTGATCCCTTCTACAATGTTGTAGAGGGACACAAAATAAGCTTACTCACAGTTCATGACATGCTCCAAAACAGACTACGTGTAGACCAAACAAATCATGCAAATTTACGGTAAATATGAGGGATTATGAAGCAAGTGCATGATAGAGAGACCAAACAGGGTTGAGCCCTTCTTCAATATTTAAGAGGGGATCAAAATGGGCCTACTTTCAGTTTACATTATGCTTGAAAACAGATCACTCATAGGCTAGAAAAATTATGCAAAAACAAGGGTAAAACATGGATTCGAAGCAAGTGGCATATGGAGCATGAAAACAAGGTTGAGAAATTCTTCAATGTTGAAGAGGGGTTCAAAATAAGCACAATATCAGTTCATGAGATGCTCAAAATCAGATCACACATAGGCCAAATATTCAATGCAAAATAATGGCATATAAGAGGATATTGAAACAAGTGCAAGATGGAGGGCTCAAACAGGGTTGAGCCCTTGAACAAACATGAAGAATAGCTCAAAACAAGGCCTCTTTCAGTTCTGGTCGGAGCCTAAAACAATAAGAAAATAGGCTTAAGAAATGAGGCAAGAAAGTGCAGCAAAAGAGAGAAATGGAGCCTTACCTTTGTAGACAAGTCTTGGCTCCCTTTTGCTTGAAGAATGGATGCCTCCTAGCTGCTGGAAAGCTCTCCTAGCTGCTGGAATGGAGTTGTGATGATAGGGCTTGGAGATGATGAAGAAATGGCCCCAAAACTTGAAGAAAATGGAGTTGTATCTATGTATATGCTCCAATCAATCCATGTAGCTTCTTCTCTTGAGTTGGGAGGACACTAATGTGGGCAAGAGGGAGGGAGAAGAGTCCTTGGCCAAATGGAGGGAAATGAGCTCTTATTTCCCTCCAAAGGGGTCCCCCGGATCAGATATTTTTGGGAAAAAATCAAAGCACAGCTGGAATGCACACATCCTGTCACACCCCAAACCCGCCCCTAAAAGTTTGGGCATGACCCATTCGAAACCAGACACTAAACCTGTTATATGTATCTTATGGGGCCTGAACGGAAGCATGCAATAATATAAAATACATCGAATAACATCCATTGAGCTACTTTTAACATGCCAGGATCTCAACATCATACTAAGTAAATATTATACAGACAGTTTACATCCATATGCCTCGACTCAACCCCACAAATAGGCACATAACAAAAATAATAATGAAGAAGGAATTATTTACAATCAACCCAAAAATAGACATCTAATGCATAAATTGAAACTCGACAAAACTTTACAAAACGAACGGCTTCAGGTGGTGCCTGGACGCCTCAAGGTTGACAAGAGGAACACAAGCTTTAAAGGTTGGGACTGAACTCCCGATTGGCTACCTACAGAAACAGACAGACAAAATACAGAATGAGCGAACTCAGTGAATAATAGTACATAAATATTGTGATATTTAACCTGACTAATCAAAACATATAGTTGCAGATACATATTATTAACTACATTCCGTGATTAATTCCAAAACAGCCATAGGCCTACAGATGCAGAACGACCATAGGTCCAGGGATATCAGAAGTAACAGAAATAACCGAAGTAGCAGAACTAACAGAAATAACAAAACGCATAAGCGTGGGTAACAGAACGCATATAGCGTAGTCACAGAAGATACAGAACGCATATAGCGTAGTCACAGAAGGTACAGAACGCATATAGCGTAGTCACAGAAATAACAGATGTATGGACTCAAGAGGTGGCTCGTACGGATTCCAGAGGTGGCTCCCACCAAAGTGTAGCACTTCGTTCCGTACAGCACTTTGTTCCATACCAGAAAATATTAGAACGACCTAACGGTCCAGAAATATCATAAACATAATCTTATCAGAAACAGAGTCTTATGCATTTCCAGATTCCAAACCATTTTCGTAATCATTTTCATAATTATTTCCATATTCAGATTTTGCATAAGATCATATGTGGTATACCCATTAGCCATCAGATCAGGTAGGTCCGAAGACCACAGCAGGTAGGTCCGAAGACCACAACAGGTAGGTCCAAAGACCACAGTAGGTAGGTCCGAAGACCACAAAGCTGATACCAACAGCCACGGTATTGTTACCCCCGGGCGAGGGCCATCCGGACTAAGGGTGCCACAAATACTTTTTAGAAAACTGAACATTCGTTCGTTCATTTCCAACATATCATAGCTTTTCAAAAATCAATCATTTCGTATCATGGTATACTGAAAATACATAACATAAGTTTAACAAAACGTTGTTGATAACTGTTAACACAAGACAGCATAGTATATAGCTTGCACGCTTTCAGAAATACATACGTACTACAATTCTGTAATGTATATAGATACCATAACATCAACAGGCCGGAATAACTTATAAACCAACTTTACAAAGGTTAATAGTCAGATGCAATTCAGATACGTATATGGGTAATTCATAGGATGGTATATTAACAATAATCAATAGCCACAACTCAAAATACGGAGTAGGTTCAGAATCATACCGATGTGTGCTAACTCTTTCAATGTTCACATCAATTCTCAATCAACAAACACGTTACCATATTAGCTCACGAAAAATAGAATGCTGTTAACAATATTCTTAATGGTAAATAAGGCATATTTGTACATTTGTAGTACTATTACTCACAGTGTTTAGATGCTAGGTCCGTCCCTGCAGCTAATCCTACACAATTCAATTCAACAACATTAACACAACCCCACGTAATCAACATAACTCCACATAATTATCACCATCCAATATAATCCAAACTATTTAACATTATTCCACTCAGTGCTACCAAATATAATTTCACATAATTCAAATTAAATTGCTAAGGCTCAATTTACATCATCCACATCATCAACAAACCCTTCCCTCCAATCTCCTTCCTCACTAAGACATGATTCACAAAGTTTCTAACAAGTTCATTCGCAAATTTAAACATAATTTCCAAGTATCACCAAATTCCAATTAAACTTGTATATACATAATTCAATACGTCAATTTCATTATTCTACATTCAATTTGGGTTAAATCTTTGGTTATCATCCTTAAGAAACTTAGGGTTTCAAGAAAATAATGAGATTTCAAGAAATAATCAAACTTATTAACCCAACACTATTTTTCCATCAATTACACATCTAGGACTCATAAACCATTATTTAAACCCATCAAGTAACTCCCAATATCTTCAAACCATAAAACCCCCAATGTTCAAACCCCAAAATTCCCAAAATCTCATAATTTCTTCCATATACATAACATAAATGAAAACTTGCACCATAATACAATGAAGATACCTCCAACCTATCTATGGATGTAAATATTAAAGAGTCTTCAACCCTTACCTCAACAATCAAGCAAAGGGGTGAGCTTGAGAAGAAACTTTCACCAATCCAAATTTTAATCGGGTAAAAACATTGATCCTCCTTAGTTCTCCATCCTACATGCCAAAACCATGGTGGATTGTTGATAAAAATGGGTGAAATCAAAGGTTTGAGAGTTAGGGTTTCGGACTAAGGCAAAGAGGAAAGAAGAGGGTTGAAGAAAATCTATGAAATGATCCAAAAATCCCGTTCTTAAAGCTGCTGTCTCGTAATTCCGGGTCGAGCGGACTGGTTTCCGCTCGGGCGGGCCCGCCCCCAGCACAGATTCCGAAACTTTGAACAGGTATAACTCTCCCATCCGAACTCCGTTTTAGGTCGTTCTTGTGTCCAAATTGAAGCCCCGGAAATAAGCTTTCCAATGGTTCTAACCTCACACCCAAATTCAAAGTGTGGACAAAGAAAAGGATAAAAGAGTGACGGCTGGTCGCCGACAATTTATTCTAATTAAAGCTTTTGGCCCAATCTTACTTTGCCATCATATTACCACCACAACCAATACTCCAAAATAAAATAAGAAGGTTCCAAATACACTAATAAAAATGTCCAAAACAAACCCACACCTCAGAAATACAACTCAACCTAGAAGCCCGCTCGAGCGTCAACTTTTCCGCTCGAGCGTGCAGACCAACAAAGCTGTCCGCTCGAGCGTAGACTCCCCCGCTCGAGCGGAGAATCACAACTCCTAGAATCTCAGGCCGTCTGCACAATTGCTGGAAACTCCAAAAGTCCGCTGAAGGCCAACTCTTCCGCCGAGCGAGAGGAAGAAATTTCGTCGTCACACATCCTAAGGAAGCAGTTGGCTAGGCACCTTTATCGAGGTGGCCGGCCACCCCCATGGTCGGCCGGCCAAGGGCAAAAATGGAAAGTGGAAATTTCTGACCAGCCACCAAAGGTTGGTGTCCTCCCAAGTGTGTACAACAAGGCCTTGTGGTTGGAATCTGGCAACTCTGAAACAGAAGAGACAACAAGCCACCTTTAGGAGAGGTTCAAAAATAAAAAGAAGAATTACTGACCAAGCTCTATTTTTTAGGGTCCTCCCATGTGTGTACAATACAAATATGTGGTTTTGGCTCGAAGAAAATGGCTCTAGGGTGTTCAACATTAGCCCGGAAGTGAGAAAAACGGGCCCCGGGGGGCGCCGGAGGAGCATAATTGGTTGCTGGGACAATTGCTGGCCTCCCACCCTCCAGTGACCTTCTTTATGATAAAACAGAGGTACCTGCCAAAAATGAACAAAAACCGATGCAAAACGAATGTTCGGGGGCCAAAACACGCAGCCGGTCCCAAACCGGCGTTATAATCGAAAGTGGTGTTTGGCTGCGAAGTGGGTATCTAAGACCCCAGTGTCCCTCGAAAGGGAGTAAATGAGATGCATGCCAGAAACCGGAGGAATCGGAGATGGTTGGGTGGTCCCGAACCGAGGCACACGGCCTGACGGCTCCGAAAACCGAGAACCGGGCTCCGAAATGGGCAAAATGGCCTACGGCCACGAAATGTAGCCCATGGCCACTGAGAGATGGTCTACGGGACCTCTCCCTCCCCTCAGGAAAAGAAACAGAGAAAACTGAGTCTGGTTCGCAAATCGAGACAAGGCACAGAAGAGAGTTCGAGTCCGGCGAGGCGCGACGCGACTCTGAGACTTCTGAACGAGCACAGTATGCAACATCACCGAGCGCTCAATCGATGACGTCTGAGTCTTAAGGTCGGTCAAAAATGGGGTGTCTACAATTGAGTATGTGACATTCTGTTCTCAAGACAGATTCACTCCGCTACGGTATTTACGGTTAAGTGGCGTCTATCTCCCAGGATACAATGATCTTCACAAATTGTAGTAGCACTTCAAACAATTTTTACGGCGAACTAGAACTTGTGTTCTATACTCTCTAAATTTTTTCCTAATGATATGAAGAATATATGTAACAGAGCAAAGATTGAACAGCAAAAAAGAAATTTTTTTAGACTGTTTCTAGATGCCTAAGATTGCTGAAATGGCTGGTCTATATAGGCAAATTGTGGCTGTCCAAAAATTCCGAACAGGTATGAATCTGACCAACAGATTCAGATTTGAATTTTGAATAGATATGCTAACTGCAGCAGTTATATAATTGCCCAGAACTGTTGGGCAGTTTTCCTGATCTGTTTTGAACATATGAACCTGTTGAACCTCAGTGTAAATCCGTTCAAAACTGCCTGGGTAGATTTAAATTTGTTCTGAGCAGAAAATGAATCTATCTGGGTGCAATCTGTGCAGAATCTGAATCTGTTCGGGTTCAAACAGATTAAAGTTTCAATGTGGGACAATCCATTTCAAAGAAACCCACATTTACTTTTTTAATTGTCCATTCCACGAACCTGAAAATGACGTCAACTTCCCATTCACTCATGAATGGTTTTGATGAACCGTCTTCACGATGTGACTTGCCATACTGCAAGGAACAAATCACCTCTTCGGACTTACCCCAAAAGTCGTGTGGACCCCACTCAATTTTGGGCTCAAAAATGGCCCAAAATAAGCCTATATAAAACCAATTTTTCAACAATTCCCCACATGAATGGAATTTAACGGAGAGGAAATGCAATAACATGATCTAATTATAGAGAGTACAGAAATTGGAAATATTCTGCAAAGGATAAGTGATTTTTGGCTTTGAACCTTTCCTTGTGAGACACTATTGGATTTACTAGATAACCAGTGAACATGATGTCTTAAGTTGGGATTCCATACGAACTAGGTGAATTTAATTATGGAATGTGTTACTACAGTGAGGTTTGTAGTTTATGCTGATGAGGCAAAGCATGCTTCTTTCATTCCTTCATGTGGTTTGTGGCAAGGCGACCTACTCTCGCCATGCTTGTTTCTTTTGGTGGCTGATGTCTTATCAAATCTTGTTACTCATGATATCTCTGGTATGGAAATTTCGAGTTTCGAGGTGCAAAGATCATGCCCAATTCTATCTCATATCTTCTTTGCCAATGATGCCATCCTCTTCCTAAAGGTGAATCTGAATGAGTGCAGGCAGATTAAAGATGTTTCGAAAATTTATAGTGAGGCATCTGGTCAACTTCTCAATCTTGACAAGTTTGGAATCATGTTTTATTCTAATGCCACAGTACAGGTTCGAAGCTCCATTTATGCTTTATTGGGTGTTTCTCAAACCAATCCTAGAGCAAAATATTTGGGCATTCCATCTTCATGGGGAAAATCTAAATCGAAGGCTTTTAGGAGTTTGATCGAAAAACCATTAGCTAAAATGCAAGGGTAGAAGTCCAAACTACTATCACAAGCTAGTAAGTTGACTTTAATTAAAGCTATTGTTCAGGCCCTACCTTCATATAGCATGTCTTGTTTTGATTTGCAGCAATCTTTTTGTTCCAAACTAAATTTTCTCATCAAAAATTATTGGTGGAAAAGGGACCCCAAGTGTAGAGGTATTCCGTGGGTAAATTGGGCAACAATGACAACCCTAAATCTCAAGGTGGTGTGGGTTTTAGAGATTTCAAAGCTTTCAACCTAGCCCTCCTTTGTCAAACAAGGATGGAGACTTCTTATGAATCCCAAAGCTTTCAATCTAGCCCTCCTTTGCCAAACAGGGATGGAGAGTTCTTATGAATCCCAACTCTTTCTGGGCTCGTATGTACAAGGGCCTTTATTTTCTCTATTCTAATTTCTTGCAAGCTTCTAAAGGCCCTTAAGCCTCGTGGGCTTGGTCTAGTCTTTTGAAAATGAGAGAGCTCCTCCAAAATGGGCTACGAAGGCAAATCCACAATGGCAACCTTGCAAATTTTTGGGAGGACAAGTGGGTCTCTTCTTCTAAAGGCTTCATCATTGTTTCACATAAACCTGACTAGTGTAGTATCCATAAAGTCTCAGATGCTATTGATCTTGTTTTTAAGACTTGGAAGCAAAATGAACTCAAAACTTGGTTGTCTAGAGAGGATTTGGAGGTTGTCCTAGCCATTCCCATTGCAACTAGTAACAAAGATGACTATTTGGTGTGGCACCCAATTTGCTCCGGAATCTACACAATTAAATCGGGTTACTATCTAGCCACGCAACTTAGTGCTCCCAACTCTACCAACAGGCCTTCAGGATACCTCAACCTTGACTCAAACTTCTAGAAATTTATTTGGAGTCTTGAGGTCCCTTCTAAAATCTATCACTTTTGGTGGAGGGTGTGCCACAATCTGTTAGCTACCAAAGTGGGCTTATATAGACATAAATGTGCACCTTCTGGAGAATGCCCTATCTATTGCAGGTAGGGATTGAACTAGGAGAAAACTATGGGGGGCAATGGCCCCCCTACTTTTGTAAAAAAAATTATATTTGTCATAGCAGTTCTAAATATATATAATTTATATATCGTATTGCACATACATGTATGTTTTGTTGTGGGAATTGAACAATAATTATTCTAAATCAATTTTGTAGAACACTAATATTAAACAGAATAAAACATTAATCAAAACAGATTCTGAAAATAGGTTTTTTTACCATTTAATCAAACTATATATATATAACAGAATAAGAAGAAGATTAGAAAAATGGTTCAAAAAATAAATAGTGTAATTGTGAGAGGCACATCAAAGACGTTGTCCTAATGTAACACCCCCAAAATAATATCATATTTACATCTACAAACATATATAAATGATAGCATAAATCAAAGTCTTAGTCCTTTTATTACATTAAGTTAATGAATACAAGAGTTTGACGTAAATAAATGCCCTATTTGGTTACACCTTTCCAAGCCTTGACTTGGTTACAACAAAATGAATTTCGCTCAATACAAATTTTAGCCCTAGGCTATATAAAATGAAACAAAATAAGAAGCTCTTACTTCCCAAAGGTCCCTTCAATGCTATTGCCTTGGTGGAGGCATGCCATCATTACCTGAAAATGTTATTCCCAAATAGGGTGAGCCACAGCCCAGTAGAAATCATCTAACACAATATATGAAATTTAGCAAAGGTATAAGTACACTATACATATACAACGTCAGTGATAAAAACATCCACATTTTATATAGTCATAAGATACCAAACTCAATCCTTAAGCCATTTCCCTTCAATTCATTTCATTACATAAACCAATTTCATCGTTTCTCAACAACCCAAATGAGACTACAACTCATTAATTCTACAACCATATCATCAACATATAAGCGCTTCAAACTTTTCTTTCACGGATATTTCATCTATGGGCAGCCGTCAAACGGGGCCCATGTAAACGTAGGTTATACAAGCTCTACAATTGTCATTTTACGAATATTTCGTCCGCGGGCTAGGCACACATGCATAATTTTGGGACTTTCACCCAGGACACTTCGGCGAACTTAAATATAATGGAGTCCATCCCCTTTCTCCTCCCAAACAATCATTCATACATATGCAATGTATTAAAACACAGAATCAAACAATGGAGTACATCCCTTTTCCACTTCCACATAATCATACATGTACAATGTATATAAACATAGTCATATTCAATGACAAACAACAAGAGATTAGTTTCAATTCTCCTAATTCTCATGCAATTTCTACAACATTCATAGCTATCCTCCACCGATAGCCCAATATAATTATTTCTAAATAGATATTTAATCTCATGACAGATAATTTATTCAACTTCCAAAGAATGAGTTAATACATAGCCAATCCCATCATTCATATCAATACCCTCTCAATATCACATTTTCAATGTCAATTTTAGATATTTATATCAAATAATTGTGATAGTCATTTTAGAAAAAAAATTCCCCTTTTCTAAATATTAACCCAAATAACATTTTCAACCATTTTGATCCACCATAATCTCATCTTCACAACCCACATTCATTTATTTCATAATCAACAACAATCCTTCATTCCATATTATACTCAAACCCTAGGTTTGCTTACAACACCCTCAAATCACATCATTGTTACACAAGATACAAATAACTAAGCTAAATATCATAAGAAGGTGTAGAAAAGATTTCTACCTCAAAGGAAGAAGATGAGCCCAACAAGAGAGAAACTCCAAAAACACCGAAACCCACTTCTATTCGGATCAAAATATAGATCTTAAGATGCTCTATCTTTTTCTCAAAGGCACAAGGGTGAAGAGATTGACAGATCTAGATGAAATCTAAGAGAGAAGGTGAGTTTTAGAGAGAGAAAATGTAGAACTAGGTTTTTGGAAAGTTTTAGAGAGAGAGAGAGAGAGAGAGAGAAGTGAAAATGTGATTCAAACATCATCTTCACGGACTGTTATACACGCAGTTCGCTCGAGCGTGGAAAGTGACGCTCGAGCGTCAGACACAAAGGTCCGCTTGAGCGTGAAGTGTGGCACTCGAGCGTCGAATACGCACTTCTAGTATATTTGCAGATGAAAGACCCCACCCAAGCGTGGGACTGGACGCTCGAGCGTTCGATGTACTCTCCCAGTATTTGTAGACTTGCAAAACCCGCTCGAGCGGAAAAGCCAAATTCTGGGCAATAAAGGGTTGGAAAAACAAGCAACCAACCTTTTCCAAATGCACAACCATAACCATAACCCGAAAGCCAATTCTAAAGGGATACAAGGGAAACAAGAGGTAAATGACAATATGAAAGCATTAAACCCGAGTTTGAGATACCACAAGAGTCAGGTCAAAACCAGAATCGCTATACCTAAAATCGTTATGCACTCCCTTCGTGTAGATTTTAACAACCACAAATCACTCCAAGATGCAATCCAAAACTTCACAGGATCTGACACAATGCACAGTTGCACCAGAAGGATTTTCCAAGTATGTATCAGTTGCCTAGAAACATAGAATATAAAGAATACAGTAGATAGCAGAGAGAGAGAGAGAGAGACATAATACATTTTTGTGTTTTTCTTGAGTTAGAGTCTTGTATATATAGGCTCTATAGTGTCTGTTAAGAACAAACACACCCATTCCTTTTGAAATCAAATATAAGTTTAAAATTTAAACAAATATGACTGTTAAAATAAATACATAAATAAATACAAATAATATAATAAATAATAAATAAGTACAAATAAAGTTTTGAAACTTTTAGGAAATCTTTAACAATCCCCCACAAGATTCAAAACTTTGTAAAATCATCAAATAAATACAGAAATAATAATAATATGGGTAACACTAAAACAATACAATAGGTTTAAGTGTTTTTCAAACTTGAACCTCACTTAGTGTTAACAGTTTCATTCTGAAAAGAATCTTAGTGAACAAAGTCTTGAACTAAATCGTTTTTACCAGAATTCAACATGTCACATCTATGGTATGAGACATAACTGTGGCGCGAGTTAGCACTATTAGCAGCCATGTGCTCAATCTTGATTCTCTTGAGAGTTTAGGAAACAACCCTATTTCCACGGTCGTGGCTTCATGACACTCTCACTTAGGTGAATCCTTCAAAAATAGAAGTGACGGATGTCTATCTTGCGAGAGTATGCCCGCCTTGAATTCATTTAGAGTAAGCACTCTTCCTTAACCATCAGATTTACATTAGCACTGATATCTTAGGGATGAGCAGGAGAACATAAATAATCAATTTAATAAAGCCTCCTTATTAAAGTGCTAGAATACAAGAGTCATGCTATAAGGATTGTTCCTAGCTGTTGAACTTCCTTCATGGGATCTCCAATCACAGAAGTCAGGTTACTTCCTTAATTGACTCCCTATGGGCTTAGACCCATCCCCCTTGATAAATCTAAGACTACACTCTTAGATAAACCTTTTGTTAACTGATCAACAATATTCTTTTCAGATTTCAAAAAACTCAAATATACAACATTTTTATTCACCAAACTTCTTAAAGATTTATACCTCACTTGCATATGCATATTCATCTTTTCATTAGTATGTGCTTGTCTCACAAGTTCTATTATGGCTCTATTGTCACAATGTATGAAAAAAGCATGAATAGGATTTTTCACAAGTGGAATATCAAGGAGTAAATTTTTAATCCACTTAACTTCAAAACATGTAGTATCTAAAGCTCTAAGTTTTGATTATGTTGTACTTCTAGAGATAACAGTTTTTTTTAGAACTCCAAGATATTGATGCTCCACCTAACGTAAATATATATCCACTAGTAGACTTAACATCTAGACTATCTGTTATCTAATTAGCATCACTATAACCTTCTACCACATCAGGAAAACCACTAAAGCAGAGTGAATAATCTAGAGTTCCTCTTAGATATTTAAAAACTCTTTCCACAGCAACCCAATGATCTTTACTAGAATTATGAGTGTGTCTACTTAATCTTCCAACAACATAGGCAATATCTAGTCTAGTCTTATTAGCAATATAGAAAAGTCATCCAATAATTTGAGAATATCTAAGTTGAGATAAAGGTGCACCATTATTTGCCTTTAAATTCATGCTAGGATCAAAAGAAGTTGAAATAGGTTTGCGATTATAATAATCTAACGTTTTTAACATCTTCTCTAGGATTCCAGATTGATTTAATGTAATACCTTTGGTTGTTTTCTCTAATTTTATACTTAAAATTATATATAGCTTGTTTGGTTTTGGTTTTCAGAAAATTCAACTTTTTGTTTTTCATTGTAATGTTTTCAATGATTTTTTTTAATATTTTAAACAATTTTTTTTAAAATTTTTTTTAGACATATCTAACATAAATACACTTAAAAAGTATAATATTCGTGAAAAAAATCTTCAAAAAATTTACTAAATACCAAAAAATACAAAAACAAATACGAAAATTTAGTACCTTTTTATTATTATATATTTTTGTGTATTTATTAATTTTTTAAAATATTTTTTCACAAATATTTTACTATTTAGATACATCCAAGTAGGTGCATCTAAAAAAGTAAAGAAGTTTCTTAAAATTTTAAAAATATTCCACTAAAAAAAAAAAAGCACGAAAAAAAACTCAATTTTCAGAAAACTGAATTCAAAAAGCTGAAACCAAACACACTAATAAGTTTCTCCTAAATCCTTCATACCAAATTTTGAAAACAAATAAGAATTTCACATTTTTAATTATCTCTAAATTTGTTTCAAATAATAAGATATCATCATATAAACATAAAATAATACATTATCCATTATGTTCTTTAAAGTATACACATCTATCATGTTCATTGATCTTAAAACCATATTCTAAAATTACCTTATCAAACTTTTCATGCCACTATCTAGGAGCTTGCTTAAGTCTATACAAAGATTTAACTAACTTGTAAATTTGATGTTCTTGTCCTCTAATCACAAAACCTTCAAGTTGCTCCATATAAATTTGTTCCTCTAAATCTCCATTAAAAAAACCAGTTTTAACGTCTATTTGATGAATTTCTAAATTATAAATGGATGCTAGAGCAATTAAGATTCTAATGGTTGTAATACTAGAAACAGGTGAATATATGTCGAAATAGTCTATTCCTTTCTTTTGTTTAAATCCCTTGACTACTAATCTTGCTTTATATTTATCTACGCTTCCATCAGGTTTTAATTTCTTTCTAAATAGCCATTTGCAACCGATAGCTTTACTACTAGGAGGTAGATTAGTCAACTCCCAAATATTATTTTGAAGTATTAATTCAATCTCACTATTAATGGCTTCCTTCCAAAATAGTGAATCTAATGCTGACATAGTTTCTATAAAAGTATTTGGTTCTCTTTCAATTAAAAATGTATAAAAAATCATCTCCAATGTTTTTCTCTATTCTAGTTCTCTTACTCTTTCTAGATTCTAAGTCTAGATGTTCAGAATCATCTCTCAAAGGAATAACACTAGTACTAATATTAAAAGTTCTATTTACAACCTGATTTGAGATCCTAGTTTTATATGGAAAAGTATCTTCAAAAAATGTAACTTCACAACATTCAATTATTGTATTATTAATAATTTCACTAATTTCTAAATTTATTACTAAAAATCTATTAGCACTACTATTTTGAGCATATCTTAAAAAAACGGTATCAACAATTTCGAAGTCTCAGAATATGCCCGGGGTACCATTAAATGATTCGACTCGAGATCTCTTTGATCTCATGTTTCACGAGTGAAATGTGAAACGTAGATGAGAGTCCAGATTTGGCAACTTTTATTGAAAATCCATTTTATTGCAATTTTGTCAAAAATGGACTGCGTCATCAGATCTCAGAGTCGCTACCTAATATTTTGGGAAATTAGGAAACCCATGACTCGGTGCCAAAGGCCACTGTTCGTCGTAACCAAGGATGCTTGGCTCGGAACCTTAGGTATGAGTTGGGAAGGTCAATAATGAGCACCCCCGCTCACCCGATCAAAATATCGGCCTCTACTAAACCATAATATGACTTTTATTTTCTTTATATGTTTATGTTCTGTTTATTTTAGTAAATCCTAAAATTTACTATGTGAAGCATACAAGTATAGACTAGTTTGCTCAAATTGGAATAATTCAACTTCATGTTTGTTTTTCAAAAAGGGTTTGAATTTGCCACTTGACAAAGTGGGCTTAAAGTTTGTGAATTTGCCACTACAAAATGGGCTTAAAACATACAATCTTTGAATCATTTCAATTTAAACAACAAGCCTTCATCCACAGACATTCATACAGTTATATCAATTAAGCAATTAGACTCATGGTAGGATGCTAAACATAGTAAGAAAAACAAACACAAATGGGATGCTAAAGCATAAAAACTCACAGATTGACTGACGTCCATCGAACAACTACAAAACAAAGTTAGTAAAATATGCATGATCTTATATACAAAATCCTAATGCAATTCACTCATGAGATGCACTAAAGATTCGGCTTCTAAAATATGACATGTGAATCATCTCAACAACATGAGGTAGCGCATAGAATCACAGAAGAATTGATTAAATCCACACATGGAAATGTAGCCGAATCTTAATGCATGAGACATAAATGTAAAGCATGGATATGCATGGCATGTCAGATATATACATATACACAGTTAGGAAAAGCGATAAAAGAATGGGATAGAAAGAAACGGGGTAGGAGAATTATTACAATACTTGAATTATTACATATCTGAATGAGGGAGAGAGGAGAGAAAAATAAAATAAAATAAAACCTCACAAACACTCAAAATAAAAATAAAGAACTTTATCACTGGCACATTCCACTCCTTTTCGCATGTCCCGAGTTCCGCAACACCACATGATTCACATTTTCCAAATTCAAGCGGCAAACCAAGGAACGGATTTGAAATCTGACTAGCATGGCTTATTGGGAAATCACTATTGAATGATGTGTAGATTTTCTGAGAGTGTAGACAGAGAAAGAGTGACTATCTCCTCTTTAGAACCTCGGAATTGTACCTGTCAAGAGAGAGAGAGAGAGAGAGAGAGAGAGAGAGCCATCTAGCCCGTGTCTCTGTTGCATTTCAACTGCTCAAACACTTCCTCAATAGGAACTTTTTCCAGATCAATAGTCTCGTTTTTGAGCTCTTCAAGACCGATTGCTTTATCACCAGCCATATCTTCACAACAACAACAACAACAAGGACTAGAGAGAGAGAGAGAGAAGTGTTTGGTTCTGCCGTGGGTGTATCCTCCCTCTCCCCGTGTGTGTCGTGTGTGTGCATGTGGGGGTGTGAGTGTGTGAATGTGTTACTGTGTGTGTGCATGTGAGGTGCCGTGTGCCGTGAGGGAGGGAGAGAGAGAGAGAGCTAGCCCGTGGGTCTCTCCTCCGTTTGCATGTGTGCCTGTCCTCGGTGGTGAAGATGGCAGTGTGTGTGTGTATCAGCTACGGTGGTGGTGCTGTGTTGTGGTCGTGTGGTGTGTTGGGTGGCTGGGTTGGTGAAGAGAGAGAGACCCAGTCGTGAGTGTGTGGCTGCTGATCCTTCCCCCCCCCCCAAAACCGTCTCTGTGTCTTCTTGTGCTGTGTGAATTGGTGGTGTGTTATATGAGTCTCATGTGCGTGCCTATCCTTTGTGCTGGGTCTCTCCCCTGTATCAATGGTGTGTGTATGAAGCTATCATGCATGTGTGTGTCTCAGCCCAGATCAGTGCCTCTTCCTAGCTGCCGTGTGTTTGTTGTTTTCTCCCCCTCCTCTCCAAGCCGAGAGAGAGAAGAAGGAGATCAGTGCCTGTGTTGTGTCTTTGTGCTGAGTGGGTGTACATCGGTGGCCATGTGCCTTGTGTTCTCTCTCCTTTTTTTTTCTTTCTCCCCTCTACCCGTGTGTCTCCCCTCTCCTCAAGAACCTCTCTTCTTCTTCTCTAGAAAATTTTCTCTACTAGTACTACCCTCTCCCCCCATGTGCTGTCTTCTTCTCACCCACCCTCACCTTTTCCCATTTTCTTCACCTGCTCTCCTTATCTTTTTGAAAATGATATTCTCCAGCACAATTCATGATCCCACCACCACCATTTCTTTATTTCTTTCTGTAAAGCCACCGCCCCATTTCTTTTCTTCATTTTTTTATGTTATCAGCATCCCATCCACCACACAAACATTCTGATCATATCTTCCCTTTTTTTTTTTTTTCATTTTCTATTTTTCTATTTTTTGTTTTTATCATTTTTGTATTTATAAAATATCACATGCCAATTCATATAAACACACCTAAAAACACATGCCAATTTATATAAACACACCTAAAAATTTGTACAAACACACAAAATTATATAAAAGTATACAAAATTATAAATTCAAATAAAAATATTTTAATTTGACCAAAATGGGTGAGTTTTGGGATTAAAATTTCAATTTGATTTTTCTGGTGAGGGTGGTCAAAATAAAATACCCAAGTCTTAGGGCCGGTCAAAATGGGGCGTCTACAGAGTCCTATTTTCTTACGTTTAGGTTCTGAAATTACTACTTTTGCTAGACACTTCCACACTTTCAACATTTTAAGATTAGGTACTCGTTTTTTTTTCAAAATTTCATAAGTTGTTTATCATTATCATTCACAATCACTCTATTTAAAATAACACAAGCAGTGAGTATCGCTTCCCTCCCACAAGCTCTCTGGTAATCCAGAATTAATAAGCATTGTATTTATGATATCCATTAGAGTTCTACTTTTTCCTTTCAGCTATTACATTAGATTGTGGAGAATTTGGGGCGGGGGTGTTCATGAATAATTCCATGTTCTACACAAAAAGTACTAAGGGTACCTACAATATATTCGCCTCCTCTATCAGATCTAAGTTTCTTAATCTTCTTTTCTAATTGACTTTCCACTTCAGCTTTATAAATTTTAAATTTATTAAACACTTCATCTTTGGTTTTAATTAAATATAAGTAACAAAACTTAGAACAATCATCTATAAAAGTTACAAAATATTTATTTCCTGCTCTAGTTGGTGGTCTATTAGAATCACAAACGTTACTATTTATAAGGTCCAGGAGTTGTGAATTTCTTTTTACAGATTTATAAGGTTTCTTAGATTGTTTTGCTTGCACACATATTTCACATTTGCATTTGACATCAATAGGTGATTTAGGTACTAATTCTAAATCCATCATTTTCCTAATTTTTCTTAAATTCACATGTCCAAGTCTTCCATGCCACAAATCACAAACTTCAAAAGATACATTTTATTTAAATAAACCATTACATACAAAATCTTTTCCAATAAAAATATCATTTTTACTTATTAAAATTTTATTCGATTCCATTACAACTTTGTAACCTAACTGTACTAAACATGATCTACTAATAAGATTTCTTCTAACTTCAGGAACATAGCGCACATCTTTCAAAGTTAAGATCTTTCTAGAAGTCATCTTTAAATTTATATCTCCAATGCCAAGTATCAGTGCGACTGATCCATTCCCCAAAGTTACACTTCCTCCACTTGATTTCTAGAAAATTTTAAAATAACCATAATCAAAACACACATGCTTATTAGCCCCATAATCTAATCACAAATCTTGATAGAATTAATTTCAGGATTATACTTAAAAGATGGTCCGGCAATTTTTTTTTTTCCAAAATCATATTTACTTGAGCATTATGACCTTTAATAGTTTGCTTGTTGTTAAACCTTAGTTTGTACTCCCTAGACTTCTGAAAGAATCAATCCTTAGTATAGTGATTGGATTTCCCACACACATAGTACAATCTTTTGCCACTCCCTTATCCCTTAAAATTATTAGTATTGGCTTGGTAGTTGTTGTTATGGTGTTTGCCATTTTGACTTCTAGATTTAAACTTAAGGTTGTTCTTGAAATTTTTACCTTTAGGTCGAAAGTTATTCATATTGTTAGAACTATTCTTATTCCCATTCTCCACCAAATTACCTTAGGAGTTTTCTCTTTTCCAGCTTCTAGATTTGATCTATACTTGTCTTCTACCCTAAGTGTATTGATTAGTTGAGTTCATGACAAATCTCCTTGTTTGTGCCCAAGACATTTAGAAAAAGTCATTCCAAGATAGAGGTAGTTTATCGATAAGGCATGACACTTTAAACTCCTCACCAAAAGTTATCCCTTTCTTTTCTACTTTTCTAAGTAGTTCTTAAAACTCTTGTATTTAGTCTCCCACAAGTTTGTCATCTTTCATTTTATACCCGTTAAGTTTAGAGACAGTGAATCTATCAATACCAGCATTTACAGTTTCATATTCTGCCTCTAAGGTTTTCCATAGTTCTTTTGCGGTCGAGGTGGTTGATTGATATACAACATACATATGGTCGGACAAAACACTAAAGATTATGTTGTAACAATGAAATTCAATTTGTTCGGGTGACAACCAGGATCCAACAAAATCCTGATCTTTTATGTTAGACATAAAACCCAACATGGTCAACCAATATTTTGTTTATTTTTGCCATCTTTTAAAACTTTTTCCATTAAAATTTTCAGGTTTCACACTAGTAATTTCTTCTAAATTAGCTATTTTAAATATTTAAAGAACAAGAGAGCAATAGGGTATATTAATCTGTAATAACAATAAAACAAATATTAATGTTATTGAAAGTGTAAATTTAATTATCAACAATTTAAGGATAGATAAAATGCACAGTTTTTATACAGATCAAATTTAAACAAAATAATTTATAACATGAACAATTCTAATTAAATATCATGAGTTGTATGAAGTGTTCTATAATGTAGAAAACGTCATATGAGTCTACAATTTTTTTAAAAATAATAATAAGAAGAAGAAGAAGAAGAAGAAGAAGAAAAAACTCCCAGAACAAATAAATTCTACAACTTCCAAGAATAACTTATAATTTAATAGAATCAATACTATATGCAGATCTATGTAATCAAACAAGGGACTCACATCTATAATACAAACAGATTTATGTATTGTATTGTATTGTAATCAAGCAAGGGACTCACTTTTGCTGAATTGATCGAGAAAATAAAATTTTCAGATTTTTTACCAAATCTACGGAAACAAAAACTCAGATTTTTTTTTTTTTCTAACAGATTTGTTCAAGACCAACGGATTAAATTGTAAAACACAAATAATGTAAAGATTAAATATGTTATAGAATAATGACTTTAGATTGTTGTGGGATTTGAACAATAATTATTCTAAATCAATTTTGCAAAACACTGATATTAAACAAAATAAAAACATTAATAAAAACAGATTTCGAAAATAGGTTTTTAACCATTTGATAAAACTATATATATATATATATATAACAGAATAACAAGAAGATGAGAAAAATGTTTCAGAAAATAGCGTATGTAATTGTGAGAGGCACATTAAAGACATTGTCCTAAAGTCGTTATGCGCTCCGTCCGTATAGGTTTTAACAATTACAAACGACTCTAAGATACAATCCAAAACTTCATAGGATTTGGCAGAATGCACAATTGTACCAGAAAGATTTGTCAAATATGTATCAATTGTCCAGAAACATAGAATATAAAAAACACAGTAAAGAGCAGAGAGAGAGAGAGAGAAAGAGAGAGAGAGAGAGAGAGCAAAACAAAATACGTTGTTGTGTTTTTCCTGAGTTAGAGTCCTGTATAGATAGGCTCTATAGTGTCTATTAGAAACAAATACATCAATTCCTTTTGAAATCAAATATAAATTTAAAATTCAAACAAATATGATTGTTAAAAGAAATACATAAATAAATACAAATAATATAATAAATAATAAATAAATACAAATAAATTTTTTGAAACTTTTAGGAAATCTCCAACATGTTTGTCTATACGGTAAAAAAATATTATTTCTCTTTTGACCCCTGCGATGATGAAATTCTAATTCCGTTCTTGATCGGAGGAATGATGAGTCAGTGGAGCATCTATTATTTGATTGTCCCTGGACTAGAAGTGTTTGGTTTGGTAGCTCTTTAAATATAAGAGTGGATCCAGGCTTTATTGGTAACGTGGCCCAATGAACCAATGTCCAAATGCAGCTCGCCATCACTAAGGAAGAAAGAAGCCAAACAACTCATCAGTCAAGTTGCCACTATTGCCTGGTTTATCTAGAAGTCCAGGATTGAGTTCGTGTTTAATCATGTCTTGGTGGATCCATATGTCACTCTTCAAAAAATCAATCAATTTTGGAAGGAAAGAGAGGATCTTCTTCACCATGCTACTACACCCCCTCAGTCCTCAACTGATTCTAATGATAATCACATGTCAGGATGGCAACCGGCTTCAGGTGGTAGAGTAAGTTCAATTGTGATGCAGCTTTTTGCAAGCTTTCTTCTTCAGCTGCTATTGCTGTGATCCTCAGAGATTCAAAAGGAAACCTTATGGATGGATGTGCTAAATTCATCAAAGCCACATCTGCTCCGCAAGCTGAGGCTTCTGCAGTGCGTTTGGCATGCCTTATGGCTCGGGCCCTCGTCACATGCTGAAATCGAGAGTGATAATCAGTGGGTGATTCATCTGTGTTTCTGAAACAGTGCCGCCGTGGGAATCTAGTGCTGTAATTCTGGACATTCTGAGTATGCTACTCTGTCTTCCCTTTCTTTCTCCTCGACTAGCAGACACAGCAATGGTGCAGCCCATTGGATAGCAAAGGCTTTCTTCACAAATTCTTTACCCTTTAAATGGGTTGTCAACCCCCCCTGTTGCTTTAATTTCTGTTCTTTCTTCAGATGTATCCCATTTGCCTCTTTAATGAAAGTTTGGGAGTTCAAAAAAATAGGGGAGAAGGTACCTTCCAAGATGTCAACTCACGACTCACAGATTTACTTACATACAATAAATATGATAAAATATTTTTTTTTATAACGGGTGTTTGGACCCTGCTCAACTAATTTTTGGGTAATTGCAAGTCTTCTTCCAACATGTACAGTGTGTTCATGGCTTCCATAGTCTCACAAACATGTAATGGAGAGCATCGAAACCGTATTATTCATGCACCTTATGTTCGGTAGACGATTTAGAGCCCCCAGAGTAATTTTTTTTTTTATCAGCAATGTTAGGTATCATGAAAATTCTTTCATGAAAATAATCATGAAAGCTTTGTGACATTTGGATTGCACTTAGAATAAAGCACCACACACTAATCAAGGTAATCCAAAGATCATTTTCATGAAAATTTTTTTACGATCCCTAACTTTTCCTTTTTTTTTTATTTTTTCATTTTATGTATCTTTTCGAGATTTATTAAAAATTGCCAAATATGATTGTGAGAGCTTAATTTATGAAAAAAAATATTGTTTCACTGTTTTGACTAACTGAAAAATCAATTTCTTAATTTTTTTTTTTTTTTGAAATTTCATATTTAGTATTGATCTTATTTGAAAGATCTTAAAAATATAAATTCACAGATATCAATTTTGTTAAAAATGGATTGCTGAAAGTCACGTTAAAAAAATTAATAAATTGATTTTTTTTTTCAACGTTTTTAAAAAAAAAGTAAGCATTCAAAATCATCTTTATAAATTTGGATGCATAAATCTCAAAAAAATACATGGAAACAAAAAATAATTCGTCCAAAACATACTACTAAGCATAAACTTATGACCTATTGAAATTTTAATACTATATAAACAATGAACACATAGTTATGTGGAGATGTACAAGCGATTTGAATAGATAACTATATATTTAAAACTTCAATAAGTCATAACTTTATTTTCAGTAGTCTATTTTGAACGATTTTTTTTTATTCTATTTATTTTTTCTAGATCTATCTATCCAAAATTGCCGAAGATGATTTTGAGTGCTTAATTTCTAAAAAATGATGTTTCACTATTTTGATTAACTAAAAAATCAATCTATTAAATTTTTATTTTATTTTTTTAATTTCATATTCAATATCGATCTTATTTGAAAAATCTCAAAAATAGAAGTTTACATATATCAATTTTTTACAAAAACTCAAGTGAAAAAAATTAATAGATTGATTTTTTGGTAAGTCAAAATAGTGAAACAAAATGGATATGTAAAACTCAAGTTAAAAATATTAATAGATTAATTTTTCGGTTAATCAAAAAAGCGAAACAACATTTTTTTAGAAAGTAAGCATTCGAAATGTCTTCGACAATTTTGCATGGAGGCAGGGTGACCCCCTTTGACCATTTCTGTTCAACCTAGTAGTAGAAGGGCTCAACATACTCATGACTAGAACTTATGAGCTGAATATCATTAAGGGTGTGAAAATTGGGAGGAAGGAAGTAGTCATTTCCCACCTTCAATTTGCTGATGACTCAGTTATGTTCTGTGAAGCAGATAGGGAGCAAGCAGTGAACATTAAATGAGTGTTAAAATGCTTTGAGCTGCTATATGGACTGAAGATAAATTACCACAAAAGTGTGTTATGTGGAATTGGTGTTGATGACGGGATACTTTCTTCCTTTGCTGATCTTCTTAATTGTAAAGTGCAAGACCTACAATTAAAATTCTTAGATCTACCTCTTGGTGCAAATCCTGGAAGAAAGTCCACATGGAAACCTATTTTAGACAAAATCATGACTAGTAGAGTGGAAGAGAAGACTGCTATCCTTTGCAGGTAGGCTTACCTTAATCAAATCAGTGTTGTCTAATCTACCAATCTATTACCTATCCCTTTTCAAAATGCATGTGGGAGTGGCAAAAGAGATAGAAAAAATTGAAGCAAATTTCCTATGTGGAGGTTCTGATCTAAAGAAGAAAATTCATATGGTGAAGTGGATAGATGTCACAAAAAGCACAAGTCTTGGAGGATTAAGAATAAGAAGAATCACAGATGTTAATGCTAGCCTTTTACTAAAATGGTAGTGGAAGTTTGGAAGTGATTTCACTGCTCTTTGGAGAAAGGTATTATGGAACAAATACTTGATTGATGAATTCAGGTGGCAACCAACTTTGAGGACTTCCTGCAATTACTCTAGGGTGTGGAGTGATATCATCTCTTTTTCCATTCACAGGCAACCGCTCTGCATTTTCTTTTTGGACAACTTTCTCATTAAAGTTGGTGATGGAAGAAGAGTCAGATTTTGGTTGGATAAATGGTGTGGAAACTTCTATCTAAAAGATAAATTTCCTAGTCTTTTCAGATTATCAACAAACAAGGAAGACACACTACTTTTGTTCTATGCAAGAAGATCAACTTTAGGGGATTGGAATTTACCTTTTAGAAGAGCTCCATATGAATGCGACGAGGAGGAGATTACTAGGTTGTCAAATGTATTATCCTCCGCACTCGTACTCAAGAATGGGGTGACTGTCAGCCCTGTCTGGTTGGGTTCAAATTCAGGTATTTTCAAAGCTGGTGATGTGTATAAATTCTGTTCTGTTTCTCTTGGTCCCAGGTTCTCAATCTGCAAATTCATTTGGAATAAAGACATCCCTCCCAAAATTCAATTCTTCAGCTGGTTGGCATGGAAAGACAGAATCAAATCAGTTGTTTTCCTTCAAAAAATTGGGATTCTTGGTATCGATGCTGCCACACTATGCACTTTCTGCAGAACAGAACCTGAATCAGCTAGTCATCTGCTTCTATTTTGCCCATTTTCCTGGAACATTTGGGCAGAAATGATGCAGTGGTGGGGCTTTCAATGGGTGATACCTAGTTCGGTTGATAATCTTTTCCATTGGTGGAAGGGTGGCAAGTTCAAAAGATTAGAAAGGAGGATCTGGGATACTCTACCTCTAATTGTTCTTTGGTCACTTTGGAAGTAGCGGAATGAATGCATATACAATGAAGTGCAGTCTAATTGCTTTGAGTTGAGTGAGCTAATAAAGCTTAGGCTTGCATTTTGGATCAAGGCCTCAGTAAAAGACATCCATTACTCTGTGACTGACTTAGTATTCAACTTCAATCATGTGAGGGTCTGCCTTTGAGAGTGCTTTAATACTTGCTCTCGGGAGTTTGGTTGCTTTGCTATTTTTTCTGATGATGATGTTTAGCATGGGTTCTGTTTTAATGTTGTGCAGTTTGGTTTCTGTTCTATATGATCAGCAGCATACATCAATTGTTGGGGTTGTCTGTTGCTACCTTAGGAGTTATTACTTAGTGCATGTTGGGGGTAAATTATTTTTGTTGGTGTATTGATTACAAGTTCTGTGGAATTAGCAGATGTGGAAGGTTGTCCTTGCTATGTGGCTAGTTTGCTTAAGCATCTAGTGAAAGGTTTGATGCTGGGGTTAAGGTCTAAACAGCTGTTTATGCTGCTGATGTATGCTGATTAGGAGCTCTGTTTTTGTTGAAAGATTGATGCTACTGCTGGTTTTTTTGAGTGCTAGTAGTTAAAGAATTAATTGATTTGGGGGACCTATCTAGCTACTGGGTGAATCCACAGTTGCATGGGGTGAATTTGTCTTTGGCTGTTGGGGCTGTTTGGTCATTGTTGTATTCTGGTTGTTTGTTTTTTTCTTGTTTTGTTTTGCTCTGTTGGTTGGTTGCTCACCAACTTGGAGCTTGGAATGTGTGCTAGTAGATGCTTTGGTATGCATCTTGGTGCCAACTTGGTTGGGATCTTGATGTATCTCTGTGATACTTTTTGCATCCTCCTTTTTATTGATGTTATGTATCATACTTTGTATGCTTTCCATCAATAAAGTTCTTTTTTTGCTGATAAAAAAAATAATAATAAAAAAATTTGCATGGATAGATCTTAAAAAAAATACATGAAATCAAAAAATGTTCATCCAAAATAGGCTACTAAATATAAAGTTACCTATTGAATTTTTAACACCATAAACAATTTGAACAGATAGCTATCTTTGTTTAAAACTTCAATAGGCCATCACTTTTTGTTCAATAGTCCGTCTTGGATAATCAAAACGGATTTGTAGAACTCAAGTTAAAAAAATTAATAGATTGATTTTTGGTTAATCAATACAGTGAAACAAAAATTTTTTAGAAAGCAAGTATTCAAAATTGTTTTTTGGCAATTTAGGATGAATATATCTCAAATCAACAAAAAATTAGTCCAAAATAGACTATCGAACACAAAGTTATGACCTATTGAAATTTTAACATCATAACCGATTTGAACAGATAGCTATTTGAAGATTTACAAACGATTTAAATATATTGCTCTCTGTTTAAAACTTCAATAGGTCATAACTTTATACTTGGTAGTTCATTTTGAATAAAAAAATTTATTCCATTTAATTTTTTGTGATCTATCCATCCAAAATTGTCAATTTTGAACGCTTAATTTTTGAAAAAAATATCATTTCACTACTTTGATTAATCAAAATTGTGATCTATTAATTTTTTATTTTTATTTTTTTTAAATCTCACATTCAATATTGATCTAATTTGAAAGATCTCGAAAATATAAATTTGTAGATTTTAATTTTGTTAAAAACTGATTTTTAGAACTCAAGTTAAAAAAATTAATGGATTGATTTTTTGGTTAATCAAATTATTGAAACAACATTTTTTCAAAAAATAACCATTCAAAATCGTCTTTGGAAATTTTAGATGGACAAATCTTTAAAAAAAAATAATAATAAAAAATACATGGAATAAAAAAAAATTCATCCAAAACAGACTACCGGGCATAAAGTTATGATATATTGAAGTTTTAACACCATAAACGATTGAATAGATAATTAATGTGTTCAAATGATTTAAACATATAGCTATCTGGTTAAAACTTCAATATGTTATAATTTTATGCTTGGTAGTCTGTATTGAGCCAATTTGGTTTTGATTCCATGTTTTTTTTTTGTTTTTTTTTTTTTTTTGTGATTTATCCATTTAAAATTGTTGAAGACGATTTCAAGTGCTTAATTTCTGAAAAAATATAGTTTCATTGTTTCGATTAATCGAAAAATCAATCTATCAATTTTTATTTTTTTTAATTCATACTAAATATTGATCTTATTTGAAAGATTTCGAAAATTCAAATTCATAGATATGCATTTGTAGAATTGAAGTTAAAAAAATCAATAAATTAATTTTTCAATTAATCAAAACAACGAAATAATATTTTTTTTCAAAGAGTAAGGGTTCGAAATCATCTTTGACAATTTTGCATGGACCGATCTCGAAGAAATACATGGAATCAAAAAATAATTAGTCCAAAATAGACAACCAAACATAAACTTATGGCCTATTGAAGTTTTAAACATATACTATCTGTTTAAATCGTCTTTCAAATTGTTTGTAAATATCTATTCAAATCGTTTATGGTATTAAAACTTCAATAGCTAATAATTTTATGTTTGGCAATTCGTGTTGGATGGATACTTCTTCTTCTTTTCTTTTTTTTTTTTTTTTTTTTTTTTGATTCCATGTATTTTTTTTTTAAAGATTTATCTATTTAAAATTGTTGAAAACAATTTCGAGTGCTTCCTTTATGAAAAATGTTGTTTCACTGTTTTAATTAAGCAAAAAATCGATCTATTAAGTTTCTTTTTTTTTTTTTTTTTTTTTTTTTTAAATTTCATATTCAATATTGATCTTATTTGAAAGATGTAGAAAAGACAATTCTACATATATTAATTTTGTTAAAAACATATTTGTTTTGAAAGTTTTTTAGCATAAAATACACAAAAGGTAAAAATATAAAAAATTATGTTTATGACTACATGTTTGGACTAAACAATGAGGATATGACAAGCGTGTCCTTATAACTGGCAAAAACCAAAACTTGGACCTAATGCTTTACGCCTAGTTACGGCTAATGCACCCCTCAACTCGAATTTATCAACATTTGGTTTTAGTTAAATTAAAAATTAAAAATTAAAATAATTTAAGTTAATTTAATTTTAAAATAAAATTTTGGATCACTGTTAAGACCGTATATAGTATGGGTTTTATGCTACTTACTATATATATAAAAAAGAAAAAGAAAAAAGAGAAAAGGTTAACAATTTTGGGTGTGTCTGATGCGATTCGGTGTGGTTTGAGCATAAAATTAAAACTATACCGTGAATAGTGGATTGACAAATTTACTATCCGTAACAAAACCATTGTTTGAGCAGTTTCAGCTTATTAGTTGAATGAAAAATAACTTTAAACAATTACCAAGCATTTATATAATATATAACATTAATTTACATAATGTTTATATATATAACAATAACTGATTTTACTTAATATTTTCATATATATAACACTAATTCCACATATCTCACATCTCTCGTACACTGACTTTTTGATATTTCATTGAAAATAAAAAAAAAATTATATATTTATTAACTATGGCAGGGCGGGACTGTTTGGAAGGTGAATTATAAATTTCAAACCGCTGATCAAACTAGCCCACAATTCGCGAATAAATTGATGCAAATTAGGTGATTTTAATAAATTACACAATATTTTGTACAATTCTAATAATAGTAGCAAGGGGACATAATAGCAATACTTTAATTTATCACAAAATTCAGAAAATAGAAAATTCATGGTTAGCATCCTTAAAAAGGTGAGTTCGGATCCTCTCCTTAACGCATTTCCTTCACTTTCTACTAGCACCAGCTGAGATCAATCGTTCTAGATCCAACAGCTAAATAAAAAATAAAAAAAAATTTAAAACAAATTGAATTTGGTTTGCGAAGTAAACAGAATCAATCCACCTCGATCGGTTGGGGCTTCAAGAGCTTCTCGCCATCGTCAGGATTGGGTCGCCGATAAGGGTTGATCGCTGGTGAAGGTGGGTCACTGGTGAGGGTGGGTTCGGTGGAGGAGAAGGGGGCTAAGTGAGAGTGAGTGTATCTACTCTGTATAAGCTGTATATAGCTTTGGGCAGGAAAGCCAAATTCAATTTGTTTTAATTTTTTAATTTTTTTGTTTTTGTTTTTTTTTTTTTGTTTTGTTTTATAGTCGTTAGATCTGGAACGGTTGATCTTAGCTGTTGCCAGTAGGAAGTAAAGGAAAGGCATTAAGGGGATGAGGATCTGAACTCTAAAAAGGTACCAGAAGGCCCATCAACTCAAAAAAAGAACGGGAATTTACTTCTATTAGGAAGTTGGTTGTATTAACAAGTCCTTTTGACTAAAAAGTCTTGTTTTTATTTTTTTTTTAGCGGGATTTTATGTAAAAAAAATGTCACAAATTTTTTTATTTTTAGCGACAATTTAAAATTTTCATCATAAAAAAAGTCACTAATTATTATTTTTTAGTGATAGATTTAGAAAATCGTCAAAAAAAAGTTACTAATTTTTAGTTTTTAGTGATAGATTCATAAAATCGTCAAAAAAAATATTTTCAATGACGATTTTGATGGAACCAACATTAGCCATAAATTGACAAGACTAAATAGGAATTAAGTCTAACTATTGTAATTTTTTAATCTATACAAACACTTATAGCAGGACATGTGAGTAATTACCCTAAAAAGAAAAAGGTACAAAAAAGGCCCAATTTTCTCAGACTGGAATGACTTGGCCCATCAGTTGAAAGAACTCAAGGATCGGTAATGGCAATGGCCTTTTTAATGTACTTCTTATAAACTCCTTTTTAAGTAAATAATTCTTTTGTTAATTGAAAATAAAAATAAAAATGCATACATGTCTAGTTGATAGCTTTTTTATTTTTATTTTTTTTTTATCAATAGAGAGGAGAATAAATTACATTATTAGAAATATTTACATCATTTGATAGATTACTAATTCACAATAGTTAGAAAGTCAACAAAATCTAATAATCAATATACGAAGCTCAACAAGTCTAATAACATGTATCAAACTCTTCTCTATAGGAGTTGAAATCGAAGTCTCACACTACAAAATATACTATACAATTACTAAACCAAATGTTATGATCAAGTAGTCAATTCAAAGAATTTTTATAGGCTTTCCTTTGTTATATATTATGGGAAAATTTTACAAACTCTACATCTTCATTTGATCAAACAGGCTTGAGTGTTGGGTAGAGGTGGCACAAATAATTCACAATTATAATCCGTCTAATTTTACATGTTTGAAACACATTTTAACTAATATTCAAAGCTATATATACTGTTTCAATTGGGTTGCATCTTACAAACCCATTTGAAATTGAAAATATATGAATTGGAGATGGGTCGCATTGGGTTTGGATAAAAAAATAAATAAAAAAGGAACACCACACCACCACCATCTTTGCCACACCACCACCATATCCACCACTACACTTCTCATAAAGTAAACACAATGGTTGGATTTTGTCTGATTCGTGCCCAATTAACTAACTAATAAAAACAAAGAAATGTAAAATGTCATTTTATTTACTAGCAGAAAACTTGTGCATGAATACCTTAGGCTAAATTTATGGTCTAAATAAATGTCTATGGTTCTAAAACTTCAAATTCTGTGTAATTCAATAAAAAAATGAAGTAATATTTTATTTTTTATTTAAATAAATAAATAAATAAATTCAACCTTACACCGAAATTGAACAAGTTGCTGCTTCTCTCCAACAAATTTTCCGGCGAAATTCCGCCGGAGATCGGAAAATGCTTGTTGGTGATACGGTTCAGAGCCAATGAAAAAAAACTCACTGGTTCGATTCCACCGCAGATTGCGAATTTGACGAATCTGAGTTTTCTGGACCTCGGATCGAATCGGCTCACCGGAGTCATACCGGTGGAGATCTCCGGTTGCCGGAATCTGACTTTCTCGATTTGCACTACAACTCAATCGCCGGAAACTCGCCGGAGGATTTGAATCAGCTTGTTTCGCTCCAGTTCGTCGATGTTTCGGACAATCTCAAAGAAGGGACGTCGAGTCCGAGTCTCGGATCGCTGAGTTTGCTCACCAAACTCGTCCTCGCGAAGAATCGGTTTTTTAATTTTTTATTATCTTTTGTTGGAATTTTAGTCAATTATTAAAAATTTTGATGGATTATTCAATTAGTTAATACAAATATTAAATAACTAGTATTTTATTTTGGCATCTTACCTAATATTCTGAATTTTTATATGAACTTCTTCTCTTTTTTTTTTTTAAATGTTTTTTTTTTTTTAATTTTTTATTCACAGTAAGAACATTATTGATAATCCTAGCCTAAGGAAGAACATGTAATGACCGTCTTAGAATTGAAACCAAGGATCAACTTAGCTGGTAGTAAGCATGGACGAAAAAAAAAAAAAATCTTCTTATTAAATTAGTATTTACTATTGACTATCTCCAAACTATGTAGGTTTGGCCTCTTTAGATTTTTATTTTTATTTTTATTTTAAAATTAGATATTATCTCTTTCTACATGATACACTATAATTGATATATCAACTTATTATAATATTTTTTGAAGAAAGAGAAAGATTAAAAGTTTTATAATATCAATGTCCTTTCCAAATTTTTCTTTAAGTATACACATATATTCACCTTCTCTAGATTAATATTGAGTGCTTATTGTTTGTAACTTTAAATTTGTAATCTAAATGGCAAATATATGAGGCGTGGGAATATTTTACTCGACATGAATTGTACATTAAGTTAATGGATTAGGGTTGAAATTAATACAAAGATTTAATAGCCAAATAGTTAAAAAATCAAACTTTGAGACTAACAATATCTTGAATTCAACTCTTAATGGTATCATTTAAACTTAATTGATACCCATCATTTGGAATTACATATAATCAGATCACCCTTCATGGCTATGTCAAATACCCAATGTAAATTTTTATTGTTAGTCCTAAATGAATTATTCATTACACGAACACCTCTCTTAACTATCATTTCATATCACTTTATGCATTCAATTTAAACAATTGTACATAAAAATTCTCTCATCTACATAACTTTTTAAAGTTAGGTTTCAAATTGGAGAATGATAGGGATAATATTTACTGATATTTGAGCAAAAGATACTTGGTGATTTGAGCAAAAGACCATGGTATCTGCTACGCACTAAACATGGTGGTTCAGGCTTCGTTTGGAAAGAGCTAAAATAGCCTGATTTTTTGATTTTTTTGACTATTTTAACTTGACTTTTTTAGTCTCGTTTGGTTTTTGTTTTTTGACTTTTTTGAGTTTTGTAAGAGAAAAAGTATAATAATTATGATTTGAATGTGACATTTTATCTTGTTAACTTATATAACCAATTTTATCTTTTATGCCTTTTTAGCCAAAAATCTATTGCCAAACATAGCTTCAGTAGCGTTGATTGAAGCCTAATCATGCCCTATAAAGATAAAATATACAGCCAATTATATATTAAATTAAAAACAATAATTGTCATTAAAATTCATACCAACCCACACTACAATTTTCGTATTTTGGAATTCTGTCTGTATGAAGTCATTTTCAGTCAATATTGGGAGGATATTTAGTGAGCAAAGATCACTTGTCCCTAAATATTTCTGTCTTCATGTCCCCAATTATTCACAACCATTAGATCATATGAGAATCTCAAAATTTGATAATCTCAAAACATATCCAATAGTTATAAGTGATTTGAGACAGAGGGGCAGAGATATTTAGGGATAGAGGATCCTTGAGCACATTCAGCACACCTCAGTTGGCTTCTTATTGAAACAATGACTTTTTGAGTTCCCAAGTCCGTGTGACTTGTGAGCTTTTGTTGGATGCATGCATGCACAAAGACAAAGATTGATTCTTCAAATCAAAATTTATTTTGAAATGAGTTGTATGGAATAAATTTAAGGATGCAATTACTTTGTGGATTAGATTGCATTGTTTGGACATTGAGATCTAGCACGGATTTCCTTTTTATAATTTGAATAGTTTATTTTATCGGGCATCTCGTATATTTAATTCACACAAAAAATTTGATCGATATGATAATTATACCTTACTCAATTTATCTTGTTTGTTACAAAAAAAAAAAGAGGATAATTTATTTTTAAAAACACAATTGCCAATTTTTATGTGACAAATGCAATAAGTTGAATATGTTACGGTTATTATATTGACTTAATATTTTTGTGGATGAAATACACGAAGTACTTAAAAAACAATGAATGATTTAAATTATCAAAATGAGACCTATAGTGAGCTCCATGGGCCTAAATAGTGCCTTCCAATTCAGAATATGAATGGAAGGGAATCCTCCTAAATTTTAATTGGTGGGCATAAATACGTTTTCTTAGTTTGTAATATTGTTGATAGATTTGCTCCTTTCAGATTTTGTTTATTTATAATGGAAATTTTCTTTCATGAATAACGGTTATAAAAGATCTATTTTAACAAAATTTTATTTTCAATTTAAAACACAGTCAATTTTTTATTTTTCACAATTTATAATAATGTGATAGTAATAACCTATTGATTTTAATTTTTTATGATATGCTGTAATCTTACATGTTAGTGTATTATACCAAATTAGCTGTTGTTAGTGTTATTAGTTGTAAAGCGTCCTTGTGTAATTATGATGTCTTTGCTTTCGGTTCTTTTAGCAACACTGAACATATTCTTCTCTCTATAAAAGAGAGTAAACTCCTTGTATCAATATACTACTGAATATATCAATATAGACACCATTCAGTCTCTCTCTCTCTCTCTCTCTCTACCAAAATATCATGATATCAGAGCGAAGTTCTACACTTCTGGGATTTTCTGTTTTTGGTGCTTAGTCCCGTACACAGTGGCACTACACCAACTTTTTCAGAATCACCTCATGATTCCAACGGCACCACTCCCGTCACCAGAATCGCCGCCATGAGTCGTTACGCGCCACCTTTGTGTTCGACGCGTCTCAGCTTCCACCGCCACTCTCACACGTGCCCTTACGCGCCGCTCTGTTGCTTGCTCACGTCATCATTTGACATCAGCCCTGTACTTGTATGCGCCGCGCCTGCTACTATGCACCTAGAGTGCGCCGATCTGCTGTTTTGCACCCGCGTGCCTCGTTTTACTCTTGTGCGCCGCGTGTGCGCCATTCTGCTCCCTTGCACCGCGCATGCGCCGTTCTGTTATCGTGCGCTACCCGCCATCCCTACTATTGTGTGCCGCTCCTCTGACTACTATTGCGCGCAACTAACATCATCTGGCCCTCTGCTGACGTCATCTCTGCACAGCAACCCTTTTTCCAGCTATTTTCGACCTTCCGGACTCACTGATACGCTCTATTTTACCAGATTTTGCTCCTACAGGCCTATTCCTATTTATTTAGTCATACTCCACTTTTATTATGGATCGTCATGATGCCTCCCATACAATTTCTGTTCTACTTAATAGTTTTAATTATGTATTGTGGGCCCAAGCCATGTCTTCCTTCCTCAAAGGATGAAAACTTTGGTGTATTATCACCGGGGATATGACCAAACCGATGAAAGCGGATGCTGAACTTACTGCCACATATGAAGACCAACTCGAAGATTGGGACAGTAAGAACTACAAGATCATTACTTGGCTTCGGAATACCTCTGTTCCCTCTATTAGTCTTTAGTTTGGCTATTTTTAACTTGACTCTGTTCCCAATCCTACTAAAGCCATTTACGAAATTTTGAGAGATCGATACCAGACTACCGGTCTTGCTCATCAGTATCAACTTCAGAGTCAAATTCACCATATGCGCTAAGAAGCCAGCCAGTCTATTAATGACTTTCTTTCTCAAATGTATTCTGTTTGGGACCAGCTTGCTCTCTTCGAACCCGCATGGCCTCACCTTGAAGATGCTGCTTTATTCACTAACTATTGTAATCAGCAACGGTTGGTTCACTTTCTTATGGCTCTCACTCCCTTTTTTGAGCCCGTGTGTGCCTCTTTTCTTCATCGCCTTCCATTGCCCACTCTTGAACAGGCTATTTCTGAGCTGTTATCTGAGGAGACTCGTCTTGGTACTCTCCAAACTCATCATGTGGACTATGTTCGTGCCACTCCTCAGTCATGGCCCTCACTGACCCAATGGTCCACTGCTTGCATTTATTGTCAGAATCAGGGCCTTCCTTCTACTCATCTTCTGGTTCATTGCCCTGTCCGATCTTGCTGATATTGCAACAAACTTGGTCCTAGTCATCTATAGCAGGATTATTTTCGCAATCTATCCCGGTCATCTTCTACTAGCCATTCCTCTCGTGGTGGCTCTTCTAGGGGGAGCTCTCATCGTCAGTTTAATCGTACTGCTACTGCTGCTTTTGAGGATTTCTCTGAGTCTCCTGCTCCGTCTATTCCTATTTTTTCTCAAACTGATGTTAAGGCCATCTTCAAACAGCTTCTCTCCACCTCTGGTATACGTCCTCATACTGTTTTGTCTAACTCTTTTTGGTATTTTGACTCCGCCTGTTGTAATCATATGACTTCCAGCTCTACTATATTCTCTTCCATCTCTCCCTCTACTCATCTTCTCTCCATTCATACTGTTGATGGTTCTCTCATGTTGGTCAATCATGTTGGTACTATTTCCACATCTCAGTTATTTTTACCTTAAGTTTATCATATCCTTGCTCTAACCTTAAACCTTATCTCTATTAGTCAATTATGTGAGTTTGGTCTAAAAGTCACATTTTCTGCTAATGGTTGTTTGGTGCAGGACCTTCAGACGAGACAGACTATTGGGATCGGCCGTAAGCATGGATGTCTCTGTGAACTCATTCAACTTCATGTTCCTGACTCGCCACAGATCGCTACTCCTGTATCTGCTCCCTCTTTGTCTCATTTTCATCTTTGGCATTGTCGCTTAGGACATATTTCTGTTAGTCGCTTAAAGTCTTTGGTTTCTAGTGGTCAATTGGGTCATGTACTTCCGGATACTTTTGATTGTATACCCTGTCAATTTGCAAAACAACCTACTTTATCATTCAATAAAAGTATTTCTGTTTTCCATGCTCCTTTTGATCTTATACATTCGGATATTTGGGGCCTATCTCCTACTACTACTATGGGGGGATCTCGTTATTTTGTTATTTTCATTGATGATTATTCACGGTTTACTTGGCTTTTTCTCATGAAAACTCGATCTGAACTTAAACATCTTTATTATAGCTTTGCCAAAATGGTCCAAACCCAATTTTCAAAAACCATTAAAAATTTTCGCTCTGATAATGCTATGGAATATTGGGATACCGATTTCCTTTCCTTTCTTTACAATCATGGTACTCAGCCTCATCGTTCCTATGCTGGCATGTCCCAACAAAATGGACGTGCTGAATGGAAACATCGACATATTCTTGACACTACTCGTGCTCTTCTTCTCTCTTCTTCTTGCCCTGAAAACTTTTGGGGAAAAGCTGCCCTTACTGCTGTGTACATTACTAATTGTGTTCCTACCTCTGTCATCCATTATCAAACTCCCTTTGAACATCTACATGGCCCTCCCCCTCCATACACCAATCTTCGGGTTTTTGGCTCTGCCTGCTTTGTTCTGCTTCAATCCCATGAACACAACAAGCTTGAACCTTGTTCTCATCTTTGCTGCTTTCTTGGATATGGGATTGAACATAAAGGCTTTTGCTGTTGGGATCCTATCTCTAAGCGTCTTCGTATCTCCCGCTATGTCGTTTTCTGGGAGCACAAAATGTTTTCCTCCCTCTCCTTCTTTCACTTACCCACACTCTCCACTCCCGTCATATTTACTAATCCTTCCATAACTCTCTTCTCTAATAACTTTGATATGGGTTCCTCCTTCATCGAGATGCCCTTGTTGGTTTCTGATCCCGTCCAGACCGTTCTCCTTAATGGTCCACCTTTTATTGCCCCTTCTAGTCCGTCTCCTTCTTTTTCGCTAGCTCTTCCCCCTACCGATCCTCCCACAGGTCGGCCACACCGGGTAACTTAACTACCTCTTCATCTTCGTTGGGTCTTCTACATTTTCTACTTATGAACCTACCTCTTATCGTGAGGTTTGTACTAATCCTCTTTGGCAGCAAGCTATGACTGATGAACTCCAGGCTTTGGACAAAACTCATATTTGGAATGTTGTTGATCATTCTCCTGGCAAGACTGCAATTGGCTGCAAATGGGTTTACAAAATCAAGACTCATTCTGATGGCTTTATTGAGCGCTACAAAATTCATCCAGTTGCCAAGGGTTTCAACCAGGAATATAGCATTGATTATGAGGAGACCTTCTCCCCGATTGCTCACCTTACCTATGTTCGTAGTTTGCTTGCTGTTGCTACTGCTCGCTACTGGGAGCTCTTTCAGATGGATGTCAAAAATGCCTTTTTTAATGATAATCTTCTTGAGGAGGTCTACATGCAACCTCCACCTGGGTCCCCTTTTCCACCTCATAAGGTTTGCAAACTCCAGCGTGCCCTCTATAGTCTCAAGCAAGCACCCTCTCCCCCCCCCTCGGCCGCCGCCGCCGCCGTTGCTTGGTTTGCTAAGTTCAGTTCTACCATTCATGACTTCGAGTTCACCTCTAGCTTGTAACAACCCCGACCTCTGACTAATGTTAATCTGTGATTAATTATGCCTAATTAGCGATTAAGGTGAATTTTGGATTAAAATGCATGTGTGTGTGTTGCATTGTTGTATTTATATCTGTTAGGCGTAGAAAGACCTGTTCACGTTTTAGTTTCAGTTTGCGAATTGGAAGCCTTATTGGCGTTCGAATCAGAAATTGACTTGAATTATGTGCTAGTTAGAATTTATAGAATTTTATGGTAGGTTTAATTAAAATTCGGTTCGGAGCGATTAAATTAGATTAAATAATGCTAGATTAAACATAGATTAAGTGAATGCAAGTTAATTACATCATTGCCCTTGAGTGGGCCACTTTCTCATACATTGTTTAGAATTAATTCATACATCATTTTCAGCCTTTTCTTTGCCAAAACCGTGAGAGAGAGGCAGTGAGGGAGGAAATTGAATTCATCTAAAGATTAGCCTGAAGAGTTAGAGAAATTGAAGGAGGATTGCATGTTTAAGCTCCCACACTTGGAATTCAAGATTTAAGGTAGGCATTCACCCTCTTACCTATGAAATTGAATTGCTAGTACAAGAATTCTAGTGAATTAAATGAACTCATGTAAGGATTAAGCTACGAATTGGTGAATTAAAGCTCAATACATGCATGCATGTGTAATTCATGACATTTGGGGTTGTCTTTCTAAAGAATCCTTGCATGCATGTCATAATCCAAGCTTTGTTTTAGAAATTCTTCATGTTCCATGTCATATTGTCATAGTTGATCATGTTTTTGGGTTGAACATTGCATTTGGTCATGTTTTGGAGGACTTGAGTTCAAGGAATTGCATACAAGTCATGCGCATGAAATTAATTTCAAGTTTCAAGTTGAATTTTGTACAATTGGCATACTTTTGGGCCATAATTTCTTGAAATGATGCTTTAAACATGTTGTTTTATGAGTCACAAAGTGCTTTCCAAAGTTTTGGCCCAGAAAAATGAGTTTTGGGTGTTCAAAGGTTAAGTTTTGAGCTTGGTGATCAATCTGCAAATTCCAGAAATTTGATCCACGCTCGAGTGTGGAATTCTATGCTCGAGCGTGCACCCTGAGTACATGCACTCCGCTCGAGCATCGAGAGTTACGCTCAAGCGTGCACCCTGAGTACATGCACTCCGCTCGAGCATCGAGAGTTACGCTCGAGCGTGAAATGCGTATACCCAAAAGTTTGCGTGCTTTATAGTCCGCTCGAGCGAGGGGATCCACGCTCGAGTGAGGTTCTGAGTCTCATGGTCGAGCGTGGGTCGAGCGCCCGTCGAGCGTGAAATTCATGCATCCAGCACTTTTCATGAGTTTACAGTCCGCTCGAGCGGGGGAGTCCACGCTCGAGCAGAGCTTCATTGTCTGCATGTCCGCTCGAGCGGGGAAACGTACGCTTGAGCATGGACCTTATTTTCAGCAAATTTTATGAAATGTTTTCCAATGCATTCTTGCATCCTCATTCCATCCTAGGCATTCCTAGGCCATGTTTAAGACTCCATAATAAGGATTAAGGGTTAAAAGCACACTAAGAGCCAACGAAGTAAGTTATGTACAATTAGACCGTGTGTTTCAACTGTGTATCTGTTATGTATCGTGTAGGTCACATGTCGCGTCCTATTTGATCGATCTGCTCTATTTGTCTGTATCAAGGCCAACTGTGAGTAATAACTTAGTAAAGTTATGTTCAACTGTATTTATTTTCTGTGTAATAAAAGAAGATCTGTTTTCTAAAGTGCTATGTTCTGTACAATGAATGACTGTCCAATTTCTGTTATGTACTCATGACATCCTTAGCATCATGTGATATCTGTTGGCTACTACCCGATATCGGAGGTTCATTTATGGAACTTAATCTGTCTGCACTCTGTTACCCATACCGGAGGTTCCCTCACCGGAGCTCAGCGTTTCTGTTCTCTGTTACTTGGATCCAGAGGTTCCTTTATTGAACTAGTTATTCGTAACCCTCACGTGTCTGTATCTGTTCTGTATCTGCTCTATTAATGCTAATGGATGTATCACGTATGTTTACGCATGACTTATGATTTCTGTTTATGATCTGGACAAATTATGATTTTGATACGAAACTGATTTATGATTTCTGAATTTGTTCGGACTCATTCATTGAAACCCCTTTATTCTGTTATTATTCACTAGGCTTTCGCTCACAGTTTATATTATGTATGTAGGTGAGCCGGCGCGTGACCAGGGCCAGAGTTGACGACATTCATTTCTGTTTTTGTCAGCCAACCGTTGTGCCTCCTGAGGAGGTTTCGATCGAAGTCTAGTTACATGGCTGTTTTTTGTATTTATGCTAGTCTCTGTTAATGTTTTGTAAAGTCAGGTCCTGGGAAGTACATTTTTGTAAATGTTTTGTAAATAGTGGTGTCCTTCGACCGACACGCTTATGTATATATATAAGTTTTTGAAATCTTTTGTCCCATGTATGTTACGATAGCTCATTGGACCTTGTCTACTTTATATTATTGCTTCCGCAGTCCCTTATTATGTGCTTATCTGTTCAGAGGCCTTCGGTAATCCACGGATTACTGGCCGGTTATGATGCTAAACTTACAGGGGCGGGTTTGGGTCGTGACATAGCTTCTATGACTCTGCTTTATTTGTTCGTACTACTACTTATGGTACCACTCTTCTTCTTCTTTATGTGGATGATATGATTATCACTGGTGATGATGCAGCTGGTATTCTTCACCTCAAAGGTTTTCTCCATCGTTAGTTTGAGATGAAGGACCTTGGTACTCTTAACTACTTCTTAGGCCTTGAAATCTCCCATGATTCCACTGGTTCCTATTTGTTCCAAGCCAAATATGCATCTGATCTTCTGGCACGTGATGGGCTTACAAATTGCAAGACTACCTCTACTCCAGTTGATCCTCAGATTTGTCTCACTCCTCTCGATAGGGATATTTTCTCTGATGTTACTCTTTATCGCCAGCTCGTCGGTAGTCTTGTCTATCTCACTGTGACTCGTCTTGACATTGCCTATGTTGTTCATCTTATTAGTTAGTACATGTCGGCTCCCCACACTCCACATTATACTGCTTTACTCCGCATACTTTGCTACCTCAAAGGTACTCTGTTTTATGGCCTTCATTACTCTGCTTCCTCCTCTTTTGAACTGTGTGCCTTTTTTGATGCTGATTGGGCTGGTGACTCTACGGATCGACGCTCCACCATGGGCTTCTGTTTCTTCTTAGGGGATTCTCTTCTTTCTTGGCACAGCAAGAAACAATCTCTCACTGCCCGATCTAGTACCAAAGCTGAATACCGAGCTCTTGCTGATACTACTCAAGAACTTCTCTGGCTTTGATGGCTCCTTGCTGATATGGGCGTTTCTTCTTCTGGTGTTACCTCTCTCTATTGTGACAATCAGAGTGCCATTCAAATTGCTCACAATGACGTTTTCCATGATCGCACTAAGCATATTGAGATTGATTATCATTTCATTCGCCAGCATGTTACCCGCGGCACTGTTCTTCTTCTCCCTATTGCTTCTGTCGATCAACCTGCTGATATTTTCACCAAAGCTCATCCTCCTAGTCGCTTCAGTGATCTTGTTTCCAAACTCAAGTTGGTTGATGCTTACTCTCCTTGAGTTTGCGAGGGGTTGTTAGTGTATTATACCAAATTAGTTGTTGTTTGTGTTATTAGCTGTAAAGTGTCCTTGTGTAATTATGATGTCTTTGCTTTCGGTTCTTTTAGCAACACTGAACATATTCTTCTCTCTATAAAAGAGAGTAAACTTCTCCTTGTATCAATATACTGAATATATCAATATAGACACCATTCAGTCTCTCTCTCTCTCTTTACCAAAATATCATTACGAATGAAATAAAATCTACAAAACAGAGAGAATCAAAACATATATCTTGTTTTTTATTTGAATCTTAATTTTAGGATAATAATAATAATCATCCAAACATAACCTAAAGTGGTAGGCCTTCATTTTAATACATTTTGGGATCAGTTGGTGTCGGTGGCCTAACAAAGAACTTGGAGGGCACGGCCATATCCTCAACTTTTTAAAATTATTTTTTAATTTAAAATTTTGAAAATATTTTTTTATTTGTCCCTCTTAAATTAAAAGAATTTTTTAAAATAAAAATATATAAAAAAAAATTGAGAATTGACCCTCGTAACAAATTAAATCTTAAAATTTTAATTGTCAATTTAAATCTTGATTTTCAATTTTAATCTCAACTACCCATCTATTTATGTTAAGTGAAACTAGCGGAGAAAAATGTTATTTTGTCATCCAACACACCATTTTACAAAAAAATAATGAATAATTTAATGCATAAACCAGATCCACTGTTGACAGCCTTCCATCGCCATCAACATCACTCAAATCCACCGTCTGCAGCCCTCTCCTGCCATCCATCTCAATCAAATCTAACACCCCTGTGATTCTATTACCCCCACCACTAGCAAACACCGATCTCCTCCCTTCATTTTCTTCTACCACTGCCTATCGTTCTTCATCTTTAGCCCACCACAACCTATCCCTTCATTTCCTATACACTAGATCGAAGACATCAACAAGACCACCACATCATATGGCCACAGCCGTGACATAAGACCGAACCACAATGGTAAATCTCTTTATGTTGGATTTTCATTTCTTTTTTTCATTTTATTTTATTTTACAAGGAGATGTTGTTGGAGAACAAGGAGGCAGTGCTAAGGTAAGGCTCAGTCGGGAAAGGGGGTGCCACTTGGGGATGGTGGGGCGGTGTAGGAAATTGGCACCATTGGGAGAATAAGGGATAGTGGGGAAAGGTGGCATTGTCAGAGGAGATGAAGTGATTCTAGGAGGGAGGTTGGTGGGGAAAGGGTGGCGGTTGGGGGAGGATAATGTTGGGGAATGAGAGTTCATTCTGTGTAATAGGGTTCATGGTAAAAATAATTTTTTTATTTTATATTAATTTAAAATAACAAATAAAAAAATGGCATGTGTTGTAAAAATAAAATAAAAAATTGTTACTCTCTCTAGACAAAGATGCACAAATGTATAGAATTGTGGTAAAGTTAAAAACTTAAAATTTAAATTGACGTAATTAAAATTTAAAAGTATAATTTGTTATTACGGTTAAACAGTGGATTTCTCCCTTCCCCCCTCCACCCCAAAAAAAATAATAAAATAAAATTTATGTATGGCCTTAAATATTCACATTTTTTTTAATCTTTTTCATCAAAACTCCTTATAATTTAATGATTAAATCTTTATTTTACTATAAAATTTCTTTATATAAATATTTTTGTTCTCACATTATAATCAAGTTTTATTTTTAGTTTTATTTTTTCTATTTGCTCAATTAAAATATGACTTCTTTATCATCCATGGATTAATTTGAGAGATTAACGTTATCAAGATTTTGTTAATCAGTAAATTAATTGTTTGAATTATTACATTAAAAGAAGAAAATAAAAAAAATTTATGAACCCCACTTAAGTATTTTGAATTTATCCTGAATAAGAGTTGAGTAGTTGAGATTAAATTTGTATAATGTGAAATTCATGTATAGAATAAATCTAAATTACAAGACGACAATTCTGAATATTGTAATATCACTGAAAAAAAAAAACGAAAAAAATAATATCACTCTTCTTTCAGCGAATTGAACAGACCATTACATCGAACATGGGGCATAAATTGATTTCTTATTTGCTTCTTAAAGAAATTTAAGAAAACATCACTTTTGATTATGCATATTTTATTAGCATTTTTTTATTCTGACTTTTATACTCTAATTGTTTGAAATTTCTCTTCATTTAAATGTCACGATAGTTTATTATTATATGATACAAATGATATACGAATAATTTCGAAATAATGATAATTAATTTTTTTTATAATTTTTTAAAATATTATCTTATGCTCTCTCAAGTAAAATATTGACTCTGCCGCTTGTTAGGATATACTCATTTGCATTTTATGGTCGTCCCATGTCAAACTAATGTGACCACAACCCACATGGAGAGACCTCAACTGGCTAAAGATAGGACAATCAACTTCCAACTTTTTGTCAAATGTGTTGGACCTCTCTAGATGTTAATTTATGGTCCAACAATGGTTTTTTTTGTTTTTGTTTTTTGTGTTTCAATGATGGTTTTCTAAGTGCACATTCACCAAGTTCTACGTTCTTAGATTCAGCCTCCCAACCCAACGGTGTTTGGCAACTTGGTAAAGGCTTGGAGGTTAAGACCTTAGGTCCCAAGTTCAAAATTCCTTAGGCCAATCTCCTAAGCGTAGGGCAGTTGGTTAGAAGGTTAGCCTCAAGTTATTGCTACCACAGCACTTGGTGTGGGTCCAATACTCTTCCGCTACTCGAGTCCTGACTTAAGCGGAGCTTGTCTTGGGAGGTCGGGGCAAATTCCCAGGTTATAGTCTCCTATTTCGGAACGGACAACAGGACACCTTGGTGATCTCTGCAAGGGACACTGCCCTGGACCCGTGGGAAAATGAGAGGATTTTCCTGTAACAAAAAGAAAAAAAAAAAAAAAAAAAAAAGATTCAGCCTCCCATTGATAGTGGTATGGTTTGACATCTAGTTTAAAAAGTTATATTTGTATTTTGTATTATTAATTTTTAAAATTTTTAAATAAATTATGATAAAAAAATATTTTATTTTTTAGATTCATGTAATGTAGAAAATTTTAAAAAGTAAAAAAAAAAAATTTGAAAAAAACTAAAAAAAATCGACTATTATTAAATTTTTTTTATTTTTTATTTTCTGATTTGTCTAATCAAAAGAACCTAAATGGGTTGAGGGAAAAAAAAAAAAAGAAAAAAAAAAAGAGTCAATTCCCATCAAAAGCAATTTGCGATGGCGTCGACCGCTATAGATTCGCTTGGATACATTGTTAGAGTATTTTTAAAGGACTTTTTAAATGAGTCTTATTAGTTATTATAGTTAATATTATTATATTTTAGTTATTTTAATGAGCTAGTTATTAGCAGTAGTCATTTTAACCCCCTTAAAAAAAAAAAAAAAAATCAAAACTAGCTATAATTGAAGAGCCTTGGGATGTTCTTTAAACAGTTTGTGTGTATATATAGATAAAATAAAGAGTAGCGTTGGAGTAAATAGCTAAAAAAGGAATTAGGTAAAATAAAGAATTATCTTCTTTTTTTAATATTTTAGTTAGTAAAAAATGAGTTTTTTTTTTTTTTTTGTTGGATTACAGGAAAATCCTCTCATGCTCTCGTAGGTCCAAGGCAGTTTCCCTCGTAGAGATCACCAAAGTGTTCTATTGTCCGTTCTGAGTAAGAGACTATAACGCGAGAACTTGTCCCGACCTCCCAAGATAAGTTCTGCTTAAATCAAGACTCGCTCAACAAGAGAGTATCGAACCCACACCAAGTGCTATGCTGATAACAACTTGAGGCTTAACCTCCTAACCAACTACACTGCGCTTAGGTGATTGGCCCAAAAGTTTTTGAACTTAAGACCTGGGATCATAAACCCCAAGCCTTTACTAATTACGCTACTGCGTTGGGTGCTCCTGCATAGTGATGGTATTTATCAATCTCATTTTTTACACTAATTTCTCTTTTTTCAAAGATAAAGTGGGGAATAGTTCCTCTCCGTCAAGGATGGAACTAGAAATCTTGGTTAGGGTACCGAGGTATGTGCAAATTTGTTTTTTTAATTTTTATTTATTTATGATAAATGACTAATCAAAGACAATTTGTTACATGAGTGTTGTGATAATAATTTGATTGTCTGAAGATACAAAAATAAACAAGGTAATATAAAAGATATGACAATATCATTTTTGTTTATCCATTTGTTGAATAAATTACTGATGAAAAATATGCTCAACGTTATGTGAATTAAAATCTTAAGAGAGTCTAATGTAATTGAGTCAATTTTGTAGAGTTTATTATAATTTTTTTTTTCAAACTTGATGAGAGATCAGTATAATTTATTTTAAAAAGAAGTCAAATGTATATCTTGTACAAATAAAATCGACTCGATAAAATTGATACTATTAATTATAAAATAATTGGAGATCATTTCATTCTAGATTGTAAAACCCTGATGAAATAAAAAATTAATAAGTAATTTTTATAAAATTATGGTTTCATTTCATTACATGTTTTTATAAATATACATAAAATATAAGGATATTATTCTAATTCTAAAAAACTTGGGAAAGGGCCACCCCTGATCCCTTAATAGTTCCTCCTCTACTCTCTGTGTCACTATCTTGCTTACTTCTTCATACTTTATTTTGTAGGTCTCAATTTAAGTTTACGATAATGAATTGAACCGTTCATTTTATAAATTTTGTAATAAAAATCATATGTGCAAAAAATCAATTTTCAACATTTATCAATGAATAGATAAACAAATCGCATTTTATTTTATAAAATATAAGATTTATGTTTAAATTCATAGTTGTCATCTATTTTAAAAAGACAATATAAATTCTGTATATCTCTTTACTGATATCTGATAAAATAGAGTTTTTACATAACTCATCTTTACTACTAAGCTAACAAGATGAATGGTTTAGATTATTATTGTAAGCCCATGATGGGACACACAAAATAGAGTGTGGACGATAGTAGTATGGAGGGGAGTCATTCAGTATAAGGTCATACAATGCCTTTATTTACACACAAAAACAAACCCCTTCTCTCTCTCTCTCTCTCTCTCTCTCTCTCTTTCTCTTAAAACCTTAAAGTAGAGGTCGTAAAGGTGAAGGGTCATGAAGGCTAAAGGAAAAAGAGAGGGAAGGTGAGGGGACAGGGGAGTTGCAGAGGTTGGAATTACGAGGGTGGTGGTCACTAGGGTGAGGAAGGACTGCAGGGGTATAAGCGGTTGTATGGTGGTGGTTGCTTGGGTGGGTGATGGCTACAAGGGGCAAATAGTTGAAGGTTGTGACATGGTGGTCACTAGGGAGGAAATGGGTTGTGTTGTGGAGTGGTAGTTGATGGGGGTGTAGGAGGGTTGTAGGGGTTGGGGAGTTGAAAGGTGGTGGTTGTTGGAATGAGGGAGAATTGAGGGAGGGCGGGTTTGGTTAGAAATGGTCGTTGCACTAATTGGAGGTAATGGTTGGAGTGAGTATATGTCACGACCCAAACCCGGCCCTATGGGTTTAGCATCAGAATCGCCAAGAATCCGAGATTACCAAGGCTCTTTAACAAGAATACTGATCAAAGCAGTACGTGGCTGGAAGCCACGGAAGTAACTAGTGTCCATTGAGCTGTGTAAATCTGTATGCCAAAAATATTTTTCATGCATTCAAACAGTGCAGAACAGTACAGTCTATACAATCATATACAATCATGTACAATCATTCAGTACGGGGACCTAATCCCTCGATAACAGTACAGTAAAACAGTAAGGAGACCGATAGGGGACACAAAAACACCCCAAGCCATAGCATGGCAACTCGGAACCTCGCAGTGAGGCACATAGGCTGGCTTGACAAAACTGGGGACCAACCCAAGCTCCTAGCTCCGATCTGGTGGCTGAGCACCTACATATATATATAAACAGTGAGCTAAAGCCCAGTGAATAACATAAAGTGTAAAGAGGTTATGAATGAATGTCCTTCAAAGAATGAAATCGTCATTCATTAAGATATTACTTTGATTTCAAGATTTCACCAATCACCGTATGTGGTACATCCATTAGCCTATAAACAATAGGTCCAAAAGGACCGGCCTTATGCATCTAACAAGAATGATGGCCATCAACAAGAACAAGATGGTTCCACAAGGAACCGACAGAGCTCAGAATAAGAATAATCAAGGCTAAGGATGCCACAATACGCCTGTAATACAGGACATACATTCATTCAGTAAACAATATCAGTTCAATAAACAGTTCAGTTCAGTATTCAAAAGATAATCATTTTGAACATATCTTTACACAATTGTTACTCATAGAGATTGGGCTAATAGCAGCTAGAGCGCGTCCCCGAGAGCCAACCCTAAACAATTAACAAATAGAACACACACTAAGTTCATAGTCGGAAGGATGATAATTAAATCCCTAAATTTCCTCGGTGTGGTTCTATGTCTAAATCCTCATTAAGATGCCTAAAACTAGGCCTAAGAATGCCTAGGATGGAATGAGGATGCAAAGATGTGCACAACGGCTTGCATTTTCGCTGAAAGGGCCTCCGCCGAGCGCAGTTTCCCCGAGCGGACAAGCAAACAAAGGTCCCCGCTCGGGGGGACAATCCACCGCTCGAGCGGATGATGAATGGTAAGATGTCGATGCGCGATTTCTCCGCCGACTGGAAACACTCCGCCGAGCGGATCAGAAACAAGTCAAGAAAATGCCGAGCATGATTTCGCCGAAGGACATCAAAAATCTGGAAAATCCAGGTTTGTGTTCCAAGTTCAAAACTCAAGTTTGATGCTCCCAACTCGATCCTCTTGGGCCCATTTTCTAGAAAACTCTTTCAAACACATAGAATAACACGTTTTAAAGCTCAATTTGAGAAATCAAGACCCAAGGGTGTTTCAATTAAACTCAATTTCAAACTAATTTTCAAAGACAACATGCAAACATGACATGCATGCACTTTAAACAATTTTTAAGCTTCAATACTAGCTCAATTGAGCTCAATACTTGGAAAACAAAGTGAAAACATGGACTTTGATAGAAACATGAGCATGTATGTACAATCTAACATGAATTCAACTCAAAATGCACCAAAATGGCCATGCATGCAACAATTCAAGCTTAATTCCACCTCTATGCACTAAATCATGGTTTAATCCTACAATGGAGTATGAACCATGCAAGATGAAGCTTAAAGACAACAAGAGGATGGTGAATTCACTTATCTAAATCTCAATTACAAGGTTTATGAGCTCAATTAGCAACTACCCTTCAATTTCTTCAAGCAATTCTTATGAACACAAGATAAAAACACTCACTCCCTAATCTCTCTCTCTCTCTCTCTATTCGGTGGTGGACTCAAATGTGCTAAAGAAGTGTTGTATAATGCAAGACCAAGTCTTGGGCAAGGTGTGGTGTAGTGGCCCACTAGGTGGCAACATGGTAATTAAGTCAAACTTGCCAATTGAATCAATATTTGATCTAATTTAATCATACCTAATCACATTTTAGATAATTATACCACTAAATCACAAATATTTTACTGATCCCAAAACTCTAAACGGTTCCTAATTCGGCCGCCGATAAGGCCTTCAATTAGCAGTTTAAACATACGAATTCAAACAGATAATCAAATAATCAAACAGATGCAATATGCAATATAATAGGTAAACTTATTCAATTTCAGTTTCGATTTCAATCACCCATTCAAGATTTGATTAATCCAATTATCATTATCGATCAGTTTTAACGAACTGAGCTAATTCAGTAGGTTATCGATAATCAGTACGAGGGTTGTTACAGTATGAAGTTAGGGTTTGAAAAATGGAATGTAAATAGAATTTGAAAGGTTAATGCATAAGGATATATTTGAAATTATGAGGACATATAACAAGAAAAAATTAATAAGGAGATAATTTCATTGTGTAAAAAGAAACACTCATTGTAATAGTTAATGGTTAAAAAGAAGTAGAAATGCAAGTCGTTATTTACAATTCAATTAACTGTGGAAGATAATAAATAAATATATATCATACAAAGGTAGCTTCTTTTTAGTTCATAAAGTAGATTGGACGGTGGAGCCTATCACAAGTTTTGTTTCAATGATTCTCTTATTTTGTAACTTAAAATTATATTTAATTTAATTTATTTTATTTGATATTTACATCTTTTTAGGAATAAGTTTATAATGTTAATATTAGTTTCCTAATCTTTTGGGTTATCCTACAATATCTCCTAAATATCTAATTTCTTGTTATTTAGTTGTGTATATAAATAAGACTTCAACATTGTTTCAAAGCATATAGAAAAGAAGTCTTTATTCACCTATTCTTTTACTTGGTTCTTTTCTTTGTGAGTTTACTATATTGAGTTTATAAGTGAATATTGGGCAATTCAAGGTTAGTGAAATTCACTTTGTTGTACACAAGTGATTTCGAAGGTCGTTGTATCTTGGGGGAGCAACACCATTCAATTCGGTGCAGAAGAGGGTGTATTGTTCCTAAGGAGAGCGTAATCTGCGTGCCTCAACCACTATATAGGCTTCTCTAAACTTTCTCTCTAATAATATTTATTTGTTATTTTTGGTTTATTATTAGTGTGGTATTTTATTCTAATAGTAAATCTTGTTTAATTTCTCCAATAGATTCGAACCGTTCATTTTGTCAAACACTTTGTATATTTTATTCACCAAAAAAATTAAGCTGATTTGATAGTTGTAAACTATTCAATTTATTGTGGTTGGCACCAAAAAATGATGGTTTATTTTTAAAAACACAAATGCAAAAATTGAATATGTTACGATTATCGAATTGATCTAATTTTGTAACAAATAAAATACATGAAATGCCCAACAAAATAAATGGTTCAGATCACACTTATAGTGAGCTCTGTGTAAGCCGAATATAAAAATTGCACATTCGGCAAACAAAGTGCATCTAAGCCCATCATGGGCCCAAATCCAACCAGGCCCATTGGATTGTAGAAGTTCAACATCGAGTAGCCTCTTCGCCAATTAGGTGATATACCGAGTAGGTGGTACTGACAGAATCGGCAGCCATTCATGCACAGTACCGAAGTGGGCCCAGGCTGTCCCTTTCCAGAGGTGTAATAGGAACTTGGGCCTTGACATTGTGATGACCATGACAAGTAGGTCAAATTACGTAGAAATAATCTACACCAAATCTCTATAAAAGGAAAGTAAATGGAATGAGAAGGTATGCATATTCATCCAAACTCATTTCACTCCCTAAATATCTAACCTATCTTCTTTCATCCAAAATCTGACTTAACAGTTAGAGTGCTAATTTCGGCACCCCTAACCGGAGTGTTTCTTGTTTCAGGCATCGGAGCGAGAATCAAACAAAGGTCTGTTTGGGACGAAGGAATATTGTAAAACCACCCCTCACAATTGGCGCCGCCTGTGGGAATATTCAAACTCATCCATGGCAAACCCAACTAACGATCATCCAATCACCGAAGTTTATTCTCTGGCACCTGGAGGTTCCTCCAACCTAGAAGAAACTCTCATCTGACAAGTCTTAAACTTTGATCCACCAAATTCATCTGTACCGCCGACGTCTACCAAAGACATAATATGTACGTTGTTGGACCAAGCCAAATGCAATGAACAACGTTTTAAAGAGCTGGTGAAGTCTCAAAAAGCTTTGCTCCAAGAACGTGGCCGTTCTCCAGTAAGGGAAATCGGACAACATCGTCCTCGGAGATGTGGTGCTAGTAACAGCTTTACTGATTCATCTCGGGGCGAGCCTAGAAAACGTGGCTGAGATATAAACTTAAGCTCGTCTGATGAAGAAAACTCCCCGCGGGCACAGCAGCGGGCGCATAAATGAAAGGATGAAGATTCAAACTTAGAGGATAGGCACAACCATTTGTCCGACGGATAGCTAAGGCTGCCTTGCCCGAGAAGTTTAAGACTCCATCATTTACACTGTATGATGGAAAGTTGGACCCTACTGACGATGTACGTCATTACAAGTAAGCCAAGATGTTGCATACAGATGATAAAGCGCTTATGTGTCGAATATTCCCTAGCAGCTTAGGCCCTTTAGCCGTTAGATGGTATTATAAGCTTGAGCCAATGTCTATCAAGAGCTTTCATCAGCTTTAGAAATCTTTTTGGGCTAGGTTTATCACCAACAAAACTCAGCCCAAGCAAGCAAATTCCTTGTAGGCAATGAAGATTGGACCCAACAAGACCTTCCTCGGCACAATATTGGGAGTGTTTTAATCTTGTTGATGATGACTGCAATGACACTATGGCTGTGATAGCCTTTAAAATGGGACTCCACCCAGACAGCCCACTTCGCAGCTTTTTGACCCGAAGACTGCCAAAGTCAGTTTGGGCCCTGATGAAGAAAGTTGAGGAGTATTGTAAGGTTGAAGATGATATGCTTTGACTAAATGCAAGGCTTCAAGCCCTAGAATCGGTTCCATCAGTGGTGGCTCAACCACTAATAGTTGTTTCCCCAGGCAGAGGACTCACATCACCAAGGAGGAGTCCAGAGCCGAGTGGGAGGTCTGTTAGACATATTGATTTTGATGATTTTGTTTTGATTTAATTGAAGAGTTAAATTGTTTGAAATCTTATAATTAATTTAACATCATAATTCATTCTCATTTTGTCTTATTGATGTTTATTAGAGGCCAAAATTTCAACTCAAACAAGCAAGAACCAAGCAGTAGAACGTTGCAGCAAGCAACAGCAGCAAAAACATTGTTTTGATTGTTTTGATGGATTATAATTGAAAACTTATTCTTTGATTAAATCATTATAATCTATGATTCTCTTAGTGTTTAATTATGTTTTTGAAGGCCAAAAAGAAGCTTAAATAAGTGTTAAAGAAGTCCTATAACAACAGCAAGCAGCAGCAACAAGCAGTAGCAGTAGAAGCAGCCAAAACAAAGAAGGCTGAAAATACACTGGGTGGACATCTTGGCGGACATCTAGGGGGACGACTAGAAAGGAAAAAATTAGCCCATTTTACTCTAGTTCAATCCAGCATTGCTCCGGTTATCACATTAGTAGTATGCTTGACGACTGCGGAAGTCATCCTTGATGACCAGGACCTCACCGGACATCCAGGTGTATGTCTCTCAAGAACAAAATTTCATTTTGGACATCCAGGTGGACGACCACTTTGTATTGCAATGGCTCTTTTTCAAATATAGTTGTGATCAATTAGACCCATCTTTTAACTTCTTCAAGATCTAATCATGTATGAGGAATGCAAGTTTGAGTAGAGTAGATTTAACCAAAATCTTACTCAATCTTCTCAACACACGCAACAGACAACGGTCGATGAATTTCTCTTTAAATAAATAGAAGTGCTCCTGCTAAATAAAGAACACACAGAGACAACAAGCAAAACATTTTCATATCATTCATCACTCACATATTTCATCTTCTCTGAGTTCTTGAAGTGATCTTCATCTGAGTATTACATTCATCCTTCAGAAAATCAAACACTAAGCTTTTAGCCTTAAGCTCATTTCCCTGTGAGAGGTAATCAGAAAATCCAAGAGACTTGAGCTAAGAAACTTTGTTTGATTTTGTCATCAGTCTCAAACTCATCCTTGGAGTTATCTCAAGTATTCTCCATTGTTGTTTGATTATTTTTTCCTTCAGAAAACACACAGAGAGCTTAACCTTAAGCATATTTGCCTTTGAGAGGTTTTACCAAAAATATGAGAGCTTCACTGTTGTAATATTCATCTGTGAGGAATATTTATTGTAAGCTTTCTTTAAAAACAAAAACATCATACTCATCTTGTCAAGGTCACTAGTGAGCCTGTAAAGCTAGGGACATTAAGGTCTCTAGCAAGCCTGTAAAGCTAGAATCTGTGAAGGATTGCTCCATGTGTTGAGAGGTTGCTAGCACCCTTGCAAAGCTAGAAGATAGTGGAAAATCTCAAGTGAAACTCGAGGAGTAGATGTAGGCTTGGTTGAAGCCGAACCACTATAAATCGTGTTTGCATTCTCTTTCCCTATCTTTTTAATTTGCTTGCTCTGCCATATTTATCTAATATTATTTTGTGATAATTATCTATTTTTTTCTTACTATTCTAATTGTTGTATTAGTTTGTAATTTTTATTGGAGATTATTTATTTTTAATTTGTAAAAACCTAATTCACCCCTCTCTTAGGTTGCTTTTTGAGTAATAATTGGTATCAGAGCCTGGGGCTCTTGTTTAGATTTAACAATCTTGAGTTTTTAATCCATTGCAACCATGTATTCTACTTACTCTGTTGTAGGACAAGCTAGCAATAGGTTACCTCTTTTTGATGGTAGTAATTATATTCATTGGAAAGAAAAAATGACTTTGTATCTTCAAGTTACCAATTATGCTTTGTGGCTTATTATCACTAAAGGTCCTAAAATCCCTACCAAGGTAGTAGACAATATCAGTGTGCCAAAACTTGAGGATGAATTTGATGAGCATGATTATAAACTCCTTCAAGCTAATGCTAAGACCAAGCTTATTCTTGTATGTAGACTAGATGCAAATGAGTACAATAGAATTTATGGGTGTATTATTGCTAAAGATATTTGGGATAATCTTGAAATCACCTATAAAGGAACTAGCCAAATAAAAGAGTCTCAGATTGACATGCTTATTCATGATTATGAACTCTTTACTATCGAATCATTTGAATCTATTTCTAAGATGTTTTATAGATTTACCAATATTATTAATGCTCTAAAATCTTTTGGTAAATCTTATACTAATGGTGAGATTGTGAGAAAAATTCTTTGGTCTTTGCCAAAGGAATGGGAAGCTAAGGTGACGGCTATCCAAGAAGCAAAAGACCTAACAAAATTAGGCATTAAAGAACTCCTACGCTCACTCATGGCTCACGAACTTTTAATGATGAATGACAGCAAAAAGGAAGCCATTTGGAGAGAAAATGATGGAGTACCCAACTTGTGTCTCATGGCTCTTGGAGAAGAAGAATCCACCAAAGATGAGGTAATTTCTAATTATGTAGAACTTGAAAGCGCTTTCAATCAATTACATGACATATGTATAAATTTTTGTGTTGAGAATTCTAAATTAAAGGAATTAGTTACTTCTCTTTCAAATAATGTGGTTGTTTTAAAAATGAAAAATGCTACTTTGAAAAATGACTTTACATCTATTGCCAATGGGAAAAACATTTTGAAAAACAACGTTAAAGATTTAAACAAAACTCTTGAAACTTTTGTAAAAGGAAAAGAAAACCTCAACAAGCTTCTTGGAAATAAAAGATGTTTTTTTGACAAAGTAGGCATTGGTTTTGATCCTCCTAAACCTTTTATGACATTAAATGTTCTTGAGACTAATCCTTATGGACCCAAAAAAGTATGGGTACCAAGAAAGAAATCAAGATATTTTGTAGGTGGAATCTTAAGGAACACTAAGGACTTGGAAAGGAAATGCACAACAAGAGTGTTCAATCTAAATACCAAAATCAACCCCTACAAGAAGAAGAATGATGAAATGAAAATCACCAAGATGAACAAGAGAGGTAATGTATGGGGGAAGATTCCAAAGAGGTAAATGAAGGTATAAACCTCTAACACACCTTTAAGCTTAACTTCTGTATATCTTAAGGTGTTATGTATGTTAAATAGGCTGAATTTGTTAATTGATTTCATAATAGCTAAATTTTGCTAAGTTTGCTAAGTCATGTTCTGCTTGTTTCATTTCAAACCATCATTGCACTCAAAATTGAGATTTACACTATATTGATGAATGCTCATTTATAGATGATTCTTGTATTCATTGACTATGTTATATCTTGTCATCCTTTGCCATGAAAAGAAAAAAAAATGAAAATATTTTTTATGAGCATATGACATCTTATACTAATATGCTAATTCTTTTTGAGTCATATCTTTATAAAATCAATTTTGATGATATAGCACGTTTTGAGATTGTATACTAATTATATTGTGAAAATTGTGTTTGACACACCCATGTACTCTTGTCATCTCAAAAGTATGTTCAAAATGAAAAATTCAAGCTCATATGCTTCACATTGAATATTTGAATAAGTTATGAAATATATGATTATTAAATAGATTTTCTGATTAATGATTCATCAACAATGTTTAAATGAAATGAAGAACCATATGTTTGTAGAGACATTGCATCTATTCTATTGAATATCATTTGGATATGGATTATATTGGCATGTATATCATGAAATGCTATTGAGTGCTAACTGTCATACTTACTGGTTTTATAGCATTCATGTTGTGTTCCACATTGAGTAAAATGTTATATCAAGCTTGAACATGTGGATTGAATATAGTTTGATGAAAATGCCTCTTGATTATTTTGAATGATTAAATAAGTATGATGCTTCACTTCTTGATAGAATAAAGAGCATAAAACTATTTTCTCATGTATATTATGCTATGTGCTTAAACTTTGAAGAATATGAAAAATAGCATTCTAAACTCTTGATTGATCATGCCACTTATTGAATTGTCTCTCATCTTTTGAGTGTGTCTATTTTTATTAATGATATAAGATGAGAGTGAAATAGAAAAACATTTATTTTGTGCTGTATTTTTCATTAGTATAAATGTGATTTTTTGTGATTGGATATATATGCACAAGATCACAATAAAAAAAAAAAATGGGGTAGCACGAACTTAGGGGGAGAAATTATTCTGTTAGATGTACCTATTAAACTCCTTTTGCGCTAACTTATTTGGGTAAGGAAATTGAAGATTGAAAAGTTTCCAACTCTTAAATCAAAGGTATGTTTCCTACACTCTTGAGCTTTTGTGACAAAAATCATATGTTCTCTAATGTCCTTTAAACTAACATTTTTCATTACAGTGACATAAAAGGAATTGAGTATCTATGGATTTAAATATGCATCATTTGATTTGTAATAAATATTCTTTGATGTTAAATGAAAAGAAATTTTGCTCTTGCCTAAAATCATGCCTATGCTTAAATATGTGCTATATATTGATTTCATGATTTTCTAGGCATATGAACTGCTATATGTTGGACATGCTTCTTTAGTAGAATTACCTTAGCTCCATGAGATTATAATGAGTTTAAACTATTATGAGAAATAGTTCGTATTCTACATAATGCTTGTGCTATGGTGGTTAAATCTTCTAGATTGCTTGTTCGCATCCTATTGGCATCACTGGGGGAGAAACAATTTGTTTTGAGCTTCATATATCATATCTTCTATTGCTTTTGTCAAATGAAACAGGGAAAGAATTTCACTAAGTTGAACTTGAATGCTTTTTCAAAAATCCCCTTAGATTATATTTTGTTTTTGGTATCAAACATATGGGCTTGCACCTTTATTCTATTATTATCTCTTTGCCCATTACAAATGGTATGAGCTTAATTTGCATGATCATTGTGTGCTATTTGTTTCTTCTCTACATTGGTAACTTACATGATATGGATGATTATTTGTGCTATGATGAGATTTGTCATTGTCACGACCCCATTCCGCCCCTAGTAGAATGATGTCGTGATGGCCAGTAATTCGAGATTACCAAAGGCCAACTTACAAAGTTTCACACAATCAGAATATACTTATAGGGCTTACATGTGCGGAAGTAATAAATTTAAATCTAAGTAGTCCATAAGAGCTGTGCATAGATCTAATGAAATGACATACATCTTAACATGGTTTTACAACTTGAATACAAAACAACATGAAGTACATATTACATCTTGATCAAAAGGCTTCTCAAGCCAAAATATACAAAGACATGAATTACAACTAAGAAGCATAATCTTCAAGATGCTAGCAAAACATGAATCCGAAAACAACTTGCAAATAACATCTAGGCGTCACCGCCTTCTTGCTCGTCACCTACATATATATAAAGGGGAGGATGAGCGTGGATACTCAGTGAATGATATAAGTAATAAAGGTTTGAATGGATGATATCCGAGATCTTTATCAAAACAATACATATCATAGCTTGTAACAAAACATGGGATGAATCAAGTTCATCAATCAAAGTTTTTCAAAATTTCTTGGGATGTTTAGTTACATCTACATAATACAAAGGATGACTTTCATGACAAAACAAAGGAATAACCGTCCCGGAATCGAAGCACACCCGTTCATGACCGTCGGTGGCCGACCCGGAATCGGTTAGACAACCCACCTGGAAAACCGTCGGTGGCAAAACGTAACCCACCCGTAACAAAACATCTCGGCAGGCAGCCGCACACCTAGGCCTAGGAGACCACACCGATGAGATACACTCTCACCGACGAAATCATGCAAGGTAGGCCAAGGTGAGATACACTCTCACCGATGAGATACGATGCTTGGCCTAGGTGTGAGATCTAGGCAAGAGTGGTCTCGGTGACCACACTTAGGGAAATGAAGTCTGGAAATCTGGGTTTCCCCTTGAAGAACATGAAGAACATGGACATGAAGAACATGAATGCCAAAAATCATAACTTCTTATTCAAAATCTGAGATTTCATGATATAAGTTCAAAAGCATGGACCTGGGTACCTGTACTTGGAGATTTCATGAAAACAAACACAAAAACATGGATCTTGATACAAACTTTCGGATCAAAACATGGTTTTGCTTCAAGAACACATGAACATCACTTTCTCTTTCTAAAACAAACTTTAAATCAATGCATGGCTCATGAATCATGCTAGATCCTGCAGTGTGATCATATCAACGTAAAGAACAACAAGAGTAGATCAAGAATCTAACATCAAGATACGAATCTAACGGTTCAAGGTGTGAAGATCAAGCTTGGAAATCTAATCCCCTCTCTAAGAACTTCTTCCTTTTCTACCTAGAGCTTCTCTCTCTACAAGGCAAAGGTATGACAAAATGATATGGGCTCCCAGCTACAATCTGACTTAACCCTCTATTGGGACACGTGGCATCATCGGATTGGATCTCCTCAAAAAGGTGCCAGAATGAAAAGACAAGAGCATGATAAATGGTGTATAACAAATAAGGTGGCATGGGTACTTCTGAAAAGGCAATGATCTCAGACCAAGACATAGGCTTCGGACAAGAAGGTTTCAATGATCTTGGCTATGAAGGATAACACTTGACCTAGGTGTGCCACACCTTGGCCTAGATGTGCCACACCTCGGCCTAGATCATACCAGTCCTAGAATAAAAGGTTGCTAGGTTCAAGGATGAAGGATCTAGGACGCCTAGATGATTAACATCTCAGCCTAGCTGATACACACCTCGGCCTAGGTGATGCACATCTCGGCCAATATGCCTAGGTGACGGTGGTGGTCAACCAAGGTGGTTCCGGGATGGTCTTAGGTGTTGGCGCTCAACAGCCTAGGTGTAAGAGGTTCAAAGGTGTGACCTAGGCTTGAGACAGCAAGGATATATGGCCTAGGCTTGAGACAGCAGGGATAGATGACCTAGGCTTGAGATAACCTAGGCTTGAGATGACCTAGGCTTGAGACAGCAAGTAAGGAACAAAGCATGCATATAACACTTAGGCAAAATATGATAGCATCAAGACAAGACAAGAACCTTTACCTAGGCAAAACGAATCAAAGTCTAAAGATGCAAGCTTAATAGGACTAGATCATGTAAATGCTCATGAACATGACTAAGACAAGAATGTGGGTTATTACAGTCATTTTCTCATCATCCTGTATTGTTGAGTAGTGTCAAACTCCCTCATTGTTCTTGATTAGTTGTTGATAATGTCACAGGGGGAGAGAAAGAGTTGATTGTTTTGGTATCTTTATTTTTGGTACCTTAAATCTTACAAACATGGTCTTTGAGCTTATTAGTTATTGATAATGTAAGAGTAAGATGTTTTCCTCAAGAGGAGAGTGACCTGCACATTAGCTATCTTAAAACTCTTGCCATATGCTACTTTCCTCAATCAAATGTTTTCTCCACTTTTGATGGCACTTGAGCTAAATTTGTTTCTTGGTATTTGACTTACTATTTTATAGCTCAACTTAACTTTTGGCATCATGGCATCTATCAAACACCTCATGCTACATTGTGAAATCCTTTATGTGTTTTTGATGTTGTCACAGGGGGAGATTTTGTGATGTTTTGTTAAGGGAGCAATGGGGGAGAAATGCTGATGTATTATTTGTTAATGATGATGGGAGAAATGGAAATGATATTATGTATCCTATCATTGTTTTTAGTATCTTGCCTAGAGATTGATTGCCACTATACTAACTTGTATATCTACTTTGAGCAATCATTCAGGGGGAGCGTGACTTGAGGGGGAGTTTTTCTTCCTCCCAACCAAATCAAAATATCATGTTATGCCATCATCAAAAAGGGAGAGATTGTTAGACAAATTGATTTTGATGATTTTGTTTTGATTTATGTTTTGATTTAATTGAAGAGTTAAATTGTTTGAAATCTTATAATTAATTTAACATCATAGTTCATCCTCATTTTGTCTTATTTATGTTTATTAGAGGCCAAAATTTCAGCTCAAAAAAGCAAGAACCAAGCAGTAGAACACAATAGCAAGCAACAGCAGCAGAAGCGTTGTTTTGATTTTGTTGTGATGGATTATAATTGAAACATTATTCTTTGATTAAATCATTATAATCTATGATTCTCTTAGTGTTTAATTATGTTTTTGAAGGCCAAAAAGAAGCTTAAACAAGTGTTAAAGAAGTCCCATGACAACAGCAAACAGTAACAGCAAGTAATAGCAGCAGCAAGCAGCCAAAACAAAGAAGACCGAAAATACACTGGGTGGACATCCAGGTGGACGTCCAGGGGAACAACCAGCTAAGCAACAATCAGTCCATTTCACTCCAATTCAGTCCAGCTTCACTCCGGCTATCACGTTAGCAGTATGCTCGACGACCACAGAAGTCATCCTTAATGACCAGGACCTCACCGAACATCCTGGAGGACATCTGGGCAGACATCCCTCAAGAACATAATTTCATTTTGGACATCCAGGTGGACGACAACTCTGTACTACAATGACTCTTTTTCAAATACAGTTGTGATCGATCAGACCCATCTTTCAACTCCTTCAAGATCTAATCATGTATGGGGAATGCAAGTTTGAGTAGAGTAGATTTAACCAAAATCTCACTTAATTTTCTCAACACACTCAACATACAACGGTCGATGAATTTCTCTTGAAATAAATAGAAGTGCTCCTGCTAAATAAAGAACACACAGAGACAACAAGCAAAACATTTTCATATCATTCATCACTCACATATTTCATCTTCTCTAAGTATTACATTCATCCTTCAGAAAAATCAAACACTGAGCTTTTAGCCTTAAGCTTATTTACCCGTGAGAGGTTATCAGAAAATCCAAGAGACTTGAGCTAAGAAACTTTGGTTGATTTTGCCATCAATCTTAAACTCATCCTTGGAGTTATCTGAAGTATTCTCCATTGTTGTTTGATTATTTTTCCCTTCAGAAAACACACAAAGAGCTTAGCCTTAAGCATATTTCCCTTTTAGAGGTTTTACCAAAAATCTGAGAGCTTCACTATTGTAATATCTATCTGTGAGAGATATTTATTGTAAGCTTTCCTTAAAAGCAAAAACATCATACTCATCTTGTAAAGGTCACTAGCAAGCCTGTAAAGCTAGGGAAATTAAGGTCTTTAGCAATCCTGTAAAGCTAGAATATGTGGAGGATTGCTCCAAGTGTTGAGAGGTTGCTAGCACCCTTGCAAAGCTAGAAAATAGTGGAAAATCTCAAGTGAAGCTTGAGGAGTGGATGTAGGCTTGGTTGAAACCGAACCACTATAAATCGTGTTTGCATTCTCTTTCCCTATCTCTTTAATTTGCTTGCTCTGCCATATTTATCTGATATTATTTGTGATAATTATCTAATTTTCCTACTGTTATAATTGTTGTATTAGTTTGTAATTTTTATTAGGGATTATTTATTTTTAATTTGTAGAAACCTAATTCACCCCTCTCTTAAGTTGCTTTTTGAGTAACAAGGTCTACAACGGATAACCGCCGAGGTTCACGTCGAAGCAATGAACAATATCAAGTTGACTCGAGGCGTCAAAGGTGGTTTGACAAAAAGTATAATGAATTTTTGGAGCCAATTAGTCAGATCCTTTCGAAGATCAAACACCGCACCTATTTCAAATGGCTAGCCAAAATGTCTGGACTCCCTGATCTGAGAAAGAGATATTAGAGGTGCTAATATCACCAAGATCACAACCACTTGAAGGAGAAATGCTACGCCTTGAAGGACCATCTAGAGGATTTGTTAAGGGATGGTCATCTATCCAATTACCTCCCAAAATGGGCTACACCGTCCAATGCTTTAACCATACGGTTAGAATCTGCTCCACTCGGTGTGATTCAAGTGATCTACAGCATCCAACCTATGAACAAGATAAACTCGGTCTAGGTGCATCCGGTCAAGGGGTCTACACAACCCCGTTCAAAGTTAGAGTCATAACCAAAGAGGCAATGAGGGGTGCCGACTAATGAGATCAGCTTTTTTCCCCATGATGATGCCCTCGTTATTGAGTTGAGGGAAAACAAGTACTTCATTGAGCAAATCCTAATTGATTAAAGGAGCACTTCAAAAATTATGTGCTACAAAACCTTCCTCAAACTCGACTGCAAAGACGAGGATCTCAAACAAGCCAGTTGATTATCCAATCTTTGGCCACCAACCTTGAATACTTGCTCAGCAAGATTGTGTTGCCCATCCATGCTAGCATTAAGACACTGGACGTAGAATTCCTAATTGTCAAGCTCCAATCTTCTTCCAACATAATTATGGACCGAACTTGGCTTCATGCGATGAAGACCGTACTGAGTACATACCATCAGCTCCTGAAGTTCCCTACCAAGTATGGCATTAACCAAATTTGGGGACCTCAAAAATTGGTAAAATAATGTTACCTTACGACTCTCACCAAAAAGAAAAAAAGTATGATGTCAATTCAATAGAGATTCCAGATTAGGAGATTCTTGAAGATGTGGGGAAGATTCCAATAGATAAAGTAATTAAGAATTTGGATCAGGTCATGATTTCTGAAGATCGAAAGAATTTTTTTCCTCATTGGAGTGGGTCTTAATGCTGCCGAACAATAGGGGCTAGTTGTCTTTCTTCTCAACAACATTGATGTTTTTGTATGGACTCCGTATGAGATACCTAGAGTTGCCCCAGAAGTGGTTATGCACTGCTTAAATGTGGATCCGAAAGCCCAGCCTGTTATACAAAGAAGTCGTCGATCAGCTGTTGAGCATGCCACAACGATTCTTGAAGAAGTTGACAAATTGCTAGAGGCTGGGGCAATACGAAAAGTAACTTATCTCACATGGCTATCCAACACCATGTTGGTAAAGAAGAAGACAGGGATGTGGAGGGTTTGTGTTGACTTCACGAATTTGAATAAAATATGTCCGAAGGATTGTTTTCCACTTCCTCGAATCGACTAACTTGTGGATGCCATTGCGCTTCATTAGAGGATGAGTTTCTTGGATGCTTATCACGGCTATCATCAGATTGATATGGACCCAGCGAACTAGGAAAAAATGGCGTTTCTCACTCCAAGGGAACCTATTACTACAAGGTTATACCCTTTAGACTAAAAAACGTCGAGGTAACTTATCAGAGACTGGTCACCACCATGTTCAAAGACCAACTTGGCAAGACTATGGAGGTGTTTATTGATGATATTGTGGTGAAGTCCAAAGAAAAAGGTGTTCATCCATCCGACCTTGTGACTATTTTTGATATTCTACAAAAGTACAAAATGAAGCTCAATGCCTCAATGTGTGCGTTCGTCATTGGCTCAAGAAAATTCCTTGGCTATATCGTGAATCATCGTGGAATAAATGCCAATCCAAAGCAAATTATGGCCATAATGGAACTCGGCTCTCCCAGAACTTTTAAAGGGATCTAGAAATTGATGGGTATGATAGCGACACTGAACAGATTCATTAGCTGATCCTCCGATCGATGTAGGCCATTCAAGTGGACTCTGAAATGCTAAGAAGCTTTGGAGGGGCTAAAAACTTACTTTAGTCATATCCTATTGTTATCAACTCGAGAGCCAGATGATGAGCTTGTTTTAAACTTGGCAATGTTAGATCATGCAGTGAGTGTCGTCCTTCTCCAAGAAGAACTCGGCAAACAGAGACCTATTTGTTGCATTAGCAAATCAATAGTCGACGCCAAAACTCGGTATCTACCCCTGGAGAAGTTGATTCTAGCCCTTGTGGTGGTAGTCAGGAAATTGATGCATTACTTTCAAGCCTATACCATTAAGGTCTTGAGAGACCACTCCCTTCATTCAGTCCTTTGCTGACCTGAGTCTTCTGGGCAAGTGTTTAAGTGGGCACTAGAACTTGAGCAGTATGACCTCAGGTTTTTCCTAAGAATATCCATTAAAGGTCAGGTCATTGCCGATTTTATTACCAAATTTACCAAAGCAATAGCGACTGATGTTGAGTTAAGCATGTCGAGCCAATTAGTATCTTGTCTGCAAAAGTGTCGAATGTATGTAGGGGATATATGGAAACTATATTGTGATGGCTTGTCAAACCAGCATGGCAGTGGGGCAAGAGCCATTATCATGACCCTCGAGGGAGCAGTGATTAAGTAGTCAGTTAAACATGGCTTTGATGCCTCAAATAACGAAGCCAAGTATGAAGCCCTCCTTATCGGCCTGAGAAATTCACTCCAAATGGAGGCAATCGTCTGCAGGTCTATTGTGATTCAAAGTTGGTTATTAATTAGTTGAAAGGAGAGTATGCTGCTAGAAATGTTCGTATGGTGACTTATATTCAAACGGCTAGTGCCTTGCTAGGGAAGTTTGATAGCCATGAACTAAACCAGAAAACCTGAGATCAAAACACTCATGTTGATGCCTTGGCATATTTAGCCTTTATTGTCAACTCGGACGGCAAGCAAACCATTGAAATGAGTTTTGTTTCGGGACCAAGTTTTGATCTACCCCAGGATGAGCCAATTGTATTTGTCATCTAGAGGGGGTTCGAGTTGGATGCATCCTACAACTGCATTCCTAACTTCCAAACAACTGCTGAAAGATTAAAAAAAAAGGCTCATAAACTACACAACAAAGTCCTAAGATATTATCTTGACCCTGAGGAGAAATTGTATAAGAAATCTCTTTAGGGGGGCCTTACCTTGAGTTTGTCCATCCAGACAAAGTGGAAGTTTTTCTAGCCGAAATACATGAGAGGAGCTGTGGTGCCCATTTAGGTGGCCGATCATTGGCTCATAGGGTAGTGAATCAAGGATATTGGTGACCAACCATGTGAACTGATGTAGAAGAGTATGTCAAAAAGTGCGAGCAATGCCAAAGGTTTTCTGCTCTTAAGCATTTGCCCACCAAAGAGTTGACTTCTTTGACTAATCCTTCGCCCTTTGCTTAGTAAGGATTAGCTATTGTAAGGCCATTGTCAAGAGCATAAGGAAATAAACAGTTTTTGATCGTTGCTACTGATTATTTCAATAAGTGGGTTGAGGTATAGTTGTTGGTTAATATACGTGATACAGATGTTAGGCATTTTGTATGGAAGATCATTATAACACAATTCGACATCCCTAGGGCACTTATATCAGATAACGAGACTCAGTATGTATCGTGACTTATGTGATGTGTATGGGATTCAGCCATACTTTTCTTCACCAGCTTATCTGTAGTATACTTTGGGCCCATCGAACAATGCCGAGAAGATCCACTGGGGAGACCCCATTTGCTATGTCCTTCAACAACGAGGCAATCATACCCCTGTAAATTGGCTCTCTCTGAACGAGAGCTTTTGATATTGGATAGAACGATATGATGCTTGCACTTGATCTTGATTTAATTGAAGAATACAGAGATAAGGCACTAGTCAAGATGGCCCGTTATCAACAGTAATTGGCTAAGTCTCAAAATCAAAAAGTGCAAATTTGCGATTATATGCTAGAAGAGTTGGTCTTAAAGAAAGTTATGTTTGCTGGCAAAAACCCCATTGACGGCAAGCTCAGCCCAAACTAGAATGGCCTTTACCAGATAGATTCCATCTCTGGGGCAAGGGCATACTGCCTCTCAGATATGAGTGACAAGAAATTACCCCGGCCTTGGAACTCTACACATTTGCACAAATTTTACAACTGATGTAAGTTTTTTCGCTTTCTACTTTTTTGTGATTGACAAACTCTACATCATTTTATACAGGAAATCAATGACATTGGATGTATTGTTCATCATCCTTGCAAATGTTTGAAATTGATCGACAATTCAAATCAATAAAAGTCTCCAAATTCAGAGCAATATTCATGATTGGAACGGAGCGCCATCAGTAAAAGTCTCTGAATTCAGAGCAATCTCTATGCTCGACACGGAGCGCCATCAGCAAAAGCCTCCAAATTTGGAGCAACACATAATATGCATCATTTGCAACACAAGTAATCTTGGATTTCATTAAGGAAATGACTACATATTACATAACATAAAAATAGAAATTACATTATGAATTTACATTTAAAAACAAGAAACACAGATAACATCCAGATTTATTTGGAACCTAAGAATCAAACTGGAGTCGCAATAAGGCGTTCTTCTTTGTCATCCATCTTTTCGACATCATATGCCTCAAACAGCATTTCAAAGTTCTTATAAAGTGGGAATTCAAAGTCTATACTCGCTGATTAGAGGGCCTTGGTCTACCCACGCTTAAAGTCGTGATTCTCACATCAGTAGAGGTCATCAGCGAGCTTTTCGGTGGTGGTTAGCACACCGAGCTCTTTCCCTTCTATAAACCCTTGGTTATAAGCTCGACTTTGCTGATGGTCGTTCAGAAAAAATTGTGTAGTTTCTAGATCGAATAAAGCATGATCCACTTGGCGTTGCACTCTTTTGTTTTAGGCCATTGCCAAATCAACAACCCCCCATCGCTTTATTCTCTACCACCCTGGCTCTTCTTGCTTCCGATTCAACTTTTTTCTTGGCTTTGACTAGACGCCATTCCAAGTTTTAAATTAGTTCATCTTTCCACCCAACCTCAGCTTGGGCGTCACAAAGGCACATGCTGATGTCATACAAACTATAGAGCCTCCTCACAGCTCCATGAATCCCTTGCCGAATGACCTCGTAGTCATTGAGGTTTGTTAACGACCATTCGATTTCTTTGGTGAAGATTTGGCACGCAAAATCAACGGCCATGTTGGGGTCATTGTCCGTGACCAATGAATTGGCCACGGTCATTGTCTATTTCCAACAAAGACCGCGAAGCTCAAATGGCAGGGTGGCCTACTTGGCTTTGATGCATTTGGAGCGCCAGTTGTCATGTTGCCTCTTTTATCGCATCTATCGCCCCTGGGCAATCTGTTTTTTACTTCTTGTCGATCGGAGCTCCAATGAGGTTGGTGGGTGAGCATCATCGATTTTCCTCCTTCATTTCAACCAAACCTCTGTGACTGGAATTTCCATACGACTGCTGATCCATCATTATGTCCAATTTATCGAGGCTTCTCACTTCACCTCTACTATTAAAGAAGACCCTTCCAGTCATTCCAGAAGGATCTCAGTGGTTGTCAATAACAACGACCAGCTGCAGAATGCTATTTTGTGGTTAATTTTGCAATTGATCAAGAAAGCTTAAGGCACAGGAGCAGTCGCTTATGGTTTTAAAGGAACAATGCAATCTTCCACCTCACAAACTTCAACATTTGATAAAAGCCACAAATGGCATAGGCCAGCATGCGTTCCTTTAAATAGCCATTATTGGCACCCTTTTCAAAGCACTTGGAACACTGCTGCGTGTTAGGCTTGTCATATCATTATCTAGCTTATGCGCTGCCGTTTACTGGGGCAACTCCGTGATGGTCGCCTTCTGTTTGAATTCTTTTCATTTCCCAATCGGGCACGGGCGTGTCGGCACAGTTCATTCAGCAAAAGTTCCCCCGTTTGTGAAATTTTGTGTTCATTGTTGAATTCATGAGTACAAGTCATTCGGCACAATTTCTTCCGTTTGCAAAATTCTATGTTCATTGCCAAGTCCATAAGTATAGGTCATTCAGCACAATTTCTCTTGTCTGTGAAATTATATGCTCGTTGCCGAGTTCACAAATGTAAGTTATGGCGCTAATCGCCGATTTCATGGATACTAAGTTAGTGCGTTGCCTTTAATCTGAATACATTATTCGACAAGAGATGTACATCGCTTTACTATCATATTGATATTGAGTGAAAGACCCATTTGAATTCATGTTGCCAAGTTTAAACATAATTTTTTAAACAAACACAGGACATTTTAACAAGTGCATAAGCATAAAATTAATTGTTCGGCAGTAATATTCACTGAGTTAATTTGGCAAAAAGAGGTGTTTTCATAAATAAACTAAATTTTTGAAAATCATTTTATACATGAAAACGACCCTGTCTAAAAAAAATATACATATAGCGAAAGAAAACACAAAACCAAGTTGGCATCATCTGTACTCGGGGTTAGAGTCAAGATCTTCGACACCTTCTTTTTTTGAACGAGATTGGCACATCCAAAGTGACCTTGGCTACTTCAAGTGCCTTTGTTCATCCGTGTTTGAACCCCCTATTCTCAAACCTCAACACTTTGTTGGCATAATTGTTCGTAGCCAACTCTTTCCCCTTCTTAAAAGTATCAGTTGCCGCTTGTTGTGCCTTTGTGAGTTGAGCCCTCACCTTTTAAAGCTCCTTCTCGGCTGCCTTGTATGCATTTTCAATAGTTGCTGCTCTTCTTCGGCAACAAGGCGAAGGTTCTTGGCATCCTCAGCCTTAGCACGCCACGGCTTCACCTTGTGGTTTGCTCAAGCAAGGTCGGCATTTTTGTCTGAACTTTCTTCTCTTTAGACGAAATTTCCTCTTTGAGTTTGCTAACTAGGTTCACTACCGACAACTAATGTCGGAAATCCTCTCAACAACTTGCAAAAAGTTTATGTTAGAATCAAGTTACAAATCAACAATAACCGAAATTTGGCAAAGGACTTACCAATATTGTCGATTGAGCTACCATAGCAATGGCCACAACATCATCTTCAGCATGCAGTATCTCTTTGTCTACTGGAAGCATGATGGCTTTGGCCAAGCTTAGGGCAATGTAAGGCTCCCTAAATGCCGAAACGCTCATCGACACATTGGTATCCTTCACCGTTGGACAGATCATGAAAGGTTGCATGATTTCCAATGCGGGGGAGACACGTGCCCTTTTTTCTACCGGTACTTCTGACTTGGTATAGCGTTTTGAGTCCCTCTGCGCATGGTCTATGGAAGCAGCTACATAACTGCTATTTCTGGAGCCAATTCCTTAGGGGCCTCAACTTCTTTCTAGATGATAATCTTTTTCGCCTGAGCTGCAGGCTCTCCACTCCTGTTAGTAACATCTAACAGCTTGCTTTTGGACTTAGTAACCATTTTCTCAGCATTTTTCTGTTTTGTGAGATGAGACAATGATAACTTCTCGATGCCCATATCTTTCCTTGAACTTGGCAGATCCTCTAAGTCTTGGAAAATGAAGAAGTCGGTGTCCTCTCGAGTATGAGTTTCGAGATTTACTCAGCCAAAAAAAGTCTTAGGCTTAGGGGACAGACCATGTCCTAATGTGCCAACTTCTTCTAGGGAAGGATTTTTTTTCTAACTCTCTATTCTTGGTGTGTCCCTTATCTTTGTCATTGCAAACTACTTCAACTACTCCACCCAATTCCCTAAAACTAAGGGTGTCGCCAAATGTGATGGCCACAAGACGATTCTCCCCTTCAGGGATCGGTACGTTGTCAGTAGCAGCAAAGGTTTTGTACGTGGGGTCATATCAAAGCAGAATGTGAGCGACGCAGCCTTGGCCATCAAAATCTTCTCGGCCAATGTAGTCATGGGTAGTCTTCACTTGGGACAACACTTCAGCATCCCTTGATGAGAGAGCTTTTTTGAGCCCAACACTTGCAAAACAAAATCAATTAGAAATCATTTGAGACGAAGTTTACGAGTTCAATGAATAAAATCTATTTGGCCACCTAGGTCACCTTTATTCTTGGGAATGGGATTCGAGTGATCCTCTTCATGTTTGAATTCCCAATTGTAGCGGACTAGGATCATTACATCATCGACGTTTTTTTCCCGAGCTGGCTAACATGGTAACTAGTTAGTGGTCCTTACCCTTGCCCTTCAGGAAATATCTCCTAAATAGTATAACAGTGCTGAATAGCAGACATTTCTAAATTAATCCCTAAGATCTGGTTGAACTCAACGATTCCCATTATGATGCGAAAGAAATTAACATTGGGCTGGGAGGGAATAACCCTAGTAACGAAGGGTAGTTGTGGGATGCCTTTGGGGTTACCAAGCGCACTCAACAATTCAGACTCCCAATCTCTGATCTGATATCACTAGTGCAATGTGAACCAGAAAATCAGAGTCCAGATCTGGCAATTTTTATAGAAAATCTATTTTTATTGCAAAATGTTTGTTAGGAATGGACTACATCACTTGATTTTAGAGTCGCCACCAAATCTTTTAGGGAAATTAGGATACCTATGACTCATGCCAAATGCCACTGTCTGTCATAGCAAAAGTGTTTCAGCTCGAGAACTTAGATATGAGGGGGGAAGGTCATTAATTGAACACCCCCTCTCATGATGTGGTTTTTATGATCAACATATACTCATGCTCTAGTTATTATTAATACTAACATTACTATCTGAGGTAATCCAATATAGACTGTGTCACTGATTTTGGTTATACTTTGATTTCATGCAGTTTTTGAAAAACTTTTTTGTACAAACTCATAAGCATAAGAATCAATTGCATTCCAATGTAAGCAATACAACCTCCATCCACTGACATTCATGCAGATATTTCAGTTAAGCATTTAGCCTCATGGTATAACAATAATCATGATAAAGAACATATACACACAATATGCTAAAGCAAAGAAATGCTCACCTAGTACTCCAAGATGAGCCAAAAGAATATGTTATATATACATGCATGACCTTATATACAACCAACTAATGTGAGACACTCAGAATATGCAACTACGGATTTAGTTGCTACCACATCGCATGTATATCATTTCAAGACATGAGATACCGCATAGAACCACCTTTGAATTGATAAAATTCACAAATACAAATGAACCGAATCCATATGCATGAAAAATGGATGCACAATTGGGATATGATAAATAAAACCTAATACTATACAACATACACAAAAAGCATGTAAATAAAAGGGATAGAAAGACGTGGAGTTAGAAGTTATTACAATAATTCGAATGAATGAGAATAGAAAAATGGGGGGAGAAATTATTAAAACAATTGAATGGATTCAACCAAATTAATGTTGAATCTAACAACTCATGTTAAATAAATAGAATAACTTAGCCAGCAACTCTAGAATGACCCAGGAGACCACCCCCTAGAAGCTATCTGCTCTTTTCTTTGAGAAGTTAGCTGGCTATGCACAATAGTAACCGACCGACCTCTTCTTTTGAGTAGAATCTGGGTTAGTGCAGACTTTCAAGAATAGAAGCCAAGGACACCTTCTAAGGGGTGTTCATCCATTCTACCACTACCACCAACAGGAACCACTTAAAAGGGAGGTAGATGGGTTGCAACCCTCAACAATGATATAAACAGATATGTACAACATATATTTTCCTTTAAAATCAACAACTAAATAGATCAAATCAAGAACAAACTCAAGCCTAAGAAATGAATAGGAACCTACATAATCTCTTTGTGAATAAAGGCAAGTTAATACTTAAATACATGCTATAAAGTAGAGAGTTTAGATTAATGCAGGTCATTTCTTAATAGAAGTTTAACTTTCAAAACAAAGGATTCATCAAAGCCATTGAAAACTCCTCTCCTATTCATAGGATAAAGATGTCTCCACCCTTTTCTATGTTCACAAATGATTGAGAAGGGAGGTTGCAACACTCTTTGACTCAAAATCTCTTGTTTTACTTCCAAAAAAATCAACAAGAAAGGAAAACACAACTCTTTCAACACCAAATCCCAAGAATCTCCTAAGTAATCTTATAAGACACCCTTTTATTCATTAGCATTGAGCATAGGTTAAACACATAGACTAATGTGCTGAAGGGGTAGGATAGATGAAGAATAAGTGTGAAATACACACACACACACACACACACATACACACACACACACAAAAGAGGAAGAAATAAATAAATAAATAAAGAAAAGCTATTCTATCTATTAAACTGGTGAATGGATGGCTAATTGCTACTCCAAAACATATCCACAAGGATCCAAATACATAACAAAAATGAAATTAAGCTAAAGAAAGCAAGAATGGAAAGAAAAAGCTATCAACTCAATGGATGTGTGGCTAAATTTTACTCTCTCCACATCCATGAGGACTTACAATAGTTATATGATGAAAATATAGGGCTAGAACTAAAGAAAAAGTAGAAGAAAAGTGATTGAAGGTGCAAAAATTCACATCTTAAAGATGGTGAGTCACTTTGTTTTACAAACTCTCTTTTAGTTCCCTCAAGTTCTTTTAGATATGTTGTATAATGTCCAAATACTTCAGCCAAGAGGTTATGTGCAAACTTTAATGAAGTTTTAACGTTGAAAAGTGAAAGTGGTAGGTAAAGAATGAATGAGGGAAAAAGAGAGGACCAAAGGCTTGTATAAGCTTTGGGAAAAAATTTCCAACCCTTAGAAAGAGGCTGTCGAGCTCTATTTATAGAGCCCAGGTTGTAAATATCTGTGATATTTACATAAAGTGTGTTGAACAAGCTGAAATTCCTGAAAATGCTCTGTACCCAAAACATTCAGTCGGCCGATCCATTTGGTGATTGGCCGAATGCATTTTTGACTTGCCATCAAATGTTATCCGGTCAGTCCAAAAGTACATCATTGGATCAACAAGGTAAGGTAGGCCTAAATTGAGAGGAGAAACAAGCATTTCAAAAGATTTCACCCTTTCCATTTACTTTTACTGTATCCGTTGCTTTGTTTGTTTTGAAGGAACACAACATCTTGATTTTGAAAAGATGAGCCTCAAGACATATTGGCAATGTTTGGAACTACACAATTAAATCCATTTTGAAAATAGTTTTTCCATTGGTCGAAAAGTACTTTGGCCAAAACAGGTGTTTGGTTGGTTTAAAAGCTCAAACCTTAGTTTTCTAGACAAGGACTTCATAGGACTAGCATATCTCGTTTTCATCATTGGGTGCCCAAGAGAGAGTGCCCAAGTCTTAAGACTGGTCAAAAATTAGGTGTTTACAGTTGCCCCTCTTTGACAGAGTTCGATGCTTCATTTCATGACGTGAGTGAATGTCAAAGCCTGAGGACGACCTTTTTGACGAGGTCATAAGGCTTGGACAAACGAATAAAATGCAGATAAAATTTGGTTAAACTCGAGGGTTGCCTACGCATCCCTGTATAAGGAATCAAACCAGCATATTTCAGGGGCAGAATACAAATTCCATGCTCGAAATATATTTACAAAGTTGGGCTTATTCGCCACGCCCTTTCATGATTTGAGAATTGGGCTTATGTGTACCACACTGCTAGAGTTTTGAAAAGCTTGATGATGTGAATGCCACGGAAGGTGATGAGATGGAACAAAGATAAAGCTACAAAGATGACAAAAGAAAGAAGAGAACCTTATGCAAATAACATAAAGCAAGCTAACAACTGCGGAAAGTATGACAAACGGTGCACAACACATACAAGCATGCCCTACACGAATAAAAGAAATGCAAAACCCACACATGCCGTGGCACAAGAGGGACAGAGAAAAGGATGACCGCAGCTAAAAGTCACATATAATTGACAATCACACGAATAGGGAACCCCACAACACACTCCAAAAACACCATAATGCGAAGAGAGAAAAAGGGGTGGTGTTAACCGCTAACCCACACAGTAGGGGTATGAACTGAGGGTGGTGTTAAAGGCCAACCCGCGCAGGAGGCGGTCTTAACCGAGGGTGGTATTAACCGCCAACCCGCGTAGGGGGTGGTATTAACCGAGGGACTTCCAACTCGTGTAGGAGGCAGTATTAATCAAGAGTAGTGTTAACTGCCAACCCCCGCAAGGGGCAGTATTAACAGAGGGTGGTATTAACCGCCAACCTATGTAGGGAGCGGTATTAACCGAGGGTGGTGTTCACGGCCAACCCATGCAAGGGGCAGTATTAACTGAGGGTGATGTTAACCACCAATCCATGCAAGGGCCAATATTAACCGAGGGTAATGTTAACAACCAACCCACGCAGGGGGCGGTATTAACCGAGGGCGGTGTTAACCTCCAACTAGCGCAAAGGGCAGTATTAACCGAGGGTGGTATTAACCTCTAACTCGCGCAATAGGCAGTATTAATCAAGGGCTCATACCTTACACATTTCACATGTGTAAGGAGTGATTGCAATAATAGAAGCATCATGTTATTAAGGCAGATATAGGAAAAACACAACATAACGAGGAACAAACTTTCCTCTTTGCTGGAGTCGTTGAACAACTGTGCCTCAGAATGTGCTAGGGATAATAACTATACGCCACTAAATAACAGCTACACGCTTCTGAGCACTGTTAACTCAACATACTATTGATAATGCTTTGGTCAGCTAAAAAACTGGCCGGCCAAATTCAATTGTTGTCAATCGACCCTAACGGGCAATTCCAGAGATAGAACTGACCTTTCACATCTTTCAAAGTTTATAAAAAGGCACGACTATCCAACTTCCATTCACTTTCATCCGAAAATTCTTCTCAAACTCTCTGAACTCATTTCTAATCACTACCCATTGCTGATGACGATTTCCTCCCATTTGCTCCCAGTTCACCCATTAGTTTTGATGAACCTAACACCCTAGAGGATAACAGCAGCTCCTCTAGCAATACTGTGGTTAAGGCGCTTACTATGGCCATAACTAATGGTATAGACTTGGAGTTGGCCAACGTCTTGAATTATGTGAAGAGACATGGCTTGGGGCTACCTCGTGGCGGTAGCTAGGACCATGGACATTTTGCAGATGACGAGCCTGTTCAGACATGGGCCCGTGGTAGAGGGTGATATTGCAGTACGTGCCAAGTTCTTGGAGAAAGACGAGGAATGAGACATCGGGGAGGACGTGGACGTGGACGTGGACGTGGACGTGGACGTGGACGAGGTCTCTTACCTTTGGGCCTATTTCCTCCACACTTTCCTAATTTCTACCCTTAGGTTAACTACTTGAAATTGATCTTCTCCTCTGAACGGTTATATACAACTCTCCTATTATCCAACTCACACTTCTTATTTTGTAGGATGAAGTTGCTTCTTCTTAGGTGATCATCATTAGCAGCGATGATGGCGAGGAGAGTGACAAGCTAGACTGGTACTTCGACGACCCTTTCCCCTAATAGCGGTGACTTTGGCAGTGATGCTAGTAGTGATCATAACGGGACTAGTGGAGTTGGCATTCCATTACCTCTTTGGATGGTCACACCTTCTGCTTAGCCCTTGTTTTTGACTAGTCACACTTTTTGTCATCTTTTCTATTTTCCTTTGCTTTGTATATCTTGTTAGGTCATAATGTAATCATCTGAAGGTAACAAAACTTTTGTAATCACTTGGCTTGTAACCAAATCTGCCGTTGTGGCCCATGTATATATCTACTACTTTTTGCAAATGGATGACTTTCGATTCTCGACTTATTCTATTTCTGAATACACATCTGAACACATGCCCGAACACACATCTAAACACATACCTGAACATATTGTCATTCTGAGATCCACAACATACCCTTTTCTCTGCTCTAGCTGAAATTGGACCTAATTACCTACTACCATTCTGCTAGATACATTTTATGGTCAGTCGATCAAACCTTAACCCGACTGGTCCATTCAGGGGGGACTCGAGGTTGCCTTGACTTTTCAACTCCTAACAGCTTTATGAAAATGTATGAAATTGTCTGCAAGTTGCTTATGTCCACTTGAAATTGTTATTTATGTGGCCTTACCCACATTCACTTCATTTTTCATGGATGAAAACATCTCCCCTCCTCTCTCCTTCTTGGTTCTCCTCTGATCATGGACTCCCCTCATTACCCAGATACTTCTAACCTCTTTGATAGTAGTTTCAGTGACGCAATAGTCCTGGACTTGGAGCTGAAGCGCACAAGAGTTTTCTTTAGAGACCTTGGTGGTAGAAAAAGACTTGCTCGTAAAAGTTGAGATGAGCCACATATCGTCCCGAAAGAAGCCAACAATAGCAACAACAACAGGAGAAGAGTGTGGGGCCGTAGAAAAACTTAAGAATGATCTCTGAGTTTTGCTCAGGCTCATGGTCACTTTACAGACTTGGCCTAATACCGACACATGGACATAATGAAAGTCCCTCACGCATAGGTTTCTCCTCTTCTCATTTTCCAAGCTTTTTAGAGGTTTCCTCTTTGAACTTTTCATCTATCCCCTATTCAGCACTACTGTTCTTCACTCTTTCTTCATAAATAAATCTCTTGGTTTCAGGACGAGGATATGGAGCTATCTCAACCACCTAGTCCAGATTCTTTAGTGATGAGTAGCGATGATGAGGACGTCATGGAAGTGATCCCCAATGCTAGGAAAAGTTTTGACAACCGAGATAATTTTGGCAATGACGAAGATACACCGAGGGACCTCTCATATCTCTTGAATCATTGCAACCTCTCTTCCACAACCTAGATTAACCTTAGCATGTCTTTTTCCTTATTTTGTTCTTAGAAGGGATAGGACATTTTGTATAGTATCGGCATAACAGCTAGCACTCTCGTGATATACCAAAATAGTTGTAATGGGCAAGAAGCCCCTTTTTGTAACATCTTTCAATATTCTCCTCTTTGTTTAATACAACACTCTTTATATATTCACTGGCCATTTGTTATTTGGGTTGATTCATCCGGATGTATATTGATTGCTTAAGACTACATTGCGTTTGATTAACACTAATTCTTTTCCCAGATAGAAACGAAAATCATTTGAGCAAAGCAGGGACTCTGCCTGTACAAAAGAACAACGTGAGTCCTTTCTTTTGGCCGCCGGTCACAAAATTGGTTGGCCGACCAAGAATTGGGTCGGCTGGTTATATCAGGTTTTTTAGGGACAATTTTGACCTTTTGCCTCCTGAAAAGTTTATAAAAATAGACCAATGGTTTATTTTGATCCTTCACCATCTGAAACTCTTCCCTCTCTTCTTCACTCCCTCTCGCTCTCTAGATTCTCACTCCCTCGCCTTTCCTACTAACTCATGCCCATTTTCCCTTAAAACCGCCATCCGCCTCTTCATTTTGAACCAATTAGTTTTTGGTTTGGTTGAGTTTGAGTTTTCTAGCCCTTCTTGCGTGCTTTACACGGCTTGAGCCTAGCTTCCTTCTATTCTATTTGGTTTCTCACATTTCTTTTTGTTTTTTAGATTTCTAGGTGACCCGGGTTGGATTTTTGGGATTTCTTCCTCCATTTCCCTCAGTTTTCGATTTGCTTACACCTATTACTCCCCATGGACACTGATATCCCCCATAAGGATGCTCCTTCTCTTGTTCTAGATATTGACATGCCTCATCCACCTCCCAAGGCTGATGTTCACATGCTCACCTAGAACGTAAACATCTAGATGGATGATCCAGACTTGCTGGCAGAGGACATCATTCGTCCTGAGCTCGGACCAAAGTTACCACCACTACATCTTAGACCATTTGACTCGGCCACCTACCACCCTAGTGGTCATCGCCTAATTCTTGGTAGTATGCTCACATTCACTGAGTTTATGCTAAGAGTTGCTCCAAACATGCTACTCCATAAGCAACAAGTACACGTATAACATGGTGCTCGACTAGTAAGAACTCATTTTAGCTTTACACATTCCCTTGCAATTTCATCACTGATCTATCTCTATACTTTAGTGATAGAAATTTATTACAACAGGATAGTGACGGGTACATGAAGGGGTACGGAATAGCCTTGTTCCCTCGTCGTTAGTATAGGGTCCTCCCTACTAGAGTCTAGGCTTTGGTAGAGCAGCCCAGCTTTGACAAATTTTGCTCGGGGATCACCCAACTCCAGGCTACCCATTTAGGTTTTGCAGCTCTTATGGAGAGGTAGTGGAACACCACTAACTCTTTCCACTTTTTTTCTACTAAGGAGATAACGATGACCCTATATGACTTCTCCATGATCACAGGCCTTCAAATAGGGGTGATCCCATCCCTTTCGACTTAAACATAGGGCATTAGGACGCCACCCAACTCTACTTGCTCGGGGTTATTCCCCCACAGGATTGTCTGGGGATCATCCGGTACAGTTGGCTCTATGAGAGATTCCATGGCACACATCCAGACACACTTGAGACCATAGCCCATTACGCGTGCGACTTTCTCTTGTATGTACTCAGTACTATTTTATTTGCGAGCAAGGAGAATACCATTGGGCTATACTTCTTGAGCGCTATGGTAGACATCCTCCAAATGAGAGATTAAGATTGGGGAAGTGCAAACCCAGCCACCCTATTCAACTATGCAAGCTCATCCTCCCGCCCTAAGTAGAATTTGCTTAGAGGATATTGGAGGGCCTTGGAGGTATACTCTATCCCTTTTAGTTCATTTCTTTCTTGTGCTCTCTATTTTGCATGCTTTCCTTTATTCTGATCACCACTTTTGACCACTATCTGATGTTATTCCCTATTTTGTGCACATATGGTTATATTCATATTTCCCCAAGCTTACCCCAATGCCAATGTATAAGGTTGATTGGGCGGTGCCCCAACCTCTGTATTTTGACAGTGCCCTCAGGCCACAAGACCGCCAGTCCCGTAGCTTCACCCACTTTCGCTACTACTTCGATATCGTGACCTCTGCCCAGGTAAGCATTCAAAACACACACTAATTTCTATTCATTCTGCCTTCTTTCATCTCCTCATTTCAACTTCTAATCATGACTCATTCTCTCATCCATGTAGATCGACTCGCATCCTTGGGTTACTATGCCTCAGATTGAGAGAGAGCGGTATGTTGGATCCTAGTAGCCTCTAAATGAGGATCCTTTTTAGGGCCCCTTTAGTCACGCCTGGTTCTTGGGAGAGTGTTTCATTCGCTAGACTATGGATCAAGTGCTTTCTAATGTCCCATTCCCACTACTTGCCCGCATGAGGACTGCAAACGTGATCATGGACATAGTTGAGCTCGAGGCCCTAATGGATGGCCAGGATGTAGATTTATTCCATGGGCCTAGAGACTATTACATTTTCTTGCAGTCCCATATCATGCCTCACTTCACTCTGGATTAGTCCCACATCATACAGTCCTACAACATACTCTTGTCTCTTGAGGCACTACTCCTGTAGCTGTTGTTCTGCCGATTGACCCCGCTCCTGACTTTCCTACATTCCCAACCTTGATCAGATACATGAGGTCGAGTGGTGCCCTTAGGGAGGTTTCTCTGGAGCTTCCTGAGGATTGGGCGCTCACCTTTGCTTCGAACATGAGACTAGTATGCCTTACTTCTTCCATAGCTTTCTCAAATACCAGTACACTAATTTACTCTGCTTTACTCATGTTTCTATTTTTGTTTGTTGCCTTCTACAACCTATATTGAGCGATGCCTTAAGGTGATCAAGTCTTTGGTCCACATGGTGCGAAGGAGAAAGCATGCCTTTACCACTGTTGGAGTTCAATTATCCCATTCCAGCTTATTATGTACTGTTTGTTACATGTTTCTGCTCTGATATGCTGTGACAATCCGTCTTTGTCTTTGTACTTCTCTGGTCTGATATTCTATTTCTTGTCAACCCCTCATTTCAACTTGATGCGATACTAGTGATACCTCCTCCTGCTGTTAGGAAAAGAAAGGAACGACCTCCAGTTTGAGAACAAAGTATTGATAGAGGTCGAGACAAAAGGTGCCCCTAATAGAGGCAGGGGTAAAGGTGCTCAGGTGGTGACGAGCTCTTTCTCCTCAGAAAGGACTCCTACTAGTTCTGAGGAGGAGGATGTTGCAATAAATGAAACCTCTGAGGATAGTGAGGGCAGCAGAGATGCGGCCATCGAAATAGAGCACTCTGAGGGCAACGATGCCGATGATGATGATACTAACGGTGAAGACAACGGCAGCAAGAAGACTAGCAGCTCTAAGGATGATGCTAGTGGTAGTGGGGATGTTAGTGGCTCTGAGGATGATAGTGGTGATGAGGACGGAGATGAGGACAATGGCGCTAATGGAGATGACACTGAGGTTCCGCCAAGGAAGAGGACGAAGAGGGCGAGCCGATCCTGATTTTCTCTTTTTGTACACTTTTTTTATTTGCTTTGTAGTTAGAAAATCCTGTATAGCTTTAGATAGGTTTTTATAAAACTTTGTAACACTTTTTGACCCAGAAGTAATGAAAGCAACATTCTTGATTTTAGATCATCTTGGACATCTAAACATACATAGCACTACACTTGAGCACATAACACCTTTTATTTTGAAATTGAAATAGAGAATGGTTGTATTTAGACGAGTTCTAAATCTGACATCAAGCCTACAAGAAACCAAAATATAAGATACAACTCGATAAATGCAAAACATAGCAAAAATAACTTAAGCACACCTATCTACCCTTATTGGAATGAATAAGACTAAAAAAAAAACCTAAAACAAAATCTATAAGTCAAACTACTAAACCACATTGTTTCTGTAACTCTAGAAGCCAACTGGCCAAAAACTTTTCCGATCGAGCCAAAAGTGACTGGCTTTCTGCTATCCAACTGTCAAGCACCCAAATAACCTTATCTCTTTAAAAGGTGATCCTCCACTGCTCCTTCGACCAGAAGTGGAAAAGTTGGGGGTGTTTTCTCTGAAAATGAAGGCTTCAACTCTTACGAGGCTCTAAGACTAGATAACCACCTTAGATGGCACCGATAAAGTAAACTTTGTAGGACTCAGTCTAAATGCCTTTTTTACTTTGAGTCGTACTCCACTTCATTTTCTTTTCCTTTAGATGACGACTCATTGCTGGTATCCAATTACCCCTGTGTTTCGCTTTGGCGTGCAAGAGCTATGTCTAACTATCAAGGAATTTTGAGAGTTAATGGAACTTTCCAGAGATGAAAAAATCATGTCTCAACCCAATTTCAACTATGCACAAGCCTTGGCAAGGATGTGTGGTCTAATTTTGAGTGATGCTCAGTCTCTAGCTCATGACGAAGAGCTGGATATGTCCAGATTCATTCACTAATTTTCTGTCATTGGAGACCGAAGTGATCCTATTTGGCGTAGCCGCCATCAATATGCCCTTTGCTTATGTCTCATTTCACATTACTTATTTGACCCTAGTGGTGATAGGGCCAGCATCAGGCTTATTGAGGTGGTTCAATGACTTCAAGAGGGACATAATTGCCTTGGTTTAGTGATAGCCAAGACTTTGATGGGCTTGGATGCATTCTGCCGATAGGAGACCTCCCAATTTGCAGGGAGTCAACTACTTCTCTAGGTATTGTTTCCTACCATCTCCTTACTTTATGTTTCTTATATCACTCTAGCCCTTATCACTCAATTTTTCCCCTCAAAATCCCTTTCTCACTTTTTTCGCTTAACATACATCTCCATGTTCTTTAATCTGTATTATTTTTCATTCCTCTCTAGATGTGACTGATGGATAAGCTGAAAGTAGTGGCTCCTTGTACTCGATACTCAGCTAGGAACTATTTCTTCCGAGACCAGACAACGAATTTTTCTTCAGAGGGTTTGTGGTGTGATTGGATGCGCAGCAGGTCTGCAATGAATTGCTTGGTACTGCCCTAAACTTGTCTTTGATGACATACAATATGCTCTGCCAGTCGAGTGTGCAATTGATCAGCCGGACACACTGCATCTTTTGTTTCCCTTTCTAATGTAGGTGACAGTTCAGACATGATCAAACTCGTCCTGCTAATGAGATAGAGTATCCTGCTTCTTTCCCGTTTTGGGCTAGACATCTCTCTCGGTATGTAACTGCTTGGAGGATGAGGGAGATCTTGGCCCCTGCTGATGTCTTCAGTCACGCTCTTTCTGGTGAGTGCTTACTTTGGCTTAAGGAGGAGGCACAGGTGGGCGCGTCCTTGGTAGCAAAATCTTCTAATGCTCCGGGGAGAGGGCAAAGGACTTGACTTGACTACACCTCCAGTTTATTACTTTGACTTTAGTTTTCTAATGTAAAATGCTTTAATTAATATGAGACTTGGACAATCATGTTTGTTCCACATTTGTTTTGAAATCATGCGAAAAAAGATTATGGGTACTGAAAAGCTTCCTCTTAGGTCCAATGAAAGGTCTATTTTGCAAAACGATGTTTGAGAAAATTAGTTAATTTTGTTAAAAACACCAAAATACATTTTCCCAAACGATCATTACTTAACATACCTGAAATCAACGCCTAAAATGCCCAACCTCAAATCATCATTCCTGACATGACTCTCTGTATCTTCTCTCACTATTGTACCACCAATTCAATCTGCCTTGCAACCATACTTATCACATAAAATAAGGTTTAGACAACCGGATCTGAATTTGAACAAAATGAATCGACCGAACATGGACAGGACAACCGAATTGAAAATGGTTAGGGTCAAACTTCATAATGAAGTTGCGTACGTATCTCAAACATGGGAATCAAGCCTTACATAGTTCACGATTAGGGTTCACTCGGGTGTTAACACTCTCCTTTTTCCCTTTAACTTTTGCTAAGGTCGCCATTTTGAGTTTTCAACCTTACGAGCTCTATTTTATTTCATTTTTCCTTTTTCTTGCTCTAAATTTTGCTTGAGTTGCCCTTCTGAGTTTTAAGCCCAACAAGCCTCTTAGGGATAGTATTTCTTCAACTTATCCATGTTGATCGGCTGTGAAAACTCCAATACATCCACATCCATTAGAATAATTGCTTCTCCCATCCAGATTGGCTTGATAATGTAAAGGTCTGTCCAATTAGGTTTGAACTTGCCCCTAGGATCATAAATTAGAGTCCTGTTGTATTTTAGCACTAGATCTCCCTCTGTTAGATTTATGGACTTGACCTTCTTATTGAATGGTCGGGCAATTCTGCGTTGGTACCCTTGCACATGGTACATCGCTTTCATTCTTCTCTCATCAAACAACATTAGCTCTTCGAATCGATTTTGTTGCCAATCTGCCTCTACTATCTTACACTTAGCCATAATCCTTGCAAAGGTATTTCTATCTCAATCGGTAATGCTGCCTCTATCCCATATACTAGAAAGTATGGAGTTGCCCTGGTAGATGTTCAAATCGATGTCATATATCCCTATAGTGTGAAAAGGTTGCTTATCTGGCCAATCCTTGTAGGTCTTCACCATCTTTCATATGATATTCTTAATGTTCTATTTTGCTACTTCAACAGCTATGTTGGTTTGTGGCCTATAAGTTGATGACTTGTGAAAGGCCATATTATATTTTTCGAGAAGGTCATTCACTTCACCTTTAAAGTGCAAACCATTGTCTGAAATAATCTCATTCGAAATGCCATACCTACAGATGATGTTGTTTTTGATAAACTTGGCCACGTCCGATGCCTTCAATACCAAATATGACTATGCTTCTACCCACTTGGTAAAGTAATCGATTACTACCAAGATGAATTTGTATCCATTCGTCCTTTTTGGTGTTATTGCCTCAATAACGTCAATTCCCCAGACTGAAAAAGGCCATGGTGAAGTCATGTTGTACAATTTTGACAATGGGATGTTCATGCAGTTGGCATGAATTAGACAATTATGGCATCCTGCACAAATTCGATACAATCGCTTTCCATGGTCGACTAGTAGTACACTTGTCTGAGAATCTTTCTTGCCAGCATTATAATGTTCATATAAGCCCCACACTCCCCTCCATGGACAAATTTTGTGATAAGCTTTGCTTCATTTTCCACCACACATAACTTATGCATTCCTAGATGACCCCTCTTGTACAGCTTGTCTCCATAGGTGATGAACAGAGCAGTCAGGCATCGTATTCCCCTTTTATCCTTAGCATTTGCTCCTTGCAAGTATATCTCTTTCTCCCGAAAATTCCAAATGTCAAAATACCAAGGACCCTCATCTCGGGTTTCTTCTGTTGCAGCTATCATCTCATACATAGGCGCATGCCTTTATTCTATGAGAATTGAACGCATCTTCACCCTTATCGGTATGTCTACCATCGAAGCTAGAGTTGCCAAAGCATTAGCAAACCTATTGTCTTCTCTTACCAAGTGCATAAATGTCAGTTGTTCAAACCTCAAGATCAGCATGTCCAAGGTCTAATGATAGACTTTAATTTTCTCTTCCTTCACTTTTCAATCTTCATTAGCCTGAGATACAACCAGATTTGAATCTCTGATTACATCCAATCTTATTACCCCTAGTTCTAGGGCTGCTTCCAGTCTAGCTATACACGCCTCATACTCTGTTTGGTTGTTGGACACTTTGAATCGAAGTTTGAAGGCTGAGGGTACATGGGAATCATCTGGTGCTATAAGCAACACTCTTATCTTGTATCCATACTAATAGGAAGCTCTGTCAAAATACAATCTCCAGGTGTCCTCTTCTAGCTACAGGATCTCTTCATCCGGGAACTCATATTCCTTGTCTTCTTCTACATCGACCGGGTGATTGACTAAGAACTCTGCTACAGCTCTTCCTTTGACAAATTTGTGAGTGACATACTAAGATCGAACTCAGAAAGCAAAAACAACCGTCGAGTTAGCCTACCAGTAAGTGTTGGTTTCTTAAAGAGATATTTAACAAAATTTAATCTTGAAACCAAGATTACCGAGTTGGCTAACAAGTAGTGCCTCAACTTCTTGGTGGCCCAAACCAAGGCTAGACAAGCCAAAGGGGTGTAACGGGTCTTGTATTCTAACATTTTCTTGCACATATAGTATATGGCCTTTTCCACTCTCTCTTCTGATTCTTACGCTAACATGAAGCCCATGGTCAACTCAGTCACTGACAGGTATAGGATCAACAATTTCACCGACTCAGGCGATGACAACACAAGCAGATTCTACAGGTAATACTTGATTTGCTTAAAGGCAAAATTGCATCGATCATTCCATTGAAACTTTTTCCTTTTCTTCAGCAAGCCAAATAGTGGTTCACAAGTCAAGGCTAATTTTGAGATAAACCTTCTTATGAATTGCACTTTCCTTAAAAAGCCTTGCACCTCCTTTTTCAGTCATTGGTGGGAGCATTTTTAAGATGACTTTAATTTTGGATGGGTCGGCTTTGATTTCACGTTGCGTGATCAGAAACCCTAACATCTTTCCTGCAGTCACCCTAAAGGTACATTTTTGTGGATTCAGCCTTAACCTGTACTCTCGAATCCTATTGAAGAACCTCCTCAATGCATCATAATGACCCTTTCGCTCCTTGGACTTGACAATCATATCATCCACATATACTTAAACCTCTCTGTGAATCATGTCATGCAATATGATAGTTGTTGCTCTCTGGTAGGTGGCTCTAGCATTTTTCAACCTAAATGGCATGACGCGATAGCATGAAGTCCCCTACTGAGTGGTGAATGTTGTCTTCTCTTTATCCTTAGGTGCCATGGAGATCTGATTATACCCTAAAAACGGGTCCATGAATGAAAATAGAGCGTGACTCGCAGCAAAGTTTACTAACTCATCGATGTGCGGCAGCGAGAAGTCATCCGTAGGGCTAGCCTTATTCAAATCCATAAAATCGACATAGACTTGGATTCGGCCATCCTTCTTCAAAAATGGCACAATGTCTGCCAACCACGTTAGATATTCTAACATAACAAAAAATCCCACGTTGATCTAATTGGTGACCTCCTCCTTAATTTTCATTGCCCAATTTGGCCAAATTCTACGGAGCTTCTGCTTGATAGGTCAGGCCTGGGGATTAAGAGAGATCCCATGTTGGATAATCTTAGGATCGATTCCATCCATGTCTTTGTAGGACCACGCAAAAACATCTTTAAATTCTTTTAACAAAGCGACTAATCACTCACATTCCTCCGAAGATAGCATGGAACCAATCTGGACCAAGCAAGGATCCTTCTCAGTGCCCATATTAATTAGAACAATCTAATTAATGAAAAGCTTTGCACTTCTTTCCTTCTCCTAATTAATCAAAAATTTCAAAGCCTGAGGAATTTCTTCCTCTTCGTTTTCATTAAAGTTTTGAAACTCTTGGTAAATGCAATAAATTAAAGGCAAGAAAAGTAAGCACAATCCATATCATTCTCATTCATCGGGCCCAGTTCAGCAGTTATAGTAGATTCAAAAGAAAAAGAAAATGACAACCAATGGTGTCTAGGTTATTACCCCCAGAATCACTAGACTCTGACTCGCTTGAAGAACTCGAATCTGACTCCAACTCCACAAACTCAAAAAAACTAGACTCGGACTTACTATCAGATTCAAAGCTCACAATATAACCTTTCTCGAGTTGCCAAGTCAACTGCAATGCTTCAGATGCATCCAAGACAAGGTCGCTGCAGTCCACAAATGATTCATCCCTGATCACAAAAATATTGACATCCTCCAAACCTTGTAACTCGATGCTAGCTTCAAAGTTGGTTAGTGTCAGCTCCACCTCATTCTCTTCGCTTTTGTCTAGATTGTTGCTCCCCTTTTGGTTTATGCCACTACTAAGGTTCACTTTTTCATCCTCATCCTCAGATAGCTGGTGATCAAAGAAAACCTCAAATATAGGGAGACACTCCTTTGTTTTGGGGTCGACCCACAGTTCAAGAAAGCCACAGATGGGAAAATCATTTCCCTCTTTGACAAAATGCCCATTCAAGCTCCCTTAGATCGGTTTATGTTTCAGTTCATACTACTTACCAGCTTTCTTAGCTTTAACCGTTTCTCTCACCTTATTCTCCTTCTTCTTCTAATCTTCTTTTGTGGGTTTGTACCCTAATCCAAATGAATGTGGATTATATGCAACTTCTCCTGCCACAACAAAAGCTTTTCTACCACTTATTCGCAACCCCATCCTTGGGATATGTCCTAACTTGCTCATGAAGTAGATTGGTTGAGCACTCAGGTACATCCCTTCTTCATCAACCATGATAGTTTGGGACTAGTTGGGCTTCAGGCAAAGTGAATCCAGAAAGAAAAACATGTTTCTCTCCATGATTTATCTCCAATACTGGGGTTGTAACCTTGAGCGGAAGGTGGATTGATGAGTTCTTGAAAATAGTAGTGATTCCCCCAACATGTGGGTACTTCACCAGTTGATGCATTGTAGAGGAAACGATTTTCATTTGGTGTAGCCATGGCCTACCTAACAACAAATTGAAGGTCATTAGCACATCCATGATGTGGAACTCAGTTTCATGTTCTGATGGTCCCACCAAAATCTATACCTTAATGGTACCCATAACCTCTCAGCTAGTGTTATCATATGCTCGAATCAATTGATTTGTAGGCATAAAGTCTACCGATTTTAGCCCTATTGCATAAGCAATGCGCGAAGGGCACACATTTATGGCCAATCCAGTATCAATTAGGACTATAGGAACCCACTTCTTTATACTTTCTAGAGACATATACAAAGGTTTGTTGTGCTCTGATCCTTTTGGGGGAAATTCTTTATACAACTAAGTCGTGGATGGAATTGGCTTAGTCAGTGTAATCAATGATACCAACTGATCTGGTGTGGTATCGATTGATAACTTTGCTTTTCTTAGTGCTATGAACATAGCTTGTCGGTGTTCTCATGATACCATATGCAACTCCCAGATTGAGATGTTAGCTTGGATTTTCTCCAACTATTTAAGGACCAGATCTTCTTCCTTTTCTTTTTCTTTCTCTTTCCCTTTCTCTGCATCTTTTCCTGATAGTTCGCCTTGATCTAGGTGTAAGGGCTTAAAGAAATGCCCTTTCCTAGTTAAATGATCAATTTTCTCATAATACTAGATGTCGTCTAGCGCATTGTTTCCCTAACCTTCATGAGTATGGGTGAAGTGCAGATCATTGTCTTCTCACCACTCTCCTCTATTTATAGAAAGACAATCATCTGACTCGACATTTATAGTTCCTATACTGTAATCATCTCCTTTTGGCTGGTATGATGATGCTAACCGAATTTTTACAAAAATCTTCCTTCTTCTCATGTGCGCCCATGCTAAGTTGGATCTCCATCTATCTTCCTCGATTATTGGCCCAATTGGTCGAATTCTCTTTAGTCCTAGTGTTACCCTTCCAATTTCCTCTTTCTCAACCCCTTCTGGCATTTCTTTCTCAATATCTTCTGCTTGGATTTTTCTAGCTTACTGTTTTTCCTGGTTTTACTACTTTCACCTGTCTTTCCTTTACCCTTTGCTTTTTTACTAGCTCGCACTTTCCTCTTTGTTTCCTTGTCATCCCCCTCTATTTCTAAATCTCCCTCAGTGTTTGTCCATCCATGAACCCTAGACAAATTGTTCAAGTTCCACCATTCGATTTGTATATCTTCCAAGCTCTACTCTTTGAAGAAATGGAAGCTATCCAAGTCTTCTTCCAAATTAGCCAAATCATCCAATCCCTGCTTAGGTACATCTTCCCTAATAACACTAATAGAGAATGCATCAAGTAAGATGACCTTTGGTTTTAGATAGTTAGCCGAAAGTATATATCTATTGGGATCGTATCTTTCTTCTGGCAACTTCCTGATTTCTGTCATTGGCACCTCCGTCATTTCTTCTTTAGGTTTTGTCTCTTCCTTTATCCTCTTCTCTTTTTCTTTCTCTATCACTACCTCTCATTCTCTAGATTTTGTCACTACAAAGTATTGGGGTTCTAACTGAGATTGAGGTGCATCCATCATGTATAGCCCAGTACCCTCGGGAATGTGAACCTCAGGTTTGGGTAAGTGGGAAGGAGTAATCAGAACATGCCTGGGAGAGTACCCACGCACGTTAAATAGTTCACACCCTCAGTCTCTTCAATCTAGTCTCACGAGTGCAATATGAAATGTAAATAAGAGTCCAGATTTGACAACTTTTAGAAAATCCATTTTATTGCAAAAATATTTTCCAGAAATGGACTGCGTCATCAAATCTCAGACTTGCCACCTAATATTTTGGAAGAATTAGGAAACCCGTGACTCGTGCCAAGGCCACTGTTCATTGTAACCAATAATGCTTGGCTCAGAACCTTAGGTATGAGGGGGGAAAGTCATTAATTGAGCACCCCCGCACACCCGATCAAAAGATCAACCATTACTAACCATGATATGATTTTTATTTCCTTTATGTGTTCATGTTCTAATTTATTTAATAAATCCAAAAAATTACTATGTGAAGCAAACACATATACACTGTGTTGTTCAGTTTGGAACAATTTGATTTCGTCATTTTGAAGATGTTTTGAATAGTGCTATCATGAAAATCAATTTTATTCCAAATTAAATAACACAATCTTCACCCACTGGCATGCATAGAGTTATATCAAATAAGCAAATAGCCACAGGGTAGGATGCTAAACATAATAGAAAAATACACATATGGGGGACACTAAGGCATAAAAACTTACATATTTACCGGTGTTCCACAAATAGGTACAAAAAACAAAATTAGTAAAAACATACATCATTCTATATACAAGATCCTAAAGCAATTCACCCATGAAATGCAACTACCGATCCGGTTTTTGATATATGACATGTGAATCAACTCAAGACATGAGGTAGCGCACAAAATTACATAATGATCAATTAAACTCATAGATGCAAATTTAGCTAGATCTTAAGGCATAAAGCATAGATGCAAAGCATGCATATGATGACAAGCATATATGGAAAGAAGATAAAAGAATGGGATAGAAAGAAGCGGGGAGGGGAATTATTACATCATTTGAATATTGCATATCCAAATAAAATGAGGAATAAAAATAATACAACAAAATTAAATTCTCACAAACACTCTCTAATTAACATAAAACAGTAAAAACAAAAGCTTCAGGGGGCCACGGAGACTATTCTGCTCAACACCGAGAAGCTGTTGGATTCTATCTAGGAGAAGGTGGTTGGCCGGCCAAAAGAGAATTTGGCTGGCCAAAATATTAGTCGGCCAACCAATCAGGCTAGGCCAGAAACTCTGTTTTGCTTAAAACACCAGAAAACAAACGAAAAATATGCAGGTGGCTCGACTAACCACTTACAGTTAGCTTACAACAGGTTTATAATATGAAATTGAAGCAAGAAAAGCAATACAAGAAAAAAAAAATGAAAGAAAATGCAAGAAACTAAAAGTGTGCACAATTTACTTTCCAAGGAAATGATTTGATTTCTAAACTTCCTTTTGATTACCCTCAAGCTTATGGAAGTGTGTTCTTAATTTGAAAGTCTAAAATTCTAGTTGGAATGATGTTTTTGGGCTGTTTAACAGTGTGTGTGGAGGGAGAGTTATAACTCTCTGTTTTTCTCTCAATTTGAAGAACACTCACTCTCTTTTGATCAAGACTACTAGAATTAGGCTCTCACAGAATTTATGGAATGGTTTTGATATATGGAATATGAAATATCAGTGTATATGGAAGTTTTGCCTAAAAACTTAAGACTTAATTTCTTTTCTCTCTAACTCTCAATTCAATTCTCCTCCCTCACATTCTGATCCTCTCTATCTCTATAAGCAAGCAAATAAGGATGCCAAGTCAAAGAGGTGGGAGACAAGGTTGATGGGGTAACATAGGTGGTTGAAATGGATGCCCTCTTTTGAGAAGATGACAATCTGCCTTTTGACAATGGAGGACAATAGATGAGAATGGAGGAGGTCTAGATACATCTCATGCATGAATGTAACAAGAAAAGATCTGAAATGGCATGACTCATACGCTTTCATCAAGAATTTTTCCAAAACTGCCCTACTTCTAGGCAAATTAGCCAACCGGCCAATTTATTGGTTGGCCGGCCAAAACCTTGGCTTTGGCCAGGAAATTCCTTGGCTGGTCGGCTGACTTATTGACCGAGGTTGACTGTTTTACATGAAATAGGATTTTTCGACCGAATTCTCGTCCTTTATTCCTATTTCCACATTGTTCTTTGCTTAATTTCCTGAGAAAATATTTCATTTTGAAGTTTAAAAATGAGCCTCGAAACACTACGATAATATTCGAAACAAAGTACGGAAAGAAAATTTCGAAAGAGAGTTTTGAATAGGATTTGAACACTTGGCCAAAACAGGCTTAGTTTTGGAAATGAAACACAAGCACAAATTCCATCTTTCTTACTGAGAATTATGTGAGAAACAACTTCTTATTTTCATCATCAGGTAATCAAAAAAAAGTGCCCAAGTCTTAGGGCCACTCAAAATGGGGTGTCTATAGTTGCCCCTCTTAGAAAGAACTCAAAGTAATTTATTGACGTGAGTGAATGTCAAAGCCCGAAAAGGACCCTTTTGACAAGGCTGTAAGACTTGGGCAACAAACAAGATGTCAAAATAGTTGATTGAACCTGAGGGTTCCCTACGTATCCCTTTACAAGGAATCAAACTAGCGTAGTTCAGGAACAAAATGTAAATGATATGCTCAAAACACAATTGATAACTGGACTTACATGCTTCACGAAGCTAATTTTTGAACTACAACGCAATGTAACAGGTAATATGAACCATAACAAGGGATACAATCCACACACATTCACATAAGAGAACGAAATGTAACTGAAGAATAGTTTAACCTACAACCCAAAACAGGGGATGTATTAACCGATGGATAATCTTAACTAACAAACCAAGAAAAGGAAAGTATTAACCAATGGTGGTTTGGACTACCAACCCGAGAAAGGGATAGTTTCATCATCCTGAAAAAGGCCAGTACAAATCGAGTGGTGCTATCCTACAACCCAAAAAAGGGGGCCAGCAAAAACTGATGAAAAAGGTTGTAATCAAATGTTGATGTGCAAAGATTGTAGCCAAGTGATGCAACAGTGATAGCTCTAACTATGCAAATGATATGCTAATGTAATTGAAATTTGAATTTTTTTTCCTTTTCTTTTTTTTATTTTTCATGACTTATGCAATGCAATATGAAAGGGGGTGAGGCAAGCGTCATGCAAATTAAGCAAACAAAGGTGTACAATCCAAACACACTCACATGAGAGGAGAGAAAAGGGGTTTTAACCAATATACGAGACCTATACCATACCTTAATACGAAATAAGGTGATGGTTTCAACCGGGTAAAAGAGAAAGGGGTCTTAACCAATATACGAGACCTAGATTGTATCTTAATATGAAATAGGGCGATGGTTCCAACTGGGCAAAAGAGAAAGGGGTCTTAACCAATATACGAGACCTAGACCGTACTTTAATACAAAATAGGGCGATGGTTTCAACCGAGTAAGGAGAAAGATGTCTTAATCAATATGCGAGACCTAGACCGTACCTTAATACAAAATAGAGCGATGGATTCAACCGGGTAAGGAAGAAAAAGTTGTAACCAAAAGGTTTGAGGTGATGTGAATGGATTGCAATCATGTATGTAATGAACAATGCAAGTGTGACGGTGAATGCAAAAACAACATGAAGGGGCAATGTGAGACACATAATATGCAATGATGAATGCACAACAATAAAACAATAAATGCAAAACTATATGATGGATGCACAACATATGAACTTGAAAAATAAAAAATCAAAATTATTTTCATTTTGTTTTTTGATTTTCTAAAAATTCCTTTTGAATTTTTGATTTTCCTTTTTTCCTTGCTTGAAAATTCTCTTTTTTTTTTGTAATTTCTTTTAGATTTTTTTTTTTGAAAATTTATATATATACCACATATACATATACAGATACAAATGATATACAAAAATACGTATTACATACATACAAAATATATGTATACAAATTATATACAGTATATATACATATGTACAGATTATATACATATAGATGCACATATACATATGGTATACATATAGATACGGATACATACATATTATACACAAAATATATATACAGAATATATACATACACTTCTCTTTCTCCCCTGTTTTTGTCCCTCTCTCTGCCCTGTTCGTCTTCGTCGAGTGCCGTGTCTGGCACACGATTTCAACAATCATGGTGCGTTTGAGCGACAGCAGCTGGACCAACCCTCGTTTGTTAAAGATTGCCTCAGCAATCCACTCTTCTTTGGCTTCTTCTTCTTCTCCATTCTCTTCTTAAACAAGTCTTGCAAGACAGCAGAGCAGAGAGCTACAAACTTTCACCCTGCCAATACTCTGCCAATTTTTCCCTTTGGAAGCATTACACTCCCCCTGACATGGCTTCTTCTCGCCATCCCGTCACTCTCTTCCCTGACCTCAACATTTCCCCAATTGAAAATGTTGACACCAGCTCCTTTAAGCCTCGACAGAGTGCCCTGCCCTTGTTCTCAACTTTCATGCATTGTCAGTCGATCAATTGATGGCAACGCAATCTAATATCAATGCCAATCACTACACATTGAAGTCCTGCGTGGAGGCTATGACCGCGATCTCTAATTTGTCCCACCGGCTATAGAGTATGACAAATGAAGTACACTAGCTCAAAGCACAACTCTCTATGTTCCATTGCATGTTTCAGGATGCTCGAAAAAAGGTCACCCAATTGAAAAAGTAAAGTATAAAGTTGAAACGACAAGCAACCATTGCAGCCCAATTCGGAGCTCCTTGGGATTCCCCATTTGATAGACGACAAGGGGTCATCTCCTTTGGAAGCTCTGCAACGCTGAGGCAGAGTCTTAAAGAGCTTCCTAAAAGTGATGATTGAAGTAAGATAGCCGGCAATGGAAGCAGGTGGTGAAGTTGTCCGCAAATGAAGTCGGTTTGTAATCTTCGCTGCCAGGCTGCTGCCGAAATCCGAGAAAAATGATCCCCCCCCCCTCTATTTTTTTTTTCTTTTTTTTTTCATTTTTACTTAAGAATGAGCACTAACACTTTAGAGTTTTCCCTTTTGTTGCTTTTGAAACTTCTTTTCTTTTTTTCTTGTAATGTTGATCGAGGCTTTACCCTGAAGTAATAAAAGAAGTTTTTTTGTTTGCACATCATGGCATGAATGGCACAGCACTTGAGCTTGAAAATATTTTATTCTGAACTTGAATCTAAGAATGGTCGAATTTTAATAAAATTTGAATTGGACACCGAACCCTCAATTGACTAGAAATCAAACAACGACTCAATGAAAGAAAAACAAAGCAATAACAAACCAAACACACTTATTTACACTCACTGGAATGAAAGATACTCAAAACAAGATTCTAAAAGACAAACCATTGAGCCTACACAAATTTCACAATTTTTCATTCTAGGTTCATAAATTGGCCAGCCGGCTGATTTGTTATCCAACCAGCTAAAAAATTGACGGGCCGACTCATTCATGAACTTCCCGACTGAACGAACTGATGAACTAGATGAAAAATTAGCAGGCCGACTAAACAAGTAGCCAGAAATCAAAAATGACTCAATGAAAGAAAAACAAAACAAAAAAATACAAACACACCTATTGACACTTACCGGAATACAAAGGACACAACTTCAACGCGGGCGTAATTATAAACACCGTGGGCGCGATACATTGCCTGAGACAACTATTACGCACTTCTCGATGAGTGAGTTGACAATGGAGACTTTTGAGAATACAGGAAAATATAGAAAACCTGACTCAACTGTGCTCCTAGTTCATCGCTTTAACTATTTTTTGGGTTTCCTGTTAAAAAGATTTTGACCAGCATGAGAGTTAGATTAACATGCTTATTCCACTCTCTATTTTGAAATCATGTAAGTCAAGCTGTGAGCACTGCAAAATTTCCTTTTTGGGTCCAAGAAATGGTCCAGTTTTGGATAAATGGAATAATTTTCAAGAAAATTAGTCAACTTCACTAAAAAACCTCAAAAACTATTTTTGCAAATGACCACTACCCAATCAACATGGAATTAACCCTTGAGATTCACAACTCCAAATTAGATAACCTAAGCAAGATTTATCTTCCAACTGAATATTTTATGATGAAGGAATAGGACAACCAAATTGAATGGAGATGAGCCAATTGAACATGGATAGAATAGCCGGGTTGAATAAGGATACGCCAATCAAACATGGACGAGACAAGCAAGTTGAAAATGGTTGGGACTGAACTTTAGGATGAAGGTGCCTATATATCCGAAAGATAGGAATCAGACCTTACGTAGTTCACGGGGTAAGTCTCACTCGAGTATTAACACTCTCCTTTTATGCTCTAATTTTCGTTAAAGCCACCCTTCCGGGTTTTCGACCTTTGCAAGCTTTTTCAATTCCTCAATTTTTTTTTATATTTCTATTTTTTTTTTTTGGCTCTAACTTTTGCCTGGGTCACCCTTCTGGATTTTCAGCCAAGCAAACCTCTCAAGGATAGAAATTTTTTGACTTGTCCATGTTGATTGGTTGTGAGATCTCTAGGCCATCTAAATCCATAGGAATATCTATTCCTGCTGACCGTATAGACTTGATGATATAGGGACCTATCCAACTGGGTATTAATTTACCCCTAGGGTCGTGAATAGGAACTCGATTATCCTTCAGCACTAAATTTTCTTCTCTCAAATTTCAGGATTTGACTTTATTGTCGGTCTCCATTGGCTTGAGAAATGATCTAGTTTTGAATCTTTGATCACATCCGACCTTTTTGTCCCTAGTTCAAGGGTTGCTTCCAATTTGGCTATAGACGCCTCATATTCTGCTTGAATTGTAGACAGTCTCAATCAAAGTTTGAAAGCTAATAGGTCGAGAGGGCTCCTATGTTGTATAATCTCAAGATCAATTCCAGGCATGTCTTTGTAGGACCAGACAAAAATATTTTTGAAATCTTTTAATAAAATGACTAATCACTTGTGCTCCTCCGAAGACAATGTAGAACCAATCTGGACCGAACTATGATCCTTCTCAGTACCTACATTAACAGACACGATCTTATCCATTAAGGGCTCAGCATACCTCTTTTCCTCTCAGTCAATCAAATTTTACAAATCCTGAGGAATTCCTTCCTCTTCGTTTTTATCAAAGTTTTTGGAAAAAAAAGTTTTTGAAAATTTTGGCCAATGCAATGATTTACAGGCACAAAGAAGTATGTGAAAATTACTGCATTTTTCATTCAGAACTTTAGCTCAATGGTCAAAATAGACTCGAAAGAAAGAATGAAAAGACAAACACAAACAGGACAGTGATGTCCGGGTTATCACCCCCAAAATCACTAGACTTAGACGTGCTAGAATGACTTGAGTTTGATCCCAACTCTACAGACTTGGTGGAATCAAACTTACACTCAATAATCAATTTAGAACTCATAATAAACCATTCTCAAATTGCTAGTTAAAGTGTGGGACATCCATCGCATTCAAAATAAAGCTCGTGCAATCAACAGGTGGTCATTTCCCAATCATAGAAATGTTCGAATATCCCACAAGTTCTATTTATTTACACCGGTGGACTTTATGGGATATCATAATTTTCTAAAGCTATGGTGCTACAACAACTTAGCAAAATCAAAAACAAAACCCCCAATTAGAATTCCAGCAGCAGTTCAACTTAAAGCACACAACTGATCGTTATATGCCCCACCAAAAAAACTAAACCTCATAAACTGACATGCCTGAACCACTGTTCAGAATTTGAGAACCCTAGATCCCATACATTGCACATAGCAAGAAAGAGAACAAACACCCCTATAGAGGGTAAGGTAGAGGGTAAGGTTATCCTATCCTAGTTTTGACATGATCTAGGGTTTCACTATTCAAACAAGGGGCATCATATATTCTAGAACGAGGTAACATCCTGCCCTAATTTTGGAAATTGTTAAAGCTTGCTACATGCGCTAGGTTAGTCTTTGGTTAAAAGGGGTACCTCAGCAAGATACCGATATACTTGCCCAATCCAGCGGATCAAGCGATACGCGGTGATCCCGATTCCAAGGCTTGTGCTCCCACCATATTAAAGCCCATGTCCATCTATCTACTTGAAGCCGAATAGCCATCCAGAATAACAGGTAATGAGCACAGGACTTAAGCACACCAATCCATGCAATGCAATGAACATATAATTGAGAATAAAAGTCATATCATGGAGTTTGAGTCAAAGTTTCTTAATATCCCAGCGAAGTCGCCAGAAACTGTAACATATCCGAGAGGGTACCCACATGCGTGAAATAGTTTAGACCCTCGGTCTCTTCGATCTAGTCTCATGAGTGCAATGTGAAACGTGGCTGAGAATCCAAATTTGGCAATTTTTAGAAAATCCATTTTATTGCAAAAATATTTGCCAAAAATGGACTGCGTCATCAGATCTCATAGTTGCCACCTAATATTTTGGAAGAATTAGGAAACCTGTGACTCATGCTAAGGCCACTATTCATTGTAACCAACGATGCTTGGCTCAAAACCTTAGGTATGAGGAGGAAAGATCATTAATTGAGCACCCTCGCTCACCTGATCAAAAGATTGGCCTTTACTAACTATGATATAATTTTTATTTCCTTTATGTGTTCATGCTCTAATTTATTTAATAAATCCTAAAAATTACTATGTGAAGCAAACACATATAGATTGTGTTGTTCAGTTTTGGAACAATTTGGTTTCATCATTTTGAAGATGTTTTGAATAGTGCAACTGTGAAAATCAATTTTATTCCAAATCAAATAACACAACCTTCACCCATTGGCATGCATAGAGTTATATCAAATAAGCCAAGGCCCACATGGTAGGATGCTAAACATAGTAAAAAAATACACACAGTGGGGATGCTAAAGCACAAAAACTATAGGTACAAAAAACAAAATTAGTAAAAATATGCATGATTCTATATACAAGATCCCAATGCAATTCACTGAAGAAATGCAACTACTGATCCGGCTTCTAATATATGACATGTGAATCAACTCAAGACATGAGGTAGCACACAAAATTATATATGATCAATTAAACTCATAAATGCAACTTTAGCCGGATCTTAAGGCATAAAGCATATATGCAAAGCATGGATATGATGATGACAAGCATAATGTACTACATATTTCTAAAATTTGGAAAGCAAATAAAACAACTGGATAGAAAGAAGTGGGGCGGAGAATTATTACATCATTTGAATATTACATATCCAAATAAAATAAAGAATAAAAATAATACAACAAAATTAAATCCTCACAAACAAACACTCTCTAATTAACATAAAATAATAAAAACAAAAGCTTCAAGGGGCCTCAAAGACCGTCGGAGATTGTTCTGTTCAACACCGGGAAGCTGTTAGGCTCTATCCAGGAGAAGGTGGCCGGCCGGCCGGCCAATTAGACCAGGCCAAAAAACTCTATTTTGCTCAAAACACCATAAAACAAACAGAAAATATGCAGGTGGCTCAACTAACCACTTACAGTTAGCTTACAACAGGTTTATAATATGAAATTAAAGCAAGAAAAGCAATACGAGAAAGAAAATGAAAGAAACTAAAAGTGTGCACAATTCACTTTCCAAGGAAAGGATTTGATTTCCCAACTTCCTTTTGATTACGCTCAAGCTTATGGAAGTGTGTTCTCAATTCTCAATTTGAAAGTTCAAAATTTTAGTTTGAATGGTGTTTTTGGGCTATTTAACGGTGTGTGGGAAGGGGGGGGAGAGTTATAACTCTCTATTTTTCACTCAATTTGAAGAACACTCACTCTCTTTTGATCAAGGCTACTAGAATTAGGCTCTCACAAAATTTATGGAATGGTTTTGATATATGGAATATAAAATATCAGTGTATATGGAAGTTTTGGCTCAAAACTTAAGACTTTCTTTCTTTTCTCTCTAACTCTCGATTCACTCTCTCAATTCAATTCTCCTCCCTCACATTTTGATCCTCTCTATCTCTATAAGCAATCATGGAAGGCTACTAAGTCAAGGAGGTGGGAGACAAGGTTGATGGGGTGACATGGGTGGTTGAAATGGATGTTGTCTTTTGAGAAGAGGATAGTCTCTCTTTTGACAATAGAGGACAATGGATGATAATGGAGGTTGTCTAGATACATCTCGTGCATGAATGTAATAAGAAAAGATCTGAAATGGCATGACCCACACGTCTTCATCAAGAATTCTGCCGAAACTACCCTGCTTCTAGGCAAATTAGCCAACCGGCCAATTTATTGGCTGGTCGGCCAATTTATTGGCTGGTTGGCCAAACCATGGCTTTGGCCAATTAATTCTTTGGCCGAGGTTGACTGTTTTACATGAAACAGGATTTTTGACTGAATTCTCATTCCTTCTTTCTATTTCCACACTATTTGAGGCAATATATGGACGTCCATGTAGGTCTCTTGTGTGTTGGATTGAGGTAGGAGATTCACCCATGCTTGGCCTGGACTTAGTTCGTGAGACTACGAAAAAGGTAGCTGTCATTCGAAAGAAATTAATCACGATGCAAAGTCGGCAAAAGAGTTACGCGGATCGAAGAAGACGACCACTAATCTTTGAAGTAGGGGACCATGTGTTCTTGAAAGTATCACCAAAGAACGGTTTAGTGAGATTTGGCCAAAAAGGGAAACTAGCACCTAGATACATTGGCCCTTTTGATATCATTGAACTAGTGGGAGAAGTTGCTTACCGCCTTGCGCTTCCTCCACAAATGTCAGAAATTCACGATGTGTTTCTTGTTTCTATGCTTCGTAAGTATGAACCCCACCTCTCACATGTCTTAGATTGGGCTGACATCGAAATTGATGAGAATGCTACTTATGATGAAAAACCTGTAAAAAATTTTGACACTCGAGAGCAAGTATTGAGGGGCAAAACCATTCCCCTAGTCAAAGTACTTTGGCATCACCACGGAGTAGAAGAAACTACTTGGGAAAGGGAAGTGGAGGTTTGAGAAAAATACCCCGAACTGTTTAGGGACTTGTAATATTAGTGACTTTTGTAATGTTAATGTTAATGTTAATGTTAATGTTTGTATCTTGGCCAATTAAATGGGTATGAATCATTGGTGAATGTATTTATTGAAATAGTGTAAGATGTACGAATTTGGATCTTTGAAAAATCCAATTTTTATGTATTATAGCAATGTTATGCTGATTAGGAGTATTCTTGAGTCAATATTGATTTTCTTGGGAGTTGTCTACTTTGTTTTGGCAGGAATTACCAAAATTTTAGGGACGAAATTCTTTAAGGAGGGTAAGTTATGACACCTGAGTTTTTCGCCCCGCTCGAGCGTGGCTTTTTCCGCTCGAGCTTAGATCTTCAGCTCCCAATATTTGGCATTTTTGCAGGCGGGCCACTCGAGCGGAGGAGTTGCCACTCGAGCATGAAGTGCATGCTCCTAGTAGTTCCTCTGTAGCTCTGTAAAAGTTCTGGGACATGTTTTTTTTCACTCGAGCGAGGGAATCTACGCTCGAGGGGGACCATTTATGTTGTGCCTTACGCTCGAGCGATAGAACTCGCACTCGAGCGGCCTGTCGAGGACAGTAGATTTTAAAATAGCGACCCCAAGTCTTTTTCTAGCCATTTTTCCATTCTCTCTCTCTTTCTCTCTAACTCTACTTTTATCAAACCCTATCTCACAAGGCCATAGATTTCCATAGATTTCCCCAATCTTAACTCAAGATCTACCTAAGATCTTCCAAAATTAGTTGTAAGAGAAGATAGATCAACACTCTGACCGGTTGTTTCGCTAAATCAACGAAGTGCGAGCGTGTGTGGCCACTCTAGCATCTCAACTCAAGGTAAGGGTGTCTTTAACTCCTTATATCTTCAATTTGGGTAGCTCAATTTGGGTAGCTTGTGTGGTATTTTCTCAACCTATTCATCTAAATAGGTGTATATATATATTGGTTTGAGCTTGATGATTATACATTGAGAATGATGATGGTGAAATGTTGTGATTGTTGAAAGATTTGAATTTATCATGGATGAAGATCATTGTTTATGATGGTTAATTAACTCAATTTCATAAAAGAGAGAAAAAAAACCCCAATTTTACTCAAACCCTAGTTTTCAAATTATATATATAAAGGGGTTTTGCTCTATTGATTTCTAAAACATGAAATTGAGTGTAAATACTTGATTTTGAGATTGAAATATAAGATTGGAGATTCCTTCTTAACGTAAACCTTGAGAAGAGGGTGATAATTGCTTGATGGTAGATCCTTGGATCATGAAAGGTGAAGAGGTTGATTTATTATGAATTAACATCATCTTAGGAAAGTAATGCATTGTAGATAATTTTATGCATCATATACATTATTTATTTCTTCTTGGTTTCGCCTTGTATAAATGGTTGAAAGTTAAAAGTGAGTAAAGAGTCTATGAGTCTGGTTAGTGAGTTGGGTAGGAATTGAGTTGTGTATTGCATTTGGTACCCGCACAGGGAGTCAAGGTGCCTAATTGCCCTGTCTGCACTTATCGCCGGACGAATGTAGGAAAGCATTTTGGGGTGTCCACGAGCCTGCCATTTCTAGAGTTGGCAAATGTGGAAACACGGATGGTTTTGGGTGTCCATATCCCCGCCGTTTATGGAGCCGGCAAATGTGGAAAATTGTGATGGTTTGGGTGCCCATCGCCCCGCCGTTTATGGAGTCAGCTAATGTGAGATTAATTTCTATACATATATACCACAATTATCTATGTATGTGTGGTTTTGGACGTGTAACTGTGGATGTCATGGTGGAGTTACTTTCCGATGTGACTGTGAAAAAAATGAGTTATGTTCTATGCATTTGCATCCAATCAATGGCATACTCTAACATTGTTTTATAACCATGTCATACACACCCATGCATTACATTGCATAAGCATAAGTTTTTCAAATGATTATATAATTTGTTAAATGCATCACCTATTGAGCTTATGCTCACCCCAAAAGCTAACTATTTTTCGGGGAATGAGGATGAGATACCTCTCAGGCGATGCTGCCTATGCAGTTAGCATCTTTTTGTTGAAGCTTTGTTGGGGGCGTGGTATTGATGACTGTAATTGTTTTGGGAATTGATGTTTATGACTTAGTGAACGGTGGAGCATCATGATAATGATGATGTCCTTATGAATCTCTTGTGTTAACTTCTCCATCTTTTCTTTTGAACTGTTTGCCTTCTTTTGAATACCTGTCATGGAGGAGTGTAATAGAATATTTATGTAAAACTCCATTTTGGGAATAGTTCAAGAGGAAAGAAAGTTATGTATAATTGATTCTATTATTCTATTCGTTTGGATTATGTATGTTGACAATACTGGTAGTATGATTGCATGAGTCGAACTTTTTAGGGCATGACATATGATGAACTAATTACCTAGCAAAAAGGAGGGGGGGAAACAAAGAAAACAAAGCATACATTAAACACAAATTCGGCAGCATTTTGGCTCACAGCATATATATGAAATATGACTGTTGTGTACTAGATACAAATTCGGTAGCATTTGGGCCCAATCATTATATATGTACCACTAATCACTTTTATACCCTACTGATCTGTTCTCTACCTAACCACTGATATATCTGAACTGCTAATATGAAATAGCGAACCCCCTGTATTGATCCTCATACATAGCACATAACAAGTAAGGCGAACAAAGCACCCCTATGTTGGCTTGGGTTACCCTGTCTTAGTTTTGGAGACGAACTAGAGCTTTACTATCCAATCAAGTGGCATCACTGCATCTTAGACACGGGAAAGCATCCTATCTTATTTATGGAAGTTGCTAGAGTTGAATATATGTATGAAGTTAGTCTCGTCATAGATGGTACCTCAGCAAGACACCTGATATACCTACCCTACCTAACACTTATAAGTAAAGGGAGGATCAAATAGTACGTTGGTGATCCAGATCCGAGGCTTGTATTCCCTCCATAAGAGAGCCCACGTCCGACAAGTCATCTGGAATATTATATGGAAAATATAGTGACTTAAGCGCAGCATGCATGAAATGCAATGAATATATATATATATATATATATGAAAATGAAAATCCACATCATAAAGTTTGAATCAAGTTATCTTAGTTTCCCCAACAAAGTCGCCAAAAACTGTGGGATGCCTTTAGGGTTACCAAGGGCGCCCAACAATTCAAACTCCCAATCCTCAATCTGATATCACTTGTGCAATGTGAACCAAAAAATGAGAGTCTTGATCTGACAACTTTTATACAAAATCCATTTTTGTTGCAAAACTTTTGCCAGGAATAAACTACATCACCAGATTTTAGAGTTACCACCGAATCTTTTGGAGAAATTAGGAACCTCGTGACTCATGCCAAAAGCCACTGTTCATTATAACCAAAGTGTCTCGGCTCGGGAACTTAGATATAAAGGAGGAAGGTCATCACCCAATCAAAAAGATCAGCCTCTACTAAGTCATGATGTGATTTTTATGATCAACATATACTCATGTTCCAGTCATTATTAATACTAACATTACTATCTGAGACAATCAAATATAGACTATGTCACTGATTTTGGTAATACTTTGATTTCATGCAGATTTTGAAAAGCCTCTTTATACAAACTCATAAGCACAATAATCAATTGTATTCCAATGTAAGCAACACAACTTCCATCCACTGGCATTCACGCAGATGTTTCAATTAAGCATTTAGCCTCATGGTATAACAATGATCATGATAGAGAACATATATACACAATATGCTAAAGCAAAGAAATGCTCACCTAGTATTGCAAGATAAACCAAAAGAATATGTTATATACACATATATGACCTTATATACAACCAACTAATGCAAGACACCCACATTATGCAAGTAAGGACTCAGTTACTACCACATGGCATGTATATCATTTCAAGACATGAGATAGCACATAGAACCACCTTTGAATTAATAAAATCCACAAATGCAAATGAATTGAATCCATATGCATGAAAAATGGATGCACAACAAGGGTATGATAAATAAAATGTGATGTTGTACAACATACACGGAAAGCATGTAAATAAAAGAAATAGAAAGACATGAGGTTGGAAGTTATTATAACAATTCGAATGAATGAGAGAAAGAAAAGAATGGGGAGAAATCATTACAACAATTGAATAGATTTAGCCAAACTAATGCTGAATCTAACAAATCATGTTAAATAAATAGAATAACTAAGCCAGCAGCTCTAGAATTACCCAAAAGACCACCCCCCAGAAGTTGTTTACTCTGTACTTTAAGAAGTTAGCCGGCTATGCACAACAATGACCGACCGAATAGAAAATGGACCGGTTAAACTCTTCTTTCGAGCAGAATCTGGGTTAGTGTAGACTTTCCAGAATAGAAGCCAATGACACTTTTTGAGAGGTTTTCATCCCTTCGACCTCTACCACCCACATGAACCACTTAAAGGGAGAGGTAGATGAGCTGCAACCCCCAACAATGATATAAATAGATATGTACAACAAATATTTTTCTTTAAAATTAACAATTAAATGGATCAAATCAAGAACAAACTCAAGCCTAAGAAATGAATAGGAACCTATATTATCTCTTTGTGAATAAGTGGAGAGTGTAAATTAATGCAAATCATTTCTTAGTGGAAGCTTTGCTTTCAAAACAAGGGATTCATCAAAGCCATTGAAAACTCCTCTCCTATTCATAGAGCAAAGATGTCTGCATCCTTTTCTATGTTCACAAATGATTGAGAATGGAGGTTGCAACACTATTTGACCCAAAATCTCTTGTTTTACTTCCAAAAATAATCAACAAGAAGGGAAAACACAACTCTTTCAACGTCAAATCCCAAGAATCCCCTAAGTAATCTTATGAGACACCCTTTTACGCATTAGCATTGAGCATAGGTTGAAACACATAGACTAATATGCTTAAGGGCTAAGATAAATGAAGAATAAATGTGAAAAGGAAGGGGAAAAAAAAAGGAATAAAGAAAAGCTATTCTATATATTAAACTTGTGAATGGATGGCTAATTCCTACTCCCGAACACATCCACAAGGATCCAAATACATAACAACAATGAAACTAAGCTAAAGAAAGCAAGAATGGAAAGAAAAAGCTATCAAATCAATGGATGGGTGGCTAAATTTTACTCCCTCCACATCTATGAGGACTTACAACAGTTACATGATGAAAATATAGGGTTAGAACTGAAGAAAGAGTAGAAGAAAGATGATTGAAGATGGAAAAATTCACCTCTTAAAGAGGGTGAGTCCATTTGTTTTACAAACTCTCTTTTGGTTCCCTCAAGTTCTTTTAGATGCGTTGTATAATGTCCAAGTACTTTAGCCAACAGCTCATAATCAAACTTTAATGAAGTTTTAATGTTGGAAAGTAAAGGTGATAGGTAAGGAATGAAGGAGCGAGAGAGAGAGGGACCAAAGGCTTGTATAAGCTTTGGGCAAAATTTTACAACCCTTAGAGAGAGGCTGCCGAGCTCTATTTATAGAGCCCATGGTGTAAATATCTAAGATATTTATGTAAAGTGTGTTGAACAAGTTGAAATTCTTGAAAATGCTCTTTATCCAGAACATTCAGCCGGCCATTTCATTTGGTGATCGGCCGAATGCGTTTTTGATCGGCCATCAAATGTTGTCCAACCAGTCAGAAAGTACATCATTGGATCAACAAGGTAAGGTAGGCCTGAACTGAGAGGAGAAATAGGCATTTTAAAGGATTTTACCCTTTCCATTCACTTCCACTGCATCTGTTGCTTTGTTTGTTTTAAAAGAAAACAACATTTTGATTTTGAAAAGATGAGCCTCAGGATATATTGACAATATTTGGAACTACACAACTAAATCCATTTTGAAAAAGGTTTTTCCATTGGTTGAAAAGTACTTTGGCCAAAACGGGTGTTTGGTTGGTTTAAAAACTCAATCCTTAGACTTACGACCGAGGACTTCATAGGACTAGCATATCTCGTCTTCATCATTGGATACCTAAGAGAGAGCGTCTAAGTCTTAAGACTGGTCAAAAATGGGGTTTCTACAACAATCTTAAGCTAGGGATGAAGAGGAAAGTGAACTCCCCCCTCAGCAATGGCCAGTAATGGCAGATCAATGGTGCTTGCATCAGCCATCTCTAGGTTAATTACCCCATCCCCGATGAGTCTCAACTCAACGTCATTTGGGATCTCGAAGTGACGACGGAAGGAAACTACCTTTAACTCCGACAGTAACTCTTTCAGGTGATTCGCCATGAACACTCAAAGAAAAAAAAAAAAAGCAAAATGTAAAATGCTAGATGAAGAAAGAGAAGCAGGCTTAAAAGACTTACAAAAGCGTTTGTGAAATGCTCAGAGAAAGGATTGCGAAGCAACATCAATAAAGAAAATAGAGTTAAAGATTTTCAAAAAATGAAGGATTATTCGATGATGAAAGGCACTAAATCATTTTTTGAAAAATAATAAATGAGGCGTATGAGGGAAGTCTAAAGAGGTGGAGAGAGATATATATCTTCTGTGGAATCCCGTCAGTCGTTTCAGAGATATATAGCGAAATACCTACTACGCGCCCAAATTACGAGGCACAATGAGAGAGACTCATGCATCAGGGAAATCGGTTAAAGTATCGTTCCAGCGTGAGCCGAGCATGCAGGCCATTCGGAAACACAAGATAACCAGGAGCTTAGGGCTCAATTGTGTGAGCCGAGTATATAAATTGCACATTCAGCAAACAGAGCACATCCAGGCCCATCACGGGCTCAAATCCAACTAGGCCCACTAGATTGCAAAAGTTCAACGTCGAGCAGCCTCTTCGCCGATCAGGTGATACATCGAGTAGGTGATACCAACAAAATCGGCAGACATTCATCCATTTCCAAAGGTGTAATAGGAACTTGGGCCTTGACATTGTGATGATCATAACAAGCAAGTCAAATTATGTAGAAAATATCTGCACCAAATCTCTATAAAAGGAAAATAACTAGAAGAAGAAGGTACGCACATTCATCCAAACTCACTTTATTCTCTAAATATCTAACATATCTTCTTTCATTCAAAATCTGACTTAACCGTCGGAGTACTAATTATGGCACCTCTGACCAAAGTTTTTCTTATTTCAGGCACCGGAACGAGAATCAAACAAAGGAATATTTGGAACAAAAAAATATTATAAAACCACCACTCACAAGCTTCATAAACCCAAATAGTGCTCTTCAATTCACATTATAGACGAGAGGAAATCCTCTTCCATATCAATCACATAAATCACGCATCATAGCTCTCCAAAAAATATAATGAAAAAATACCCATCTATAAGTGGGAGAATCAAACATTAAAACTTTCTAATGAAATGATGGTTTCTTAACCAATAAACTAGTCTCTGTTTATTAATTCTTTTGATCAATTGAAACACATACATCTGTACCTAAGCCCTCATTTTTGTCTATATTGATAATTACAGCTTTTCTACTGCTTAATTATGCGCTGAGATGACTATAATCACCCACTCAGTGAACTATTGTATTTTTCGAAAATTGAAAACAAAAAAATAAAAAATAAAATACACAATTTAGCAAGTCAAGAGACCAGAGATTGGCTTGCAAATCACTAAATTCTCAGCAAGGCTGTCTAATTTTTTTCATGGGTAATTTATGTAAATAGTCCCTATGATTTATATGATGTATCAATTTGATTTTTGTTGTTTCAATTTGCTCAATTTTGTTTCTTAATTTAACGGATTGTGTCATATTAATCCAATAAATAACGGCTATTAGATTTAGTAGACGGAATATCAAATGATGTATCAATTTAATCCTTATAATTTACACGATGTGTCAATTCGGTCCTTATCAAAATCAAGCAAATTAAAAAAATAGGGACTAAATTGACACATCGTATAAACTATAGAAATCAAATTGACACATTGTTTGAGCACATGAGGACTTTTCGTCTACCAAACCTAACAAACGTTATTTATTGGACTAATATGACATAATCCGTTAAATTAAGAGGACAAAATCAAGTAAATTGAAACAATAAAGACCAAATTGACACATTACATAAACTACAAGACCATTTATATAAATTATTTTTTTTTTAATTACTTTGAGCTAATTTATATATATAATATTTAACGATGAACTCTAAGGCAGAAGTACTGTAAACCCACTTTTGTATATCAAATTCATGAATTTGTTCATAATTCTCCAATCCTTCACAAATGGTACAGACAAAAGTATGTGGCTACAACCCACATGCAAAATTCGCACACCAGACCCTTCTGGAAAAGGGAATCACATACAACATTTTAAAGATATTGAGTCATCAAAAATCAAATGTGGACCCAAAAAACACCTATAACTTTCCCTTGTTTTCACTTGCTTTACCCTAAACAGTACTCTATGGAATAGAGTTTGTACCACCCTAATTTGATTTTGATTTTTCTTGTGCTCCTGTCTGATATCGTTGCATGCTTCATCTATATTCTAGTAATGTGCTTTCACATTCCTTGAAAATTTCTGGCATACCCACTTTATAGTGGATTGGATTTTTCTGTGGCTATCCTTCCATTTCACTAACATGCTTGATTAAAGGCTATAAAATTGCAATTAAAAAATGTGATTCTATACCAATGGTTAAAGTTAAAACATAATGAGGCTATATATATTTTGTTTGCTCACTTCTAAAGTGAGAACATAACCCTATGTCCTTATTTGTTCATCTTGTGAGATTTACTACTTTTAAGCAAGATCATATACTTTTTAAGAAGATCAGAGACGAGAGTTATATATTGTTCATTTTAAGTATATAATGTTTGTTTAGTGTAACATTTTTCAAATCAAAAATTAATATTCAATTTTTATCAGCTTATTGAAAATATTTGTCTCACAATAATTATAAGTGAAAATTGTACCAAATACTCTTATACAAATTTTCAAAATAAGAATATAAAAACAAAAAGAAAAAATAAAATTATAAATAGCTTCAATAGGTTGAACCAAATATGAAAGTTATAATGGTGATGAAGAAGGGTATGATGGTAATTTTACCAGCACTTGGATACCTACACCCACCAATTAAACCTAGAATACTCTGCAGTGAAGAATGATAGGTGGAGTTAAATTATGCTAAAGAGTAGTGCTTTGGAACAATTAAAGAAAGAGGAGAGAAAATAGATGAAAACCAACCATGCATATTAGTGCTTTTTCTTTTCAAATCTAGGGAGAGCCATTCTCTTTTTTGGACGCCATCAACCATGCATTACGGGCAAATCCCAGTCCGTCAAATTGAGAATTTTCATATTACCCTCTTTTTGGCCCACTGATTAGTTATTTAGTTTTATGAAGCTTCAACTACCGTAGAATGATTAAAGTGTGGGGTAAAACAAGGTAATTACTAATATACCAAGTGAAAAACTTTTGTTAATGATTGGTCATAAAAGCTATAACATGGATAAATGAACACGTATGTTTAAAATAAAATAAAAAAGTTGAGTATTAAATAAACATATTCCCCTTCTTCTAATAACAATGTGCAAGGGCGCGTAAGCTAACCATCAGGGATGAACCTATAAATATAACTTAGAGATGTGAACACGTCCATTGGAATTTATTTTGAAAAGCAAATATAGAAGTGATATCAATTTCTATTGGCTTAAGAAATGAAAAAAATTAACATAAAAATTATATCTATAACTAATGTGCTTTTCTTGTATTCATATCGAGTAATACATGTTTTCTTATATTCACGTTGAATTATAACTTCATGTTTATTATATTAATTGCATCCACATGTAGTGGTTAATTTGTTATATATTTTCTTCAAAAATACTTTTCAATACTCTTGACATTTTACTTTTGTCAATCAAGTCAAGATATAATATCATCATTTAAACTTTTAAAAACATCTATAAGAGGCTAGCCTATATAATTTGGAGATAACTAATAACCAATACTAATGTAATCAGGTGTTTTGACATTGTTGGAAAGATGATCGCCCCGGTCTCGCCATCAACCTTACCAAAAAAAGGTTAAAAACTAAAATAAGAGAAAACCTACTCTCTCAGACATAACTATTCAAACTTTTTTGAGTAGTGTGTTATGTGGTGAAAATTACATTTGCGATTAGAGTTTATATATAGAATAAATTTGAAACACAATATAATAATTTTAAATAATTTTTGTGTTGATAAGTTTGAATTTGTAATATTAATCTAAAAAAAAAATTCATATTTCTGTTGCAATAATGCTACCAAATCAAAGAATACATAGCTGACAACACCAAACCAATTTTCAAAAGCAAAAGTACATGGATTTTGTGTGATGGTATATCACGTCTCGTGTGTGGTTGGTGGTAGGACGATCGGAAGAGAGGGAAAGGGTAAACAATCAAACGGCATGCCGACAAGAGATCTTGTTATACCCCTGCTTCTGTCCCTCGTTCCGAAGCCCGTCATGGGCAACTCAATTATTAACGGAGGGAATTAAACAGAATTTTTTTTTTACGCAAATATGAAGGTTTGTAAGTCTGCCCCCACAGCATCTTATTTACATCTCATTATAAAATCACTTACACCTTATATCTTTATATAAATTTTTTTTTAAAAATGTTAGGGATACTAATAATCTTATTAACACACTCACAAGTTGATGTGGGTCCTATACCAAGTGATAGTTGATCTTATCAAAACTTGTGAGTGTGTTAGTAATTCAATTGCGACGGCCGATGCACGATTGGGAGGTGGCTCAATTGATAGAGTTGTGGGGTTTCTTGTATGGTTTGGGTCTTACTTGGGTGGGGTCCGATGTTATGGTGTGGAATGGGCTCGGGCCATGGGACAGTTAACAATTGCGTCATTTCATGGGGGTTTGGTGGGGGATTGTGGTTGGCTGTTTTCTTGGAAGAGTGTTTGGGTGCGAGATGTCTTGTCTAAGGTGATTTTCTTTATGTGGACATCGGCTTTGGGGAGGAATCTCACGTTGGACAATCTGATTAGACGTGGGCATGTGTTAGTGAATCAATGTTGTATGTGTTGTGCTAATGCGAAATCAATGAATCATTTGTTTCTGCATTGTCTAGTGGCGTCGCAGCTGTAGGATTTTATTCTCTTACTCTTTGGGGTTGTTTGGGTTCAGCCCCAAGGGGTGTTGGCTATGCTTTGGGCTTGGTGAGGTGCTCGGATTGGTCGTTGAAGGCGGTGGGTGTGGCTGTTGACGCTGTTTTGCTTGATGTGGCTTGTATGGTTGGATTGGAGCGACATAGACGAACATTTCAAGAGGTTCATCTTGATGCCTTCTCTAATAAATGCTTTATTTATTAATATAAAAAAAAATTATTAGTAAATGTGTAAATTTCTTGATTGTAATTCTCCCATTATTAATCTCGTATTTAAGTTTCTCAATTCTATTCCACGAAATAAAATGGAGAATTAAAAATTTTAAGAAAGACCAAAAAAAAAACTAAAAATAAAAAATAAAAAATTGAAATAAGATATGGCTTTTCTATTTGTTCCCAGACAAAAATAATTGAAAGTGAAGAACATGTGAATCCCACTGAATAATTCAGTATTTGTTTTGCATGATACCAAACTCGAGACAATTTTAATACTGATATTGAGAATTAAATAATAACATAAGTAGTGTGGTATTAGATGAATGAAACTTCTCCATTTTTTTTTTCTTCGTCTAATGGTAAAGAATAATTATTTTACTTTTTTTCACGCTAACCCAATATAATATCTAACACTTTCGATTCAATTATTTAACCAACCTCTTATTTCATGCTATAATTTATTCTTTATAATTTTGTTATATATTAAATCATTCATCTCGTTTAGTTTTATAGTATAATTTATTTTTTAAAATCTTATTAATAATCTCGCCATATATCTAATTTTTGTAAGAATAATAATAATCTAACAATGATCTAATATTACAAGCAAGGGATGTGGCGGTAGGGGGTTGAGGGTGGTAACTAGGGGTGTTTGCGGTTCGGTTGCGGTTGGAAAACTTTTAATCCATCATTCGTCCGCGCGGATAGACAAATTGAAAGAAATCAATTTGCATCCGTCAACAATGATCCAATATTACGAGCAGGGAGTGTGGCGATAGGGGGCTAGAGGTGGTAATTAATAGGGGTGTTCGCGGTTCGATTGCAGTCGATAAACTTCCAATCCGTCATCCGTCTTCCAGATTAACGGATTGAAAAAAATCAATCCGCATCCGTCTGCCTGATTGATGGATGCAAAATGAACGGATTGACGGATTGACAGATAGATGCGAATCGATTTGACGGTTTAAATTTTTATAAATTTTGAACAAAATACAACAATTTGTCAATTTGTTTTTTTTTTTTTTTTTTTTTTTTTTTTTTTTTTTTTTTTTTTTTTTTTTTTTTTACAATTCAACACGACAAAACCAAAAGACTATCAAGTAAATTGTCAAATGCTAATAATAAATACATATAAGAAAACTATGTATTATCAAAACTATTTCATTATTTTGTTTTTATTCAAAAGCTATTTAATTTGATTTTTTTTTTTAAATGACAAAATTAAATCTTATATGTTCTACACAAAAATACCAAATATCAACGCTTGCCATTTGGTAAAAGGATTTTCGAATTGAAAACACAGCAGAATATCTAAACTATTTCAATTGAAAATACAAACAGAATATCTAAATAAATTAAAAATATAAAATTTTACAAATTATTAAGGATGCTTCCGGTTTGACGGTTCGGTTGAGGCAAAAAAAAAACGTCAAATCCGCCATCCATCCAAAATTAAGAGGATTGAAAAAAATCAATCTGTAACTGTCCGCTTGTCATCCGTCTAAAATGTGTTGAATCAATTCGATTCGATCGATTTGAGTAGATTAAAATATCCGCTACTCAACCTTAATAGTAACCAAGTGGATTGGGGGTGAATTGGAGATTATTCCATGCTCTAAGAGCACCACGTCCGTCTCAACATGTGGTGCTCCACGCGAACCAAGTCACGCTAGCCAAGCTCTTCCTTAGTTAGCCCGCCACATCACCAAATCAAATTTTAAAGGATTTAAAATTAAATAAATTGAAAAATAATAGAAAAAGATAAGTTGGGATAGAAAGGTAAATATTTTAGAAAATTTCATTTTTGGTCTTATATTTTATCTTGATGATCAATCACACCCATAGATTTAGAATAATTTTAATTTTACTCTTAAAGTTTTTGAAATCGTATCAATTTGCACTCTACCATCCATTTGAAATGGAAAAAAATTTTAAAAAAATTATGATTGTGTTTGCTGGAGCTTTGGAAACATGATTCCACACCTTGATTTGAATGCTATGTTTATAATTTTCAAAATTTGATTCCACATCCACTTTTGAAAACACGTCTACCCGATCATCCATTCCCTTGAACGTCCGGCCGGTTAACCGGAACAGTGTTTGTTTGTTTTTTGTTTTTTTTTTTTTTTTTGGCAATTAGCATTTGTTATTTTTATATTTTAAATAAAAACTATTGTTAGTATTTTTTAAAATTTTTTATGAACTTTGAATAGAATTTTGAGTTATGTATTTAGTTATGAGTTGTAAATTTTTTAATCAAACAATTATTTTAATTTCATATGTTACATCAAAAATTAAAAACTCAATTCAAAACTTTTTTCAAAACTCATAACTAAACAAATTTTCTCTTTTTAAATCATAATTTCAAAACTCATATACTCAAAATATAACTTTATTTTTAAATCATAATTCTAAAATCCTATCAAACACTACCTATATTTTAATCCTAAATTTCAAATTATAGATGCATATCCACCCTCTCCTATCCAAACTCACCTTCTCTCCTCTTTCCACCTCTACAACTCCGCTGGCCGCCACCACCAACGACGGTTAGCCCTCCTCCTCCATCAGCCACTGCAGCGGCGTCTCTTCCGATTTCAATCCAACACCGCCCATACTTTTCCCTCCTTCAATCCACCAAAAACACTCTCAACAACAAACCCACAATCACAATAATCACAATTTCAATTTAAATACAAATCTCCATTTAAATCTTCCTCCTCAATCATCATCTTCATCGTCTGCAGCAAACATGGTTGCTCACGTGCGTATCGTGCTGGGTTGACTCAGCGGGCTAGTCCGGCTACTCGCCGAACCATATCCTCTTCGGCACTATGTGGTGGAACAAGAGGGTCAGAAGGGACCTGAGATTCCGAGGATCGAGCAAGAACCGCTTGAGCCCGTTCCTCTTCATTTTTGGGAACGAAATGGGTGATATTGTGATAGGTTTGGCGATTTCGGTGTAGTGTGAGTGAAGGACTGAGACTAGGACCCAGTTACAATGATTTGACTCTGTTTTTGGGCCAATATAAGGGTGAATCGACCTGTAATTGAAAGGAAGAGGAGAAACACAAGGCTTGTTTGGTTTGTTTTTGGGAGAGTTGTTTTTGAAAAAAATTTGGGAGAGTTGTTTTAGAAATTTTTTTGGTTTGTTTGGTTGTATATTTTGAGAGAAAATTTTTTTGTGAGAGTTTGGGATGATTTGATATTTTGGAAGAATTGAGTAGATATGTGTGAGAGAAAAAGTGATTGAGAAGGAGAGAGGAGAGAGAAAAAGTGATTGATTGATGTGTAAGAGAGAGAAATGATTTTGAAAATTGTTTGAGAAAAATCTCAAACCAAACAAATTTTGAAAATTTTTTTTCTAAAATTCATCTCCCAAATTCAAACCAAACAAGCCCACAATGTTTGGCAGCCATAAAAGAGAACATCATTATTGAATTTGGTGGTGGCGGTGGTGGTGGTGGTGGGCGGAAGAGAAAGAGCTTTAATTGTTGCGTTCTATTTTGGTAATAAACAAACATAATGTTTTGATTTCCTTTGCACAATGTGTTGGAATTGCTTGTTGAAATGGCTGATTGGAATGTAGCTTCATTTTGGCTTGAGTTTGACTACCTGCATTTCTCATTTTTCATATCTATTTCTGGATAGTCATTAGCTTGTGCAATTTGAAACCTTGTAGACACCCCATTTTTGACCGACCTTAAGACTCAGACGTCACCGATTGAGTGCTCGGTGATGTTGCATATTGTGCTTGTTCAGAAGTCTCAGAGTCGCGGCCGTAAGCCCTGCCTCCGGACTTCCGAACCCTCTTCTGTACCTTGTCTCGGTTTGCGAACCAGACTCGGTTTTCTTTGTTTCTCTTCCTGAAGGGAGGGAGAGGTCCTGTAGACCATCTCTCAGTGGCCATAGGCTACATTTCGTGGCCGTAGGCCATTTTGCCCATTTCGGAGCCCGGTTCCCGGTTTTCGGAACTGTCAGGCCGTGTGCCTCGGTTCGGGACCGTCTAACCATCTCCGATTCCTCCGGTTTTTGGCATACATCTTATTTACTCCCTTTTGAGGGACACTGAGGTCTGAGAGACCCACTTCGTGGCCGAATGCCACTTTCGATTAATGACTTATTTTCGGGACCCCGAACTGCGTGTTTTGGCCCCCGAGCATTCGTTTTGCATCGGTTTTCATTCATTTTTGGCAGGTACCTCTGTTTTATCACCAGGAAGGTCACTGAAGGGTGGGAGGCCAACAATTGTCTCAGCAATCTATTATGCTCCTCCGGCGCCCTCCGACGCCCGTTTTTCTCACTTCTGAGCCAATGTTGACCACCCTAGGAGCATTTTCTTCAAGCCCAAACCACATATTTGTGTTGTACACACATGGGAGGACCCTAAAATCACATGGCCAGCCAGTAACTCAACTTGAACCTTTTGAACCCCTCTTAAAAATGGCCTATTCTCTCTCTTGTTTTAGAGTTGCCAATTTTGAACCACAGGGTTGTGTTAAAGAGACCTGGGAGGACACCAATATCTGGTGGCCGGCCAGAAATTATTTTGGACCATTTTACCCCTTGGCCGGCCGGCCATAGGGGGTGGCCGGCCGGCCACCTACAACAAAAATAGCAGGCCGGCCATGATCCTTAGGATGTGTGCTTTACAGCTATATAGCTTTTTCCCCCAAAATATCTGATTTCGAGGGACTTTTTGTAGGGAAGGGAACTTAATCCCAAAGCTCTACACATTTTCTCTCCCTTTCTCCTCCATCCTTGCATACATACAGCAGCCCTAGCTCTCCCTCAAGGTTGTGGAAGATTGCTCTTAAGCTCATAGATACATATCTCTCTCATTTTCTCTCAAAATCTCTAAGTTTTGCACCATTTCTCCATCACTACCAAGCACCACCACCACCACTCCATTTCCAGCAGCTAGGATGCAACATTCCTTGGTCCAAGAGGTAGCAAAGAAGTGGTCTTCAAGGGTAAGTGCCAATCTCCCTCTTTTGTAGCACTTTTTTGCACCATTCTTCTAGCCTATTTTCTTACTGTTTTGGGCTCCGACCCTAACTGAAAGGGTCATTATTTTGAGCCATTCTTCATGTTTGTTCAAGGGCTCAACCCTGTTTGAGCCCCCCATTTGGTACTTGCTTCAATATCTCTTTGTATGCCATTATTTTGCATGGTATTTCTAGCCTATGTTTGATCTATTTTCGAGCTTGATATAAAATGTAAGTGGGATTATTTTGAGTCCTTCTACAACATTGTAGAAGGGTTCAACACTTTTGGGGGCCTCCATGTTGTACTTACCATTATACCCCTCTTTGCCCTCCTTTTTTGCATGCTTTTTTAGGCTTATCTAGCTTCTGTTTTCGGCCATGATCAGAACTGAAAATGGCCATATTTTGACCTTCTTGGCATGTCTCATTAAGGGTCTTTGGCTTTTTGGTGAATGCTTTGTATACCTCATGTTATAGCCTCTTGTTGACCTTAATCTTGCATTGCATTTTGAGCATGTTTTCATACTGATTTGAGGCTTGTCATATACTGTAAATATTCATATTTTTAGTCCCTCTTCAGTGTTGTAGAAGGGTATTTTTCTGTTTAGGCTTTGCATCTACCACTTGCTTCATAGCCTCCCTTGCGGAGCCATTTTTGTATGACATCTTAGCCCTACTTGTGATTGCTGTTTGGCCATGTTTTGTACTGTAAAAATGTGAGTTTTGGGGCTGCCTTTCTTCTGCCTTTTCATGTCATGTATCAATTATGCATGTATTGTATAGCTACAAGTCATTTCGGGTGCCTAATTTCGCATTTCGGGATCATTTCACGCATCGGGTATTATTTCGCCTCATTTCGGGGCTGTTTTCCCCCCTCATTTTGCCATTGATTTTTGCATATTTGCATATCATATTCCATGTCTTTGCCATGTCTCATTAGAGTGGCATTTCGGTGCCTAAGGGTTCGCGGGCACGCACTTCGAGGTATCTTGTTTTCATCTGGTGGCCTCCTATGTGAGTATGGCTGAGGCTCTCTCATATCGGTGTAAGCCCATTATTGCATTGCGTATGCCATTTCATCCGTAGCATTGTGTATGCCCAGTTGTGTATTACCTCGTATAGCGTGTATGCCATTCCATGACATTGTGTATGTTAAGATTGCATATTAGCTGCATTTCATGCATATATGCATTTTGCATCGTGTTCGGGATAGAAGTTAGCCCGGGCACGGGAAACGAGGCACGTTTCGTACTTCGAGCGACGGAATGGGTCTCAATTCCCAAGTCACCGACACTCCGGATTACCCATGATGGAGTTAGGTTTTGTTGTAGCATTCATATGCATTCATCCTATATTGAGTTGTGTAATTCAGCTCCTCGACCATCATGCATCGATATGCGTGATTGGTGGCACGAGGATCGAGGCATGCATATATTTGTGAAATACATTGCTATGCCCCTTTCCTGCTCTCTGTTGCAACAAAATGAAGAATTAACAACTTTTCAGAGTCTGGCACGCATTTGGAGAAACATTGCAAACAGAGGCTAATTGGGGCATCCCAGTGGATTTCCGCGCAAGGCTGCCCAAACATGCATTATTTCATTATCCGGAGCGGAGTCAAAGCAGTCCCTGGCTTGCATACCAGTTTTTATTGTTTTCTTAATTAATTTGTAAATTAATTAGGAATTTGTACATTATTCGGACTGTATTATTCTTTCATTTGGGACTGTATTATTTATTCGGACCCTCTGCGCGAGGGCATAATTGTAATAAGTGTGGGTGAGTGTGATGTATGTCTTCCAACCCCACGTCTTTCTTCCCTTTTATTTACCCGCTTATGATGGTTAGATATAGGACATATTTCAAATTTAGCATACAGTATGACAGCATATTTGCATCATTCATCTGTTTTGCACGCACCGAGTTCGGCGCATCATACAAACTGCATTTGCATTTCAATTCCAAGTTGAGTACTTGATAGCTGTTGCATCTCATATGCCATGTTTAGAATAGCCGAGCCTGCTATAGTTTGCATTTTTCATGTGTTGCATTAGGCATTTTCTGTATACTTAGGAACCATGCATGGATTTCTAATGAGCTTCTGTTTTGGCTTGGAGTACTCGGTGAGTTTTATGCTTTAGCATCCTTGCATGCGTGTGAGTGACTGCCATGAATAGCATGCTTACCATGAGGCTATGTGCTTATGTGATATAACTGCCTTGAATGCCTGTGGGTGGAGGTTGAGTTACTTGAAGTGGAATAAATCATTGACTGTTTGTTTTAAGCCCACTAGATAGTAGCAAAATCATGTTTTCTAAAGCCCACCCGAGGGCGGCAAATCCACGTCTTAGCCTACCTGCGGGTAGCACCATCAAACCATTTTCAAAAACAAACATGAAGTGTTTTGTTCCAATTCAGGCGATCCAGTCTATATTTGTATGCTGTGCGCATCACATAGTAACCTAGGCTAATAACCGGAACAAGAACATACAATGTTTTCAAAATAAGATATCATGGTTAGTAGAGGCCGGTCTTTGACCGGGCGAATAACTCACGAAGTGACCTTCCCCAATCGTACCCAAGTTCCCGAGCCGAGGCAACTTTGGTAATGACGGACACGTGGCCTTTGGCACCGAGTCAGGGTTTCCTAAATTTCCCATTATAAAATATTTAGGTGGCGACTCTGTATCTGGCAAAGCAGTCCATGTTTGACACTTCTTTCAAAAAATCTATTTTCAAAATGATTTGCCAGATTTGGACTCTTTGGTTCAAGATTAAGAACCGTGACATTTGAGTCCTTCGAACTGTAGTAGATCCAATATTGAACCAGAACCGGGGGGGGGGGGATTCGCACTCCTCGCCCGGGATGCGTTCGGGGACGTCTACAAACCTGAGTGCTGAAGGATTGATGTCTTGAAAAGCAACAACCTTCTCATCCTACAATATTTCAACTTGCATCAGTAAAAAGACAAACTTTAAGATACATATATATATATATAGAGAGAGAGAGAGAGAGAGAGAGAAATAAGGAGGAAAAAATAGAGGCAGTGTTGGATTGAAATCAGTGGAAAGCCCGCTATAGTGGTGGAGGGAGGAGGAGGGCTAGCTGTCGCAGGCGGTGGTGGTTGGAAAAATTGTAGAGGTGCAGAGAGGAAAGAGGGTGAGTTTAGGTAGGAGAGGGTAAGTTTACATTTATAATTTGATATTTGAGGTCAAAATGCAATTTTTTTTTTTATTTTATCTTTTTCAGTTTCAAATCTGAAGGTAGGAATTAAATTGATACGATTTCAAAAACTTTAGAGATAAAATTAAAATTATTCGAAGTCTGAAAGTATAATTGATTATCGAGGCAAAATATAAGAGTAAAAATAAAATTTTCTCTAAATATTTTATTAGGATCCTTTATATCTAGAAAGAGAATTATTTAACATGATTTCAAATAATTTCTTAGGCAAATTATGAGGGTAGTCCATATATGTTGGTCTTTGTATCATTTTAGTCTCTAATTAGTAGAATACTTATGCGATGTACGAGAATTTATTTTTAGGGCATATTACAAACATCCCCCTCGAGGTTTGGTGAAAATACAAATTTTTCCTTGAGGTTTGAGAAATTACATCCCGCCCCCTGAAGTTTATATTTCCATAACAAATTGCCCCTTGAGATTTTTATTTTCATACAGATTCTCTCATAATTTGTTATGCAAATTTGGCCTTCAGGGGGCAATTTGTAATTTTTCAAATCTCAGGGGGAAATCTGTATTTTCACCAAATCTCGAGGGGGGTGTTTGTAATTTTCCATTATTTTTAAAATAAAAAATAATAATTTTGAGTGTTAATACTTTAGGTGTAGAAAATTTTAATAATTAAAAGTTAAAATACAAACAGATTTGCTAATAACTGATGAAATTTTTTGTCATTGTCAATGTGTGTGATTCTATGTAAAATAAGCTCATAAAAATATTTTTTCAAAGTTTAAAAAAATATATATATTCTTAATCTGAAATCAAATCATCATTTGTTTTAATCAAATTTATCAAAAATCATGAATTTCACTTGTATCAAAAATAATAAAAAATCAATAAAAACAGCAAAAAATTCTATAATATACAAATTATAACTTGATTATAACCCATGGTGTATTATTTTGGTTATTAATCGAAAATGCCTTTGCTAATTTCTTATGTTTTTTGTTATGTCTAAAGAGGTGCATTGAGTCTTCAATTATATTTCAAGTAGTGTTTGATTATAATCTATTATAAGATTTTTATATGACTATATTTAAGTATTTTATTACACAAAAAAGTACTTAAGGGGGGTTGACTCAAAAGTAGGATTTATACTTATATCAGTAAGATCGTAAGAGTTATTCATATTGATGTATAAAAAATTATAAATTTAAATCATAAACAGTGTCCTCAAATGGAACCTGCTACAAAATCTCTATAACCTTAATCATTGCAATTCTCAAAAGGGTTCTAATTAATTATGTGACATATCATAATAATCGTAAAAAATTTATTCCCGCCAAATTATTTTTGTATATTCTTTCTGGCAAAACTCATGAAGGTACATTATCAGTAATACTATAAATTCAAAATTTTTATTTCAAAATTATTCAAAAACATTAATAGGTGCCTTAAATATACACAATTATTTTCAATGAATCATTATTCTTTAATAATATTCAACACTATTTCTCATTTGATATTTTCAATTTATCTTCTAAAAACTAAACAAAAAAAAAAGCATCGAATTCTATTATTTTAATTAATAAATATCAAATTAGAAGCTACACATGTATGTAAATCACGTTAAAATATGATGCCTAACATAAAATCACAATGAAATCTTTAATTAATGTAATGATATTTTATACTATGATATGTGTTACAAAAGAATATTTTAAATTTAAATTATTTATTTTAATAATCTTAACTTTATCATTTTATAAAAGTATTACTTGAATACTTATATATAATAAATTTAGTTACATAATTTGTTTATTTTGATAATTTTAGTTCTATTGTACTATAAAAGTGTAATTATCATATAATAATTTTATATGATATATATTAAATTATAAGATAGTAAAATAAACACTCATTTTGATACTAAAAATAATAGATAAATAAGAAAGAGAATTAGTAATATAAACTAAAAGTGATTCTAATTATTTAATTTAATTTTTATTTTTATATATATTTGGAAAATAAAAATATATAGAAATAAAACTACACAAAATTTATTTAAAAGATTAAATATAAATATGTTGTGATTGGATTAAGAATAAAATACATAAATTAATTATGTGGAGTATTGATTTTTTTTCTTTAATATTATTTTTGAATTATTCATACGTATTGTATATAGGTATATAAAATTTAAATTAAATATAAATGTTTTGTAATAAAAAATTTTATGTGAAATGAAAAACTAAATATAAATTAATATAAAGATATCAATAGTATAGACAAAAAAAATATAAAAATATAAAAGAAAATTATTTTTTTTAATTTTTAATTAAAAATAATCTCACACGTATTTTTCAAAAAAGTACAAACATGTTCAAATTTTCAAATTATATAAGGGTAAAATCACATTTCAAATATTATTTTAAAAGTTCTTTAATTTCAAATTAAATATGACTTAGATTTTGATAAAAGATATGGCTAAAATTCATTTGTTGACTTTCCATATAAGTAATTTTGAAATTTAAAATTATAGATATAGAATATAGATATAGATAGTAATGATTGTAGATATCAAAATAAATAATTAAAATCAAACTTTAATTTTAATTTTAATTTTAAATTAAAATTAAACTTGTTTCTTTTATTTATTTATTTGTATATCAAGATAATTTTTTTTTTCAAATAGCATATTAATTAAATTAAAATATCAACTATACAAAAGAAATCTGATAATTACAAAACTAAATACACAATAAAAAAATATATAAAATATAAGTATTTCTCAAATAGAATCCATATAAAATTGGTTATTATAATTGAAATTGAGTTTGTGTAGAACTTTATATATAAGTGAAAAAGGCATACTGATGTAATTTTTTTAGGGGGGAAAAAAAAAAGAGTAAACTTTTAGAATGTGTTACCTAAGTAAGGGGAAAAACACCACTTATATGTATGATTTCAATTGACTCAATTTTGACCATAAATTTATGATTTTGTCTCAATTTAGTACAATTGATTACAACTCTTAGTATTTTTTAATAAAAAATATTCACATAAGAGTTATGTACCACATTTTTAATAGTAAAATTATAAATTTACTCAACTTAGTGAGTTAATCTCAACCAATTTAGTAATAATTTTGCTTAAAAAACACTAACGATATTATCAATTGAACTAAATTGATGCAAAATTTAACATTAAAAGTCAAAATTGAGTCAATTGAAAGCATAAGGACCAAAATGACACAAGATAAAATATAGGGACCATGGGTGTAATTTGTCATAATTTCTTTTAGATGGTTATTTTAAAGGCCTTGGGCTTGTCTTTAGTAGTAATTATATTGGACCGTGCCGTTGGACCTCTGTGGGCCCATGACGGAATCCAAATCCATAATACGAACCGTTAATATGTTTAACTCGTCAAGTATTTCATCCCTGCAAAAAATCATATTAATCGGATATCGATAACCACTTGATCAGTTCACATTTCTTTCAACATGTGAACTAATTAAGTGATTATCGATATCCGATTAATATAATTTTTTGCAATAATGAAATACTTGACGAGTTGTATGCATTAAACAGATCGAATTACCGAGACGGACCCAAAATTGGTCTTAAATGGGCCAGACTGGACGTTCTAGTTGGATTGCCCAAATTGAGAAAATCCAGTTGCTAGTTTAAATCCCTGATAATAAAAAAAAATTTAACTCAATCTTAAAATTCATAAGTAAACTATCATATTTAAATTTGAATTATTATTTGTGAATGGTTATGATCAAATCCCTTAATATCCATCCAACTGACCCTTAGTTTCAATTTATTTTGTAATTAATCTTAAACTCGCAAGCTTTCAAATTTATGTTGATTGAATTTATTTCTTCACTTTTCAGATCTAAATGTTGATGGAGATGATGCACATTTTGGAGAACAAACATATGAGTTAAAAATCATGGAGTTGGGCCACTAATGGAGTTGTTTGGTAGCACTTATAAGTTAATTTATTTAACTTATTTGTTTAACAAATTAATGAATGACACTTAGTTGTAATTTTAAAGTATAGCTTATTTGAATTTTTTAATTTATTTGGTTCAAAAAGTAAAATTTTGTTACGCAATAATTTATAGTTTTTTAAACTATAAATGTACAGGAGTTTTGGCTAATTGAGCTAACCTCGTTGGTTATTTCACAAATTATTAAAAACTGCATCAAACAAGTTTATAACTTATTTTAAATTTTTAAGCTAATAATCTAAAAAATTATAATCATAAAAACTAACTTATAAATGATACCAAATAAACCAATACATAATTTAATATTTTTTTTCACAATACCTTGTTTAGTTTTTCATATTTTTTAAAAAATAAGTTTTTTGTTTTTCATATTTTTTTTTTATTTTTAGCGATTTTTAAAATATTTTAAACAATTTGTTTTTTACTTTTTAGATGCACCTAACCTAGATGTACCTAGAAAAAAAATATTTGTAATTTTTTTTTAAAAAAAATTAATAAATACACAAGAATACGAAAATGTACTATTTTTTGTGTTTTCGGTATTTAGTATATTTTTTAAAATATTTTTTTCACAATTATTATATCTTTTTAGTGTATTTATATTATGTGTATTTAAAAATAAAAATAAAAAAATTGATTAAAATATTGAAAAATTAGAGAAAAAAAAATAGTTATCTTAGGGACCCCAAATAAATTATCAAATGTTTTACCAAACCTCTCACATGAGTGTGAGATCCACACAAATTACATCTGTATTGGTCCTATATCCATGTAAGAGGTTTCGTAGAATAATTGGTAATTTATTTGGAGTCTCTAGTATTTTCCTTAAAAAAAAAATGCAAAAATAACAAGTTTAATTTCCAAAAAATAAATAAATAAACTTTTAATAACTTAACATTAACCAGAGGTTACTCAATGCCCCAGTAATACGGCCAAGTAGTGCCTCACACCTCCAGTAATTGATGGAGGTAGTGTCCATAATTTTTTTGTTGAGTGATGGAGAACAATACTACGTGGCACATGTCACAATAATCACAAAAAATTGTGTGAGCTTTTTGAGTTTTACAAGAGTCTTCTTATTAGAAATTCAATTTTCCTTAATATGTAGCATAAATATGGTTCATCTGTCACTTGCTATTAAAATTTTAAATAAAAATAGATCACGCACAAAATTAAAAGAATCAAAATAGGAGAAAGAGAAAGAAGGGAAAAAAAAAAGGCAACGATTAATTATACACAGTGCAGGTACAAACCAAGTGAGCACATAGAAGGCAGAAAAATAGTAGTTCAAATTTCTAAAATTAAAGGAACTTTTATTCAAACTTTCTCGTTACAACTTCAGATCAAAGATAGGACCCATTTATGGGTTTGTTTTTTGGGTAGAGTGGGGGGGGGGGGGGGGGGGGGGGGGGTAGACATTATGTAGAGGATCTGGTCCTCCAGGTATAAGTCTCAAGGACCTTGCGTTAGAGATCAGATTCAGATTTGAACTCGTACTCGGATTCGAAACCTACTTTTTGAAAAGAATGGGGCTTTCATTCTTCATTGCCGTCGGAATGCGTGCCTGCCCTTTCATCAAAAGAGTCAAAATCATAATCATGAAGACTTGCATCATTCTTTCTACAATAAGAGGAGCCATTGTTGCAACAAAATAAGAATTGTTTAATTGTGTAACCTATGTAAGTAAGTGCTCCTATTTATAACTACCCAAGAAGTCAACTCACATTCCAAGTCAACCTTGATTAATTAATGTGGTTTATGTTTGGAATTGTTGCCTTTTTAAACCAAATTCCATTACTAAATAATTAACCGTTGCCTTTTTTAACCAAATTCCATTACCATATAATTAAGGGAAAAGTTAGGGATCATGAAAATTTTATCATTAAAATGATCATGAAAAATTTATAATCCTTGGATTACTTTGATTAGTGTAACAAAATAGTCCAATCCAAATAGTGTAACTATTTTGTTTAGTCATGGGATTAGATGTCTGGATTAGACTATTTTTAGTGAATCCAATGTTTGATTATACGGACTGGATATGGATAAATGTTCAAAAGACTATTTTACTCTTATAATCTATAATTTATAATTTAACAACACTAAAAAAATTTAATTTATAAGGCCATAATTTTTAATTTATTATTTTCAATTAAATTAAATTTATAATTTATATTTTTTATGTAATATATAATTTTAAATTAGCGACAATAAAAAAATAATTTTATTTAATATATAAATTAAATTTTCAACAACACTAAAAAAATTTAATTTATAAAGCCGTAATTTATAATTTATTATTTTTAAATAAATTTAATTTATAATTTATATTTTTTATTTAATATATAATTTTAAATTAACAACACTAAAAAAATAATTTTATTTAATATGTAAATTTAATTTTTTAACAAAACTAAAAAAAATTTAATTTATAAGGCCATAATTTATAATTTATAATTTAAATTTTTTATTTAATATATAATTTTAAATTAACAACACTAAAAAAATAATTTATAAATGTTCAAAAGACTATTTTACCCTTTTTCTAATTGTTTATTAAGCAATAGTATGGAGGGTAAAATAGACATTTCACAAAATAATTCAATGGGATACCAATCTCATAGTTTCTATCCCACACCCCCCATGGGATAGGATAGTCCCATATTTGTGGGACTAATAGTCCGGAACAAAAATTTTCAAACAAACAATGGACTATTAGTCCGATGGGACTAATAGTCCAATCCCACCCCCTTATCCTTCAAAACAAACATACTCTTAGGTAATGTTTGATTCACAAAATTAATAGTGAAGTATTAATAATCCTATTAAATTAGTGTGGTATTCACTATCCAATAGGATTAATATTCATTGGATTAATAATCCCACCCCTACCCCATTACTAATAATCCTACAAATTTATTGGATTAATTTTCCATTGGATTAATAATCCTAAACCAAAATGATAAAACAAACATAGGATAATTGGGCCCACGGATTAATAATCCTAATCCCATACTCTAATCCACTCAATCAAACATGCTCTTAAAGGATTGTTATTCATACTTCACTTTATTTTAAATATATATATATATATATATAATTTTTATCTTTGTTATACATAGTTACTATTCTCACTCTACTTTACTCTAAATACACCACTTTCTATATACTATAAAGACAAAGAAAAAATATATATAAAACAAAGTAGAATGAGAATAGTGACTCTCTAATTTTATCACCAATATAATAAGATTCTTGACAATAAATTGTCATTTATTCTCTTGCTCTCCGCTATCAAAGTTTCATGGGACACTTTTTCATAAATTTTTTCATTTACTTATGTTCCATTTAGTCCACATTATTTTCTTATGTTCCAATAAGTCCTATGAGTGACATAATTACCAAAATACCCCTAATAATATTTACATTTATATTGTGAATGTTCCGTGATGTGAATATTCACATTGTCAATGTGAATATTCACACATCAATGTGAATATTCACATTGTAAAATATGAATATTCACATCACCAAATTGCTAACCGTTCAAAAAATATTTGTAAGGATAGAAATGTCCATAAAATACTTTAAATATGAGAATTAAGATTTTGTAGATCAAATACCCAAATAATAAGAATTATTAGAATATAAGAGTATCTTTTGGACTAATTGAAATACAAACATATGAAAAAGAATTTTTTAATAAATTTTCCAAGTTTCATCTATATTAGAGGGTTGCACACATGCATTTTATCACAAAAATATATAATTTGTCATACAATTTTATAATATCAATTATAAAATACGTAATCTCAGCATAAATTGGAATAAGAAAATATTTAAAATTTTGTGATTAATGTTGCAAAAGTTTATAATTTAGTTACAATACTTTTTATTAAGCCAGTTTGTGTCGTAATTACATATTTTATAATTAATGTTATAAAATTTGTGATAAAATTAAATATTTTATAATAAAATACATATGATATACACTTCTAAAAGGACGCACACCTTAGCATTTCCCTAGCGATGCAAATTTGGCCTGGCTCGGACCGAGCCCATATCGAGCCTCGCGGGCTCCCGCCAAAATTTGGGCCGGGCCGGGCTGGCCCACGAGCCAAAAAATTAAGCCTAGGCTTAGGGCCAAGCCCAAGGGTATTCGGGCATTGGGCCGGCCCTATGGGCCTGGGCCTGGGCCTGACCTTGGGCGGGCCTAACTATTTTTTTTAATTTTTTTAATTTCTTTCTACCAAAATTTTATTATTTTCTATTACAAAATACACTGGGCCTTTGGCGTGGGTCGGGCCAAACTGGTCGGCCCCATGGGTTGGGCTTCAAAACAATGGCCCAGGCCCTAGCCCAGGGGCTCGGGTTAGGCCCAAGCGAGCCTAAGCGGGCCGGGCCCATCTCAGGCAACGGGCGGATTTCGGGCTACCCAGGGGTCACGAGCCATTTTTACACCCTTACATTTCCCTATTAGAGGAGCCACGTATGCATGGTACATTTTGTATCTCATTTTCTTTAAGGTAATATCTTGTAAGGGAAATGCTACATGCCCTCTATCATAAAATGTGTAATTATATCATAAAATTATGTAATATCAATTATAAAATAAGTAATCTCATTATAAATTGGTATAATAAAATATGTCATGATTAAGTCACAAATTTTTACAACATCGATCACAAAATTTTGAATATTTTATTATACCAATTTTGTAGTGAGATTATGCATTTTGTGGTTGATATTACGAAATTTTGTGATAAATTTGCACATTTTTGTCCTAGGGTTCATATGGTATGCACCCCGAAAGGGGTTTTAGGGGTACACATCATAAGATTTCTGATCTTATAAAATTGTTACACATAAATTTTAGGGCAAACTTCACTTTACTCCTATATGATTTGGGTCATGTGCAGTTTATTGTCTTAACATTTGGAAATGACCACATAACTCCCATGTGATTTATGGATTAAAGTGCACTATTAGACCCGTTAACGATTTAATAAAAAAGACTAAAATATCCCTATATATAAATAACTTAAGTGTGTGAACTACGAATATTTTCGTCATTTGTTTGGAATGTAAAGTGCACTTTAACCTCTTGTGCTTTATTTGATATGCGATTTATTCCCTTAAAATTTAAAAATGAACTTATAATCTCTTATGTCTGTCATGTGTTTCACACTTACTGTTAAGTTGGATGAAATGTTTAACGGTACACTTCAGTTCACAAACCATGTGAGAGTTTGTGGTCATTTTTTAACGTTAAGGGAGTATATTTCACATGGTCTAAACTATAAGGGATAAAGTGAAATTTGCCCTAAATTTTAAACATTTATGTTATTGATTATTATAAATGTCATAATATTTATAGTGTTGATTGCTATAATCATAACTAAAAATGAAAAACAAAAAATTATAATCGAACAACCAAAAACCTTTTGGATTAGAGTTTGGATTCGCTGAAGTTGAAGATCTTATGTCAAGGATTTGTGCCCATGTTAATGATCTAATCCGTTCATCTCATCATATGACAAACTAAGAAAAACATGCATCCAAGAAGTTAGACTGGCCAAACATAAATAATCATATGATCAATTCACATATATATTATACCACATTGATAACTATTCTTAATAATATATAGGCTGTATAAAAATGAAAAATAAAAATAAAATTGTCTAATAGTACGACAATCAATATTGGATTAACTTGGTGTTTTGTATAGATAATTTTCTTAATTAATTGTATAAAATAAAAGGCTTAGATTACAGATGTAAGTCCAAATTAGTTTGATAATGGATCAATTTTATCGTAAAATGGAGATTTTCAACTTTAGTAAATCCGGACACTTTTTAAGCAAAATAATATTATAACAAACATCACAATGAGTTAGAATACTACAATAATTTATAATAAAATCATAACTAATACTATAATAAGTCATAACTAGAGACCATATACGTCATTACTGTCACATATGATGTGTATTGTAGAATTCCTCCATTTTTTTGTGTTTTATTGTTTTATTTATTTATTTATTTATATATATAGAATTATGTGGCTTTATTTCAAACCAAAACTCCTATGGGTGTGGAACATACTTATAAAAATGTCATGATTATATTATTTTGAATAATTTTTATGCATAAAATTGTATTTATAAATCATTTTGTTTTACTTAATTTTCACTCTATTTTTCAATTTCTTACCAATTATCATCTTGAAACTTTGAATTTTATCATAAAATTAAAAAAAGGAGGACCAAAATTGCAATCACGCCAAAGACCCAATAAGACAATCGTTTGATGTTGACTTTAGAAAATTATATGGATATCTAAATCCGACAATTAACCATGAACGATATCCAATCTTTAAAAAAAAAATTAAAATAAAAAAAAAAAAGAGAAAAAATGAACCGTACATTTAAATAAGGGAAATTTATTAGAAAGTCCTATAAGTTTGTATTCCAATTAGTGTATAAAATATTCTTATATTCTAATAAGTTTTATTATTTGAATATTTGATCTATCAAATCCTAGTTCTCATATTTAAGGTATTTTATGAATATTTCTACCCTTACAAATATTTTTTGAACAGTTAATAACTTGGTAATATGAACATTCATATTTAACAATGTGAATATTCACATTGATGGTGTAAACATTCACATCACAGAAAATTCATATTGTAAATATGAATATTATTAGGGGTATTTTAGTAACTATGTCACCCATAGAATTTATTGGAACATAAAAAAATAATGTGGGTTAAATAGAACATAAGTAGATAAAAAAAAGGATTTATAAAAAAGTACCCCTTTAAACAACCATATACACATCATCGTAAAAATAATAATAGCAAAATTTATTTTACCTCTAATTTAAGAATGGAAAACTTTTTATTTTCGTGCCGTTTGGTAACACTTACGTTTTCAGTTTTCTGTTTATATTTACAAAAATTAAAAAAACTAAAATAAAAACTTGTTTGGTAAAATTTTTGATTTATAAATCAGTGGCCTCAGTTTTATAAATTTGGCCAAAAAAATAAAAACACAAAAAATGTGTTTCCGTTTTGAGTTTTGAGTTTTTTTTTTTTTTTATCACCCAACACTAGCTATCACCTGTCACCATTTTCTACCACTGTCTTCTGCCACCACCACCCACTACCCATCCGCCACCACCACCTGCCGCCACCACCTACCACCCGCCACCAGCCACCTGCCACCCACTCGCCACCACTATCCACCCCTCGCTGCCACCACCACTACCACCATCATCAACCACCCACCTGCCATCACCACCCACTCGCTACCACTTACCACCCGCCACCGTCGTCCACCCATTTACTACCACCACCACCCGCTACCTACTCATCACCACCCACCATTACCCGCCATCCGCCACCCACCTGCTACCATCACCCACCACTTGTCGCCACTACCACTACCATCACCACCCACTCGTTACCACCCACCACCTGCCACCATCACCCACCCACCCGCCACCACTACCCACTACCCACCCGCCATCACCCACTACCACCTGCCACCGACCTGCCACAACCACCCACCACTACTACCACTACCACCACCACCCACTACTCGCCACTGTCACCCACCTACCAACCACTACCATCACCTACCCGCCATTACCACCCATTACCCGCCACCGTCACCCACCTACCCACCACTACCACCACCTACTTGCCATTACCACCAACCCGCCACTACCCACCATCCGCCACCCACTCACACACCCACCACCGCCACCGCCACCGTCACCCACCCACCCACCATCACTACCCACCACCCACTACCACCTGCCATCGACCTGCCACCACCACCCGCCACCCGCTACCACCACCACCACCACCACCCATTCGCTACCACCCACTACCCGCCACCGTCACCCACCCACCCACCACTACTACCACCACCACCACCTACTCGCCACTACCACCCACCTGCCACCATTCGCCAACTATCTACCACCGCTACCACCTGCCGCCACCACCACCACCACCACCACTACCACCACCACCTACTCACTACCACACACCACCCGTCACAATTACCCACCTACCACCACCACCCGCCACGACCACCACCCACCCGCCACCGTCACCCACCCACCACCACCACCACCACCACCACCACCACCACCAGCAACTACCTAGCACCCACCGTCACCGCTTTCCACTACCGTCTTCGGCCGCCACTTGCCATTTCTCACTATTTTTTATATTTTTAATTTTTTTTAAACATTTTGTCAATTACCAAACGCGTTTGTTGTTTATGTTTTTTCTAAAAATAAACAAAAACCAGTTTATAAATTTTTTGTAAATATAAACTGAAAACGTAAACGTTACCAAACACATAGTTTAAATATAGTCAATTTTTTTTTTTTTTGTGATTTTAGATTAAAGTGTAACCATTAATTCCGTTAATTACAAATATAAAATAACTGTAATACCCTCAATCAACTCCTATGTCTTTTTTGTTTTTTCTCATCTCTTGTATACATAATTTATAATTTCTCACATTAATTCAATTAAATCACAATTAATCCTAAATCTATAAATATTTATTGTTCCTAACCTTTAAATCTAATTTTAATTTAATTATATTTGAAATTACAATTAATCCTAATATATCTTAATTTAATTATAGTTTAGATCAATCCTTAATCATTAATTATTTTAATTTAATTATATTTTAAATCAATCTTTAATTATATATTTATTTTATTTTATTTTAATTAACATTTTAATTTAATTTTATGTTTAGAGAAAATGGAGTAAAATTGTCTTTTTATTGTATTAATTTCACTTTATTTTTTAAAAAATCATACCCATTCTAAAAAATGGTATGTGATACACATTCCATTAGTTTGGATAGAAAAATAAAAGTGACATTTTAATCCGAAATCACATGAGGTTTTTTGACTATATGGTAAAGTATTCCACTCTCAAACCACTAGGTAAAATGAACTTTACCTAAATGACAAAAGAAAAATAAATAAAGTGATAATTACATTTTACCCCATTTGGTTTGCCCAAAATCATAAACAACAACATATAAGGGTTTGAGGGACTAAATTTTTTGTCTCAAAAAGTAAAATTTATTACAAAATATATTTGGAGATCAATTTCTGTCATAGCAGGGGCCGTCACTACAATGTCATCCCAAAAAGAAAGTAAGAAAAAAAAACTATTTGTGACAAAATTTATAAAATGTCATTAATAAATTTAATTTTGTGGACAACAATTTGATGCCAAAAATTACTTTCTAAGACAAAAAAATTGGCCCCAAAAAGATAGTAATTCATCTCTAAATATTCAATTTTGTCGTTAAAAATTCAATCATTAAAATATTCCATTCCTAAAAATTTTATCCTTAAATTTGTGTCTCTAAAATTTTAATTTATTATATTGACATGACTCCATCCGATTCCAACGTAAGCATATAGCCATACAATTTGGACTAAAATGCCAGTATGATTCTGATAAAAAAATTTGGGAGAATTACAATTCAGTCTAAATGACCAAATGTAATTACATAAATATGTGGGTGCAACTGCCCCCACTTTCCAGTAATTACTTTCGGTCTTGTACGTTTTTTTGTAATTCTCATAAAGTTTTTTGGGAAAGTCTATATATACTCTCTTTTTTGTTTTTTTGTTTTTACAAATTCTCTTCTATGTACAATTTTGCACCATTACTTAAAAATTCTTTATCTTCCTTTTTCTCCTTCAAACTAAACATGTCCGTGAAGTTCTTCTCTAAAATTAGACTAGTGTTTTTTCTCTATCTTTTTCTCTTTAAAACCTAATATAAAATAAAGAACTTATTTGAAGAAACAAGGACAAAAGAATCATTTAACACACAGATTCCTGGTCAACTTGGGGCTTGAATCACAACTTGCTAAAACTAAGGAGTTTTAATCCAGTTTGCACTTTTAGTTCAAAACTCCTGGGTCATAAGGGTTACGTGCTTTTGGGGCCAAATATTGGAGTAAAAGTGAATTACCTCATAAATAAGGATGCCAGATATGTATTAAAATCTAGGACTTGAGTTCTCTCCAATTGGGTTTTTTAATTGGAGGGTGTTGTTGGGCCTCTGTGGCCCACCATGGAAGCCGCGTCGATGATTCGAACCATTGCATGTGTAGAACTCGTCGAATGCTTTATTCCTTGAAAAAATTACTTTGAACGGATATCGATAGTCACTTGATCAGGTCACATTTGTGTCAATAATTTATTTTTAAAATTATATTTACTGTTGACACAAATGTGATTTGATCAAGTTGCTATTCATATTCGATCAACATAATTTTTCATATGAATGAAGTACTCGACGAGTTCTATAAATTGAATGGTTTGGATTATCGATACAGGTTCTGTAGTGAATCCACAAAGACCTAACAACTCTCTCAAGTTTGATATGGACTTGAGAAAAGACCCTAAAATGTAAACTCACGAGCATAAAATTATAGTTAAAGATTCTCACGTGATTCAATAATTATAGGTTATGAATTGTCATGCTTTCAGACCCATGAGGCTTACAATGGTCTTGTTTTGCTTATGTAAATTGTTCATTTTTTAGGTCACTTTTTTTTATAAATTATCCATTCAAAAACTCATTGATTTGATATCTATTTGTCTTTGAGAAAATGAACGATAGGAATGATTTTGAAATAAATTGTACATTTTCTGAAAATAAGAAAATTTTGTAGCTGTGTATATCAAATCAACCTAATTTTTTTTTGGGATGATCTACACAAAATGACCTATAAAATGAACAGTTTAAATGATCAAATCAAATTTTGTGGTAGGCCCATGAGCTCGAACAACACAGTCCAATCCAATAACTAGATTGGAGACAATCCATTCCTTAATTGTAAGTGTTTTACATAGAAGGCAAAGTGATTTGGAGGAAGAGAATCAACTATATGAAATTTATGTAACACCACTTTGTAGTATGAGGTTTCAGGTTCAATTCTTATAGCAAGAAGTTTGATACTCTTTTTGGTGTTTATTTTTTCCCCAATATGAAGTTTGTACATATAGTCGATTATTTCTTCTCTAGTTTGAGCTTGTGGTGGTTGTTGAGCTTAATGACTGTTGAGCTTTCTATTTACTGCTGAACTACTTGTTCAGTTTGATGTAATATTTTTTTATATTTGTAATTATTCTTATATATATATATATATATTTTTTTTGAAATGAATGTCCTGATTGTTATACAGTTTGACAAGTCTTCCAGTTTTTATTACTCATTGATGTGTTATATATCATATTATTAAAATGAGTCGTGTTCGAAACCAAAGTTTAATTATTACATGATAGAAGAGCATATATTAGTTTGTATATCATCGTGTTTAGCATACATATATTGTGCATATACAAGCATAAGTGCAAAATCATTAGTGAAGTTTCATTGAAAGGTGCTTCTATTTACATAACAAATCAACCTTATTACACCTTTTTTTATTTTTATTTTTATTTTTATTATACTACCTTCACACCCTTAAATATCCCAAATCCACCATCAACCCAAACCTCACATATCTCTTTACGTCCACTATGTTCTTCTCTTTCTCCTCTCTTTCCTTTTCCTTTTCTCTTTCTCTTTCCAATGAGGGCAATGGTGCGGCTATAGTTGAACTGAGTGGTGTGTAGGGAAGCAAAAAGGATTTGGAGGTGGTGCTTAATCAGTACAATAATTTATACTTTTGGCGACCAAATTTGATGACTAAAAGGAGTTTAGTCACCAAAAGTGCAATTTTTGGCAACTAAAATTTGTATTGGTCGGTGTTGGTCTAGTTTTTAGGCTACTAAAGTTTGTTTTAGTTGTGGTATACTAATTTTTGCTGACTAAAATAAGTTTAGTTAGCAAATAACAGTCATAATTTTACTATTACTCTTCGGCAATCAAAAAAATTGGTCAGCAAATATGAAATTTTGGTGACTAAAAAATATTTAGTCATGGTACATTCATTTTTTCTGATGAAAGAAAATTTAGTTGCCGTTAGAGTTGATTTGCCTACTAAAAAGTTTGGCCATTAGAAATTAACTTTTGCCAACAAAAAATGACATTAGTTGCCAAAGGTACCAAAATTTTAGTGGGAAAATAAAAAGCTTTTGGTGTCTGCCCAGGTATTCTCTTCTATTTAGGAATACAAAACACTTTTTTCTCTCTCTCATACACAATTAGTCACCACCAAACCTTACCTCACCTCCACAGGCGATCACCACCGTGAAGCATTCGTACGTCGCTTATCTCCACGGCCACTGCTGCAAATCACCACCGCCACCGCCGTAATACCAGGTTCTCTCTCACTCTGTCTCTGTCTCTTTCTCTTTGTCTCTCTCTCTCTGTCTCTCTGTCTCTCTCTTTTCCTTCCTCTATTTCCACATTTCTTACTCCTGCTATAGGGTTTTATAAGATTTATTCAGTTTAATTTCGTGTTGATTTCTTAAATGGGTTTTTTTTAATTGGTTTGATTTCTAGAGTTTTATGGATTTGATGTCGTAAATAGGTTTGATTTTAGTAGTTTCATACATTTCTCCCTTTTTTTTTCCTTTCTCTCATTAGTTTCAAAGCCTTAATCTATTGATTGTATATGTATTTGCATGCGTGGCAGCTTATTGATTGTGTATGTATTTTGATTATTTGAATGGTGATTTTTATGATGATTTTGGGCAATACCCATCAAGTCATACATGGGTTTGAAATATTTTCACTTATTTATTGCTCACATATTAGTTATACCTCCTAAAACATATAAATTGATACAATTTATAAGGTAAAAACTAATGGGCTGAAACTAACATTATAGGTTCATAAACATCAATTTCGGCGTAATCCTTCGGTCCGTTGTGGGGCCCCTCTATGCCTACTTGGGGTATAGTGAATACAAGACACCTCACAACAAATAAAAATCTTTATCTGAATTGAAGCACCTCAGTGATGGATTGAGACTGGATTTAAGACTGGATTGGAGGTGGGTTTGTTGCTGCTTTTGGGATGGTTATGTTTAATGCAGTTCTACTAACCTTCATATTATTTCCTTTCACTAATTCTACATGCAAAGAATATTACATTATTGAGCATAGTAATAAAAAAAAATGCATGATTAGTGAATAACCTCCATCAAGTTATACGATGCATTATAATGGTCACTGCATAACTAAAGGAATGTTATAAGCTATATGAACAAATTACATCCTAGATGTTTTCATGTGTGCCAAACTTTCTTGTTGACTTTAGCTAGGTTCTAGAGGGACAAACATGCACCTAAGTCATGTTCACCTTATATATGTGCTTCAACGAATCGTCTATGGAAAAAGGTTTGAAAAAATTATTTCATAGTAGTGCAAAGGGAAAGAAGGCACTAGGTTTTGAGTACTGGATGGCAAATAGTTAGGGCTCTTATACTTTTATGTTAATTAATCATTTTAACACTAATTAGATATGGCTTCCGATTGTCCTTGCAAAATGCAAAACAGTCCCTAAACCACTCTACGGATGTCATGGGCAGCTTCCACGTGACAAATAGGATTTGTGGGGACAAACAACATATAATTAGCACACATAAGTTTGGAGTTAGAGTCGAAAACACCTTAAACTTGCTCGAAAAATGGCGTTTGGGGGGGTGAAAATACAAAACAACCCCTGAACCACTCTATGGATGTCATGGGCAGCTTCCTTGTGACAAATAGGACCTGTGGGGACAGATGACATGTAGTTAGCACACCTAGGTTGGGAGTTAGAGTCGAAAAAGAGCGTTTGGGCAGCAAAAATGCAAAACAGCCCCTAAACCATTCTATGGATGTCACGGACAGCTTCTTCATGACAAATAGGACCTATGGGAACCGATTGCATTTAGTTAGCACACCTAGGTTGGGAGTTAGAATGAAAAACGCCTAAAACTTAATCGAACATATTTAGATGACTAATCATGTCATATGTACTGCAAATTATAGATAACTAATTTATGAGTCTTCAAACATATTTTACCACTGCTCTTAATCTTAAATGTTACGAGTGATTATTGTTATTCACATGAATTGTGCTATTTGAGTCTATTGTACTGAATCTATTGATATTTTGTATGGCAATAAGTGCTGCTACTTGTTTCCATGCATCTGCTATTTATTTATTTTTTTTAAAAAAGGCAAACAAAATGTTATCTTTTCAGTCAACACTTCAACCATGTCTAAGATTATAATGGAAAAAGTATTAAAGAAGATGAAAATTTTAATTCACTCACCTCTGATCTTTTTGCCTCAGACTATCAAGTTCTGCATGCATTTCTAGTACTAATGGGTGCAAATTTTTTTTTTTGTAGATATGGCTTTTGGCGTGGAGTTGTGGATATTCTATTTTTGTGTATAAAGGATAATTTACACTTTTATATAATCCTACTATTTGGTCGTCTTTTGCTTTTGTGTGGATAAATATTAATTGTATAGATAACTTTTGGCATCAAACGGATAATTTTTTGCGTGGTATATAGATTACCTTTTGTCGTGGTACAAAATGACCATTTGGCATAATAGTGAATATATACTTAGTTTGTATGAAATTTGATATCAAAAGTTATTCTTTTTTGGATGGTTGGAAGTGAAATTGATGCAAATTGTGGAATGGTTGATAATATATGTATTAATTTGTTTATATATATGGTACAGGTTGCACTAATACATACAGGTTGTGGAAAAATTAATAAATAAAAAAACCTAAAATTATATTTTTGGCGATTAAACAATTGGTAGCCCAAAAGGAAGTACATATTTTTAGCGACTAAATAGTTACTAGCTAAAAAATAAATAAAATGAAAAAAAAAAATTGGCGACTAAAACTTTAGTAGCCAAAAAAATAAATCAAACTTGAGGCGACTAAATTTTTAGTAGCTAAAAAAATTTAAACTTTTGGCAACTAAAACATTTAGTAGCTAAAAAATAAAATAAAATAAGACTTTAGGCAACTAAATTTTAAGTAGCTAAAAAAATTTAGACTTTTGGCGACTAAAACATTTAGTAGCTAAAAAAAATAAGATGAACAACAATAAAAATTTTGGGAACTAAAATTTTAGTCGTCCTAAATAATTTCAATTTTTTGTGACTAAATGTTTTAGTGGCTAAAAATGCGATATTAATTTGTTTAAAAGCTTTTGGCGACTAAAACATTAGTCGGCAATTGAGGACTTTCGGTGACAAAATGTTTTAGTCGCTGAAAATGCGATAATAATTTTTTATGAAAGATTTTGGAAACTAAAATATTAGTTGGCAATTGAAGACTTTCGGTGACTAAATTTTTTTTAGTCGTCAATTACTTTCCTTGATAATTATTCAACGATAATCTAGCGATAAAAAAATTTTAGTCGCTAAAAAGTTTCGGCTACTGAAAGCTGACTTTTGGCAACTTAGTCATCAAAAGTGCCATTTGTTGTAGTGAAATAGAAAGGGATGAGAGGTGCATAATAGTGTCAAGGGAGAGGCTTAGGGCAATGAGAAAGAGGAGGGACTAGAGACTAACGAAAATTGAGAGGGGGTTAGAGCTTCGAGGGTAGGTAATGAGGCTATGAAGGTGGTGGAAAAGAAAAGGGGCCTAGGGAGAAGGGAGAGTTAGGAAAAGATATATAGATAGGGTTTCAAGGGTAAATGAGAGTGCTATAGGGAAATGAGGAGTAGAAGAGGCAAGATACAAGGAGGGTGGCGACCGTAAGGGAGGGAAAAAGGGTAGGGACCATTAGGGAGGGAAAAGGGTGGGGACCGTCAAGTGAGGTGATGGGGTGGAGAAAATATGGGTCACAATGGTGGCCCAAAAAAGGGATAGCTTGGTGTGGGTGGTCAAAAAATAAAAGGGGTTTGCGGTGGTAAACAGAGATGATGTGGATGGGTTAGAATGTGGCTATGAGTGGAGCAAATGCTAACGTCGGCAATATATGTGATTGAAGGAGATGGGCGATAGACAAATTAGGATTTTAAAATTTTAAACTTTGTATATATATATGTATATATATTTATAATTTGATACAAAGATAAAATTATAACAAAAAAATATATATATATAATTAAAGGGTGTAGTAAGATAATTTACGGTACAAATAGAATCGCCCTTTCTTGAAAATAGAGATGACAAATTTTCCTCGCCCTTGTATCCCTGCCTCACCTTGTGTGGGTTTTCTCTGCCCCAATGACGAAGTAGAGATGTGATGGATTTTTCTCTCCATACCTCGTTCTACTCCAACTCTGTCCTAATTATATTTATCATATATATATATATATGATTTAATTTTGATCAATATAATAAGATTAAAACAGCAAAACATTACACTTAGCAATCATTGTTACTCATTTATTTATCATTTTACATCTTTAACATATAAACAATAATTTTATTTACCCAAAAAAGTTTTATAGGTTAAACCCAGAATAAAATTGTTTGGTAGAGATTGAATTGGTACAGTGTGAACTCCATATATAGAATAAATTTGAGTCATAGATCGATTTTTGTGAGTGAAATTTGAGATAAAAATATAGGTCGCTAGTGTTGTAATATAATAGACTATATTGTTTCTAATTTTGATAAATTACACTCCCCTCTCTTGAGATTTGAAAAGAAAAACTACTTTTTACATAATTACATTAATCACTCTTGAGGTTTTAATTTACATAACAGTTGAACCCCTTTTTTATTAATAATTCGTCAATTATATAAATGAAAAAAAATGATGTTATCATCTTTTTTTAAACTAAAATATATATTTATCTTTATTTATTTCAGTGGCTATCTATTATTTGCATCAGTTTCAATCATTTTAATCTTACTAAAAAGAATATCAACATAATTACGTCAAAAATGTTGAATTAATTACATTTTTTCCAAACTTCTTAATTTAGCTTTCTAATTTTTAGGATTAATTATACTCAGATTCCTTCAACTAAGTGAATATCATTTTATCTTTTAGGGTTAATTTTTATAGTTGATGTCAAAATGTAGAGATTTATAAATAAATGTAAAGTGATATTAATTAATTATTGAAGACATCTTAATGTAAATAATTCTAATTTTTATTAATATTTGTATTTTTTAAATTAGTACAAAATTAACCCACTGAATCCCAACACCCCAATTAGCCACGAACTAGGGTTGGTGCTATCTTTTATAGGTATAATATTATGTTGTGAGCTTTTAAAGTATGTCTTAAATTTATTTTAATAATTTGAATTATTAATAGTATAAGATTTGTTGGGTAGATCATGCATGAAAAAAATAAGTTAATTAGATATTTATAACCCACAACAAGACCATATTTTTATTTAGAAAAAAATAAACGGCCAATATAATTTTAATAATTTTTTAAAGTTATTATTTGACTTGATCATAAGATTATACTTATCTAATTAAATTTATTTTTTATATAAATAATATACTCAACAAACCCTATAATATAAATAATTTAAATTATCAAAATATGATCTCAAATAAATTCAACGGAGAGTGACAGCATGGATGTTGTCACAACATGCACCCAAAATCCGCACTTTACCGGTATCATACAGAATAGGGACAGGACAGGACCAAAAATAAGTAAAACAATCAAACTCATAATCATTTCACTTTTTCTCTTATAAATATCACATTTAATTACAAAAAAAATCAAACTATCTTGCCAAATACAAAAATTTTAGCCTTATAAAATAGTCAAAAACTAAAATAGCAACTTCCCAATATATATATATAGCCTCTATATACATGCATATAGAAACAGAGAAGGAAAGAAAGAAAGAAAGAAAGCTAGCTCTTGTCATCAGTATCAGTTTCTTCTCTGTACTGGGGGTAGAAAAGTGTTTTTGCAAAAACAGAGTCAAAATATGATGATGTGGAGGAGTAATAAAAGAGGAATGTGTGGTGCTTCTGAGGAAGAAATTGAACAGTTGTCAAGAGATGGAAGCCATTACAGCATCTCAACAGGTATTCTTCCATCTCTGGGTGCTAGAAGCAACCGGACTGTTAAGCTCCACAGATTCATTATCTCCCCTTATGACCGCCGCTACAGGTTCTCTCTCAGTCATCTTCATCTTCTCTCTCTTCTCTCTCATATATTATTTTATTTGCATATCATTTATGTATCTTGTTACAGTTATAAAGTCTATGTAACATTAAATTTTGTCCTACTTTGATGAGTAAACGCATTGTGCCATTTACTGACTTCCTTTTCTTTCTTTTGTTTTCTTGGAAGTGAAAAAAAAAAAAAAAAAAAAAAAAAAGAAGAAGAAGGAAACTTTTTTTTTGAGTTTGTTTAGTAGGAAAATAATGGAAACTTTAAAAAGTTATTATTATTGTTATTATTATTATTATATTAGCATAATAATTTAGTTTTAAATATTTTTGCAAAAAAAACACCAAAAAAAAAAAAAAAAAAAAATTGAATTTGTGCCTGCAAGAAGTTACTTTAAATTTCTGTCTTCTTCTTCATTTCATCCTAATCAAATGCTTGCAAGATTTTTTTTTTTTTTTTACTTTTTGTTTTAATTTTTCAGTTCAATTTCTATCACTTTCGCTCTTCACTATAAATATAGTTGATTTTCTTCTGTCTTTTGTGTTCAGGTCTATGTTTATTTTTCTAATTGGGTGTGTAATTATTTTCTCGGAAAATCTTGGGATACAAGAAACTATTATTAATTGGTAATCTCAAAAAAGCAGGTTTTTTTACTTAAAAAATTGCAGAGAAAAAAACTTGTTTGGTTTTGGTTGAAAAAACAAAATTTTGAATAAAAAAAAAAAAAAAAAAAACCTTTTTTTAGGAATGTCAATAAAATTGTTAATATGTGATTTTACATTCTATATCTTGAGAATTCCACTATATCCTATTGATTATATTAATAAAGATTCCACAATATGATAAGAGTGATAATAATTTTTTTATTAAAAAGTAAAAGTTTAGAAAGAGTAGCAAAACTTTTTTTATAACAAAAAATTAACATTTTAAGATGAATTTTCTCTTTTCTATAAGGTTTTCTGGTTGATGACAATGGCGCAACTCAATTTATTGATGATCCGTAAATACGGAGAAAAAGACAAAAATGCCTATGCGACAGTAAATAGCTTGACACTAACAACATTTTGTTTTGATTTTTTGTGTGTTGTTCCAAAAATTAAAAAGAAATGGTATTGTTTTGTTTGCTATTTCTTCTTGAAAAAAAAGATTGAGAACTCTAAATTAAGAGTTCTAATAGCTTTAATTAGTGTATGGGTCCTATGTGATGTGATGTGATGTTTTAACCTTGATTTTTTTTTTTAAATTTTATTTTCTACATCATTAATGTTCTTTTAGAGTTTTCAAATTAGAGGAATGTATCATTTTTATTCTTCTTGAGAGTATGTGGAAAAGAACAACACTCAATCTTGTATGCCTTGTTTCTATCATACAAATATGGGAAATGCTATAATTTCAAATAATCTATCAAATGTTCAATCAAATCTCTTACATCGGTATGCGATCCACACAAACTTGTGGGTCCCACACCAATGTGAGAGGTATGATAAAATAATCAACCATGCTACATACCCCCACTGGGGGTCGACCCCCAGTGAGGTGGCAGTCCCTGATTTGCTGAAACTCAAAAAAAAAAAAAAAAAACAAACAAATTTTTTTTGGTCCACTCCCGGAGTGACACCTCACTGGGGGTCGACCCCCAGTGGGGGTAGGAAGCATTTCTGTAAAATAATTGATAGATTATTTGGAGTCTGTAGCATTACTCTACAAATATTGATCTTGTTTTTGCTCCTTCTGTTTTTATTTAATTTTTTATACTTCTCATACACTTTATCCCTTTTTGCAAAATGCTTTTACAGCAAATTATATCGGCAATCTTTATATTTTAATTTTTATAATTTTAATCAACTCAATTTTGACTCTAAATTTGTTATTTTGTCTCAATGTAGTCTAATTGGTTACAATTGTCTTTTTATTTATTTGTTTTTTTGAGAGAATACTCACATAAGTGACATGTATTATGTTTTTATAGACAAAATTGTAAAATTATTTAACTTAGTGGGTTAACCTTAACTAATTCAATAAAATTCCTTCAAAAATCCTAAACAGCTTTATCAATTGGATCAAATTGACACAAAATCTGAAATTAAGGATCAAAATTGAGCTAATTAAAATTATAAGAATCAAAATGATACGGAACAAAAATACAAGAACTACCGATATAATTACCCAAGTTTTTATTATAATCTGTTTTGAAACACTTTCTGGTAAATTTCTCTGTTGCTAGTTTTGGTTGTGCACATGGGTTTGGAATTGCACAGTAAAAAAAGTGAGAGACCAAAATCATTCCTAACTGGTGGCCTGCAATTTTCTAGTTCACTTTCCTGGAAAATTTGAAGATTAACGATGTAGGTTGAGCATGAACAGCATGTGAATATGATTTTTCTTTCTGGCTCTATTAGCGTGCTTTTGAATTTTGGATTGGTCTGATGGAAAATTTTGATTTGAAAAGAGGACTCCATCTCTAGAAATATGCCACACTAACTGATTCTTCTTCTGCCTTTTTCCAAATTTCTTTTGAAATTTTTTATTCTGTTTATATTCGACCACACTGTTTAATTTTGTGTTTCATACTCGTAGTTTCGGATTCTAAAATATGATTTTTTAAAATTTAAAAGAAAGGACTGGATTCTATGAAAGAAAAAAAAAATTATGTAATTGTCACACTACATTTTCAACAGTAATTTTTTTTTCTCCACCAATTTGGGAGCAATTGAAAAATATTCCAGTTGACTATTTTGCAGAATCACTTTGATGGCTCAGTCAGTATCTATTTTGTACTTCTTAGCATTTCTTTCATTTCCAAGCTTCATAGTTATTTTCATCTTCAGTTAATTTTTTTAAATTTTGAGTCAAAAAGTTTTATATTTTAGGTACCCTAAACAATTTTAAAATGTCTATAGAGTTCCTTTTTCGTTAAGCACATTGAGCCAGGAGTGAACATCAATCATCATCATTATCACCTGCAAACAAATCCAGATCTTGTTTCATCACTAGCTTTTCAAAAACTAAGACGAAACCCGCTTTATTGATATGATTAACTTTGGAAATAAATTTTAAAATTTCTACTAAAGACTAACAACAACTACTTCTATTGAACAGCTTCCTCTAAAATCTGCTTTTTTCGGTTTCGTGGACTTTTTTCAACTTACTCTTCTTGTAGAATCCCTTCTACTTCTTTTCTGCATAATTTTGGCTTCTTTATTGTTCTTGCTTGGAAAAAATGATCTCAATAACTTTTGTTCTACAATTACAACTTGATATTTCTGTCTTGTTTTTTTCCATGTATGAAGTTTTTTCACTAATATGACAAATCTCAGAGGTTTATGATACCAATAATGCTAAGTGCAAAGAAAATGCATTGTGGTTGAAATCCCTTCTGATTGTTATGTGGCAACCACACTACATTTTGTTTGTAGATAATGCGTTATAATTCTGTACACTTAGCATTATTGTTCTGATATTTCCAAGTTGAAGAACACTCTTTCCACTAAAATTAGCTCAGTTAAACTAATATTTGCAGGGCATGGGAGACATTTTTGGTTGTTCTAGTCATCTACACAGCTTGGGTATCTCCATTCGAATTTGGTTTCCTTGATAGGCCAGAGGGGCTACTAGGCATTACTGACAATGTTGTCAATGGATTCTTCGCCATCGATATCATTCTCACGTTCTTTGTAGCATACCTTGACAAAACAACTTACCTAATTGTTGACAATCGAAATCAAATTGCTTGGAAATATGCAAGTTCTTGGCTAGTCTTTGATGTCATATCCACACTTCCTTCTGAACTTGCTAGGAAGATTTCTCCTACACCTTTACGCTCATGTGGCTTATTCAACATGCTTCGCCTTTGGCGTCTTCGAAGAGTTAGTGCTCTATTTGCCAGGTAAACTATTGTCGTTCAATCTTAACGAGCATATAAGTACAGATAGTATGACGGCATAGGTGAAATGTGTATTCGTGTAATTCCCAATCCTTGTTTTCTTTGTTCAAAAACAGATTGGAGAAAGATAGGAACTTCAACTACTTTTGGGTTCGATGTGCAAAACTTATTTGTGTAAGTAAATTTGAGAAACCTTGGGCTATACTGTATCAAAGTGATCGGTTTTTCCAACAGTGTAGCATTTTATGTTGTTTTGGTTGCTATTATAGGTCACCCTTTTTGCGGTTCACTGTGCTGGATGCTTCTATTACCTTCTTGCTGCACATTATCACAACCCAAAAAAGACATGGATTGGAGCATCCATGGATGACTTCCTTCACGAGAGCCTATGGATCCGGTATGTGACATCAATTTACTGGTCTATCACTACTCTCACAACCGTTGGATATGGCGATTTGCATGCTCAAAATACAAGGGAGATGGTATTTGATATATTCTACATGCTCTTCAACCTTGGACTGACAGCATATCTGATAGGAAATATGACCAACTTGGTTGTCCATGGTACCAGTAAAACTAGAGAATTTGTGAGTAAATCCTAATATTTGTTACTTTTTTATGAATTCTCTTTTATTATGCCATTAATTGTTTCGTGTATTTTAAAACAGAGAGATACAATTCAAGCGGCATCAAATTTTGCACAGAGAAACCATTTGCCTGCTCGCCTGCAAGATCAGATGCTTGCGCATTTATCTTTGAAGTACAGAACAGACTCGGAGGGCTTGCAGCAGAAGGAGACTCTTGATTCGCTTCCAAAAGCCATCCGATCAAGCATTTCACATTTTCTTTTCTACTCTCTTGTCGATAAGGTGTACTTGTTTCGTGGTGTGTCCAATGACTTGCTCTTCCAACTGGTAATATACTAAGATTTAGCATGATCACCGCTTATTTCACTCGAATATGTCCCCTAATGTTGTGTTTTCTGGTTTATTAATTTCAAAGGTTTCAGAGATGAAAGCCGAGTATTTTCCTCCCAAAGAAGACGTGATATTGCAGAACGAAGCGCCCACAGACTTCTACATACTTGTTACCGGAGCTGTGGTAGTTATGGAGCTTTATCCTTCTTTGTTTTCGTAATGGTCTGATTTCGTTTTCAAAATCTATTTTCTAAAAAACACTAAAAACTAATTTGATGAAAGAATAATGAAAATTTTAAAAATACTCTCATCATTTTCGTATAGGTTTTTCTTTTCTTTTTTTTTTGGGTGCAAAAATAGTGTTTGAAAATTCAAAAACATCTTTTTGGAGTTTATTTTCACTGAACTAGTTTTTAGTGTTTTTTCAAAAAAAAAAATAAAAAATATATATATATATTATGAAAATGAACAGAAATAGATTACTATAAGTCGATTGTAAATCTTTTCTCTTGGAGTTTTTAATGTTTGATTATTTCACAGGAGCTACTGGTCTTCAAAAACGGAACTGAACAGGTATGTCTGAATCTTAAATATCTCAAAAGGAGTCTGCTAACAATAAAATGACTTGATTGAAAACTTTGACATTGAGAGATTTCAGAGTTTCCATGACAAAATGCATGTCCCAAGTGTAAAATTATGGTTTAAATTATATCCTTGCAGGTCATTGGAGAGGCGAAAACGGGTGATCTTTGTGGGGAGATTGGTGTGCTATGCTATAGGCCACAACTCTTTACAATGAGGACTAAACGATTATGCCAGTTACTGCGTATGAACCGTACCACATTCTTGAATATTGTTCAAGCCAATGTCGGAGATGGAACCATAATCATGAACAATCTCCTTCAGGTATGTAAACCTAATATACCCAAATAGATTTTGATCATACCAGTAAAAATAAGCCAGTTTAGATGTAGGATTTTGTATTTCTTTGACTAACATTTCTCAAAAAATTCCTCTTATTTTCCCATTCCTTTTTTCTTCTTTTTTTTTTTAATCCACTATCTTTGTCATTAATGTTTGATGACATAGTTAGTAGTCAAATACACAAGTATATGTTTGTTTTTTCAAGCTCGAGATTGAATTTCAACTTCTTTGTTTTGTGGGCAGCATTTGAAAGAACAGAAGGACCCGATAATGGAGGGAGTTTTGTTGGAGACGGAGAACATGCTTGCACATGGTAGAATGGACCTACCTCTAAGCCTATGCTTTGCTACACTTAGGGGAGACGACCTGTTGTTGGATCAATTGTTGAGACGGGGTTTGGATCCAAACGAATCAGATAACAACGGGAGATCTGCTTTGGTGTGTATACGTCACTGACTTTTCGCATTGTGGTTTCTCATTAATTTCTAAAGATGGGTTTGTCTTAATTTCATTGTTTTTTTCTATGTAAAATCAGCACATAGCAGCGTCGAAAGGAAGTGAGAATTGCGTGCTTCTCCTGCTCAATTATGGAGCAAGTCCTAATAGCAGAGGTATTTTCTTGACCCAATGAGATCAGTTAGCAAAGCCATTTTGGTAACAATATCAAACACTACTTTGATTATTGATTGTTTTCCATTTTATTACTTCTTGCACTTTGTTTTAATTACTTCTCAATAATCAATTTTCTCTTCATCAGTGTTTTTCTTAATAATATTTTTTGATTCCACCATCAGTCTCTTTTGTTTTTGTCAAGTAGATCACATAGTACACATGACAACAATCTTATTGTTTTTTAAAGATAATGGCTTAGTTTATACATTTGTGTGTGTGTGTGTGTACAAAATAGCATTTCAACCAATTCTTCATTCCAAAGCTGAATTAAATGTAGATCTATTAAATTATATTATAACTAAAATTTCAATATTGTGCCCATTTGTCAATTTGATCATCTATGTGCTCCTCAATTATTGCAATTCTACTTGTATATCCTGGCTGCAATTATCCTATTGCAAAGTCTAATCTTATATTTGATTTTCTTCATATTTTTATCTGGGCGCTAAACACTTGTCGACTTTAGATATCATTGTTTAATACTCAGAACACTTTAAGCCTTGTTTGGCATCTACTATATAATTCATCTTTTTATCTTTTTATCTTTTTTTCATCACATCACCTCTCTACTTTTTTGCACATCTTTTCGTAAAAAGACAAAAAGTGCACTTTTTTAGGACACCCCAAACCAACCCTATTTGTCAAAAATGAAAGTATTTTTCTTTTTAATATAGATGAACAATAATACATACAATGGTTCAAAAGTACTGACATTTAAGAATGGGAACTTTCCTTCTCTGTCACATTGATATTACGATATCAGTAGAAATTTCCATTATTGGGAACACGTTGACATGTGCCATGTAATATTCAAATAAGTTGAATCACCTAATATTCAAATATTTAATGATATCATCCTGTTTGACATCCTCAAATTTTCCTAGTTTATCATTTTGCTCTTTCCTATTTGGGATAGAAATTACAAATTTGTGTTGCAATCATTGACTTTTTTCTTGGATCTTCAGTTGACCTTGTTATACTCTTATCCACAAAGGGATCTTGCATGCGTGTGGGAGTCAGACTAGGGGGATTTGGTTATCGTATTCCATAAATTTCTTAATTTATATATCGATAATGCAGAAATTGACCCTCCTTTAATTTTAAACTTTTCCAATATGTGAAGGTTGGCTCATCATAAGTTGTGTATAGATTAGGTCACAGAAATGGTAAGCCAAAGAGGTCTAAAATATGTATAGATCAAAAGTTCTTGTCCATTGACTTTCTTAAATAATATTGTAATTGAACTCACATTATCAGACTATGATAATTACAACTATTAGTTCACTTATTATATGGACCGACACTTGTGTGGTCAATCTTCAGTTATTCAATTCACTTTCTGTATCAATGTTCTCAATTACAATATCTGCCTCCATCTCCCAGTCATTATGTTGCACTTTTTTTGTTTTTGTTTTTGTTTTTATTTTTAAATGTTGTGCTACAACAATTTTTTATTGGATCACTTGACCATGCACAAATTGCTATCAAGATTGACAAGTTATTCATTAATTATATGCTAAGAGTCAACTATGTCTACATCCTTACAGATTTAGAAGGCAATGTGCCAATATGGGAGGCAATGATGGCTGATCATGAACCAGTGGTCAAGATACTAGCAGATAATGGTGCCACCATATCATCTGGTGATGTGGGTCAATTTTCATGCACTGCTGCGGAGCAAAACAACTTAGAGTTGCTCAAAAAAATTCTTTATCACGGAGGGGACGTAACGCTTCCAAAGAGCAATGGATCCACTGCTCTTCATGTAGCAGTTTGTGAAGGAAACACCGAAATAGTGAAATTCCTATTAGACCAAGGAGCTAATATTGACAAACCAGACATCCATGGTTGGACCCCTAGAGACCTAGCAGACCGGCAAGGACATGAAGACATAAAAACCCTTTTCCAATCCCATAAAGCGGTCAAAACACAATCTTTTGTTGTCATACCAGAACAAAAACGTGAGAATAAGGTATCTGGGAGATTTACAAGCGAGCCAACGATCTATCCCATGTCCCGGGATGGCTCATCAGGCGGAGAAATTGAAGGGACATGGAGGCAATCCCGTCCAAGGCGTAGAACTAGTAACTTTCACAATTCCTTATTTGGGATTATGTCACAGCCCAATGGAGGAACAACAATGACTTGCTTTCATCTATAGATCAGACTAAATGTGCTGAGACTGATAGAGATTGTCCTATAAGAGTGACCGTTAGTTGCCTGGAAAAGGGAGATGTTAAAGGAAAGCTTGTGCTACTTCCACAGAGTTTTCAAGAGCTACTTGAGATTGGTGCTAAAAAATTTGGTTTGTTGGCTACTAAAGTTCTAACCAAGGATGGAGCTGAAATTGATGATATAGAGTTGATTAGAGATGGTGATCATCTTGTATTTGTTAGTGATGGTGAGATGGGAGAACCTAATTGCCAAAATGGAGGGTTTTGAGTTGAAAATGGTGCGTGGATGCATCAATAATTTTCTCTTAGCTCTACACACCCCAAAATAGAATCAGAAAACTAAGAATTTTTAAATAAATATACACCCTAAATTTTAAAATTTTAGATAGTTTTTTTTTTTTTTTTTTTAAACCCTTTTTGTCAACTCATTAAGTGATTCAATGTAAAGTTCTTGGTTTGACTTGAATTAAATGATGGTGGTGATAGATCAACTATTGTCATAGAAAATGTTGATATTTTTAAGGTTGATATGGTTACAAAAATCTCAACTTGTTTTGCAAAGTTGTAGTTTTGGAAAAAAAAGGTAATTTTTTTTTTAATTTCTTTAGTAAAATATTAATTTCATGGGTAAATTACATCAATGGTCCCTATATTTTATTACTTGTGTCATTTTGATCCTTAATTTTAGATTTTACATCAATTTAATCCAATCAATAACATTGTTAGTGTATTTTAAGAAAAATTATCATTAAATTGATTGAGGTTAACTTACTGAGTTTGGTAAGTTTATAATTTTGCCCTTAAAAATATGACAAATGTCACTTATATGCATATTTTTCAAAAAAAAAAATGGTAAAGGTTGTAACCAATTTGACCAAATTAAGAAAAAATTATGAACTCAAGGTCAAGATCAAGTCACTTAAAATTATATAGACTAAAATGACACAATGATCAAAGTATAGAGACTATTGTCGTAATTTGTCTTAATGTCATCCATGTAGTCCCTATAATTTTTAATTTCAATTCATAAACTCCAATTGGAGACAGCCACGACCAAATCAGTAATGGTTAAAGATTCAAATCATACAAACACTCGTTCTTTTACTCGCACTTTATTAAACAATTTACAACTTACAACCAAACATACATCCCTCTTGTTTCCAAATAGTAAGTAAGAAAAATGAGTGTTTGGTTGTATTATTCAAGTTATTCAAATTTGGAAATAAAATAAACCCACATTAGCTTAAATTAAAGACTCCAGACTAAATAGATGAAACAATACTTTAAAAATGAAATAGAAAAAATGGTGATCATTTAAGCGACAAAAGTGAAACTAACCATTCTGAATGTTGACAATAAGTTGGAGTTTGCTGGACCCAAGTGTTTCAAGACAAAAGTCACAAATCCAGTGTTCCAAGCTTTTTTGATATCCTAAGCTAGCTAACTAGTAAGAGTGATTAAAATGCCACAGTATTTTTGGCTCATCACCACAACAAATCTGTAATGTAGACCAAAATCTTAACATTTTGATATTGGCAAATCTTTCTATAACTGTTAAATTCAATCACTTAGAACTGAATGCAGGACAGTCAAGAGGTAATTAAGAGTAAGAACTTGAATAAAAAAATGTGAATCTGAGGTTAGCACTGGAATCTTTGATCTTGGCATTCCATCGTGCCCAATCTCTCACTTAGATTGTGGGACATCATCCTTTGGATGAACCTGCATTGACATAATATTTATCTATCAGCCACTGCATCTACTTCTGCAATGTAATATATAATAAAAGTGACAATTTTAATAAATAAATAGTAGTAGCTAGGAACTACATGTTTGTTGTAATGACAAAAAACTTCTCATTCAAATAGCTAAATATAAACGGTAGGCTACTTTTGGCAACAGATAAAGACGCCGGGTTGGCGTTTTCCAAGCAAAACGCAAGTTGCGTTTTAATCCTCATTTGGGGAGTGCCAAAAATAATTTAGAAAATTACGTAACTACCCTTAAAGTTTAAATTCTTTTTTTTTGGTTGAAATATAATTTTTTAAGTTGAATGAGGGTATTTTAGTCATTTTGGTGTGATGTGACATCATAAATAAATATTAATCCAAACAAAAAAAAGCAGATTTTTACTAACTTCCCAAATCACTCAAAAAATCTTGGTTAAAAGCAAAAAAGCTTATTTTTACCATTTTCCCAAAATAGCCCGAAGTATGTAATTAAGCTTGTGAGGTTTGTAAAATTCTTGGCCATTCTACAAGAACATGCCCAAGCAAACCTAACTCTCAAGCTCCTTGTAATGCCAAGTAAGAGTGGAAGCCTAAAAACCAAGGAGCTAATACAAATGAATGGAACAGGTGAAAAAAGAAGAAGCTGTAAAGGTATTGTTACTCGTATTGTTAATGTTGTTCCCAGTGTACCTTCATCTTCATCGTCTTTAACGTGGGTTGCATCTTGTATACCAGAACAGGAAGCCACCTCAAACGAAGTCAAGTAGGGTGGGTGTAAACCAAATGATGAGGTTTCACATGGAGAGATAGGAATAGGGGATGGTGGTAATCAAAAGGATCTAGACCGTTGATCTTCATGTCTTTAAAGGGGCTCCACAAAATATAAGAGATGGGACTTTCATTGTTCCATAATCAAACTTGTCTTCAAGAGGTGAACACAAGAAGAAGCTCCTTGAGAGAACTGCACATCTTAAATTTGCTAGAGGGAGTGCTGACCTCTCTACCAAGTTGATGCAGAGTGTTTGTCTATAGAGTTTCTAGAACTCATGGACAAACAAGGCAAAGGCAAAGGCAAAAGGCACTTGTAGACGCAATGGATTTCATGCAAATTCCAATGTTTAAGCCTTCAATTTCGCGGTTTTGTTGCTTTTGGAAATAATTGATTTGCCTATAACTCTGTCCAAACGAATCCAATTGGGGGTAGTTTTTTTCCAGACTATGTATTTTTCATTATAGTTTTTAGATTTGATCTTAACTCAAATACTTCCATTTTTGGTAATTTTTGTAATTCCTTTAATTATGCTTGATTAGCAAGTATTGCCCTTTCTAGTTTATTTTCTAGTTTAATCAGGACTTTGTTTTATTATAAATAATATTTGTAAGCCTTATGGAAAATCACTTTTGATATAACACGTACACTTTGTTGCGAGAATTCTCATATTTTTCTTATAATTATAGTGATCTTTGAATTCAATAGAGTAGAGTTGTAGCTTTTGTCGCTATGTGATTCTGCTATTGATCACATTCTATGCTGTGCCACAAGTTTAAAAGTGGAAAATTCACCATTGCCACCATATTACCAATTCCAGTACCAACATGACTACAACCACCATCATCGCCAACCACAAACACCGTCATCGCCGTTGCTACCACCACCTCCACTACATCACTATCACTACCACTACTATCACCACTAATGCAACCATTAGTACATAAGTTTCAAGAACGCAACCAAACATAGATAAGTTTTCTGTATTAAAAAAAAAAAAAAAAAATTCCATTAGAAAATGTTTTTCATCGAAACGAACAGAGTGTACGTACCCTTATAATTTTTATAATATTTAGTGACTGGATTTTGGTGATGGGGTTTGTACTAGTCCCACTTGCATGTTCCATAGCATGGGTTGGTGCATGCTCACATGAGTACATGCACATGTATTACTGCTAAGCATAAAGTAATGGCTTTAATTAGAGTCTTGCCTGCTAGAGACATTCATCACTGAAGCTTGCTGATCTACACTTCAACTCTCCTCTGTTGGTCGTCAACTCGTCCAATATCTCTGCATCACTACTTTCAAATTCATGGTTTTCATTCCCTGTAAGAGGCTTGTCCCCATCCGGCACATATCAAGCATTGCTAATTAGCTATAAAACTAAACTGACGTTCATATAAGTTTCAGAACTAAAATGGTATGAAATGCATAACTAATGATACAATTCCAAGTTCATCTGATTTGGCGAAAGAGTTGAGCCTTTGAGCAAGATGCATCAAAGAAGCATAAAAGAACTGAGAATAGATTCAATATAAACTCATTTTATATACATTGCAAATAAATACTGAATTTTACACACTAAGGAAAACTTAGTGTAATCATAGCATTCACAATATCTAATTAGCTATCATTGGCATAACAATTGATTCAGAGACAATTTACCTTGAATGGTGACAATTTGAGAGAGTTAATTGAGAAGAGAAATATATATCACTTGTATTCAATCTTCTGAATATAGAAGACCATACTACACTCCTTATATAGGAGAGAACAATATGCGATTACAAACAACATCATGAGGGAGACCATCATTTCAGCCGAAAGAAGAACCCACTATCTATGCCACTATCTATACATTACATATTATATACCCACTATCTATGTCACTACATTACCCACTATCTATGCCACTACAATATTACATATTACATACATTTATTATTAACAGCCCCCCGCAAACTCAAGGAGGGTAAACATCAACCAACTGGAGTTTGGAAACAAGGTCAATAAAGCGGCCAGGAGAATGAGCTTTGGTGAAGATATCGGCAGGTTAATTAGCAGAAGAGATCGAATGGAGAAGAACAGTTCCACGAGTGACGTGTTGACGAATAAAATGGCAGTCAATCTCAATGTGCTTAGTGCGATCATGAAAAACATCATTGTGAGTAATTTGAATAGCACTCTAATTGTCACAAAAGAGGGCAGTAGCACCAGAGGGGGTAACATCCATGTTAGCAAGAAGCCAACGAAGCCAGACAAGCTCCTGAGTGGTATCAGCAAGAGCACGATATTCAGCCTCGGTACTGGAACGAGCTTTAAGAATTTGTTTCTTGCTGCGCCAAGAAATAAGAGAATCGCCCAAGAAAAAACAGAACTCGGTAGTCGATTGGCGGTTAGTAGGATCCCCAGCCCAATCAGCATCAGAGAAAGCACGAAGCTGAAGAGATGAGTGAGAGGAATAATGAAGACCATGAAATAAGGTATCTTTGAGATAGCGAAGGATACGAACTAAAGCAGCATAATGAGGGGTACGAGGAGCCAACATATACTGGCTGACAATATGAATGACATAGGCAATATCAGGACGAGTAACAGTGAGATAGACAAGGCTGCCCACCAGCTGACGATATAAGGTAGCATCAGAGAGGAGAGTGCCATCAAGAGGAGTAAGATAACTCTGCGTCTCCAGGGGAGTGGAGGCAGTCTGACAACCAGTAAGGCCAGTACGGGCGAGAAGATCAGATGTATACTTAGCCTGAGAGAGAAACGAACCCGTGGAATCATGTGAGATTTCAAGACCCAAGAAATAGTTGAGAGGACCAAGGTCTTTCATCTCAAAATGATGGCTAAGAAACTATTTGAGATGAAGAATCCCAGCCACATCATCACCGGTGATAATCATGTCATCCATATAGAGGAGAAGCAGGGTGGTCCCGTAGAGCTGAACTTCTCAAACCATGCTCGCGGGGCTTGCTTAAGCCCATATAATGCACGTCGAACATACATTTGCGCAAATTTTATCATTAAGCCAACTTGTACGGCATGATAGCTTGTTTTGAATTTTCATTGTGTACATCTTTCATTTTCCCAATGCAATGCTTTTTCTTTCCTGTCTTGTGAATAATGGTTTGGTAACAAAAAGACTCCGAATTTGGAGCCCCATCCATGAATGCCACTTTTGGGCCGAATAAGCCTCCGAATTCGGAGCCCCATCCGTGAATGACACGTTTGGGCTGAATAAGCCTCCAAATTCGAAGCGCCCTTCGTGGATATCACGATTGGCCAACACAAAGCCTCCGAATTCGGAGCACCCTTCGTGGATATCACGATTGGCCAACACAAGCCTCCAAATTCAAACCCTCATCCGTGAATGACACGTTTGGGCCGAATAAGCCTCTGAATTCAGAGTGCCCTTTGTGGATATCACGATTGGCCAACACAAAAAGCCTCTGAATTTGGACCCCCATATGTGAATGCCACGTTTGGGCCGAATAAGCCTTTGAATTCGGAGCGCCCTTCGTGGATATCACGATTGGCCAATACAAAAAGCCTCTGAATTCGGAGCCCCATTCATGAATGCCACGTTTGGGCCGAATAAGCCTTCGAATTCAGAGCGACCATGAATGTTACGACTGGCTAACACCGAACAAAATATATGACTCAACAATATAGAAACTGGTATGGATTAGGGTACGATTACCACAAGCAAAAATAAACATCAAATCGTTACAATATAGAAAATGTTTACTTCATTAAATAAAGCCTCAATACATGACTTTCTACAAACTTAAAGCGTACAATACGATATATAAATTTATTGACATACAAATTTATCCGGCATCCTCTTCATCATCAGTCTTCTCGGCATCATAAGCCTCGAAGGGAAACTTGTAATTCTGATATAGAGGTGACGTCGCGTCAATACCCGCCACCTGCAGAGCCTTAGTCCACCTATGCTTAAACCCACGATTTTTGCACCGGCAAATGTCCTCAGCTAACTTTTCTTTCGTCTTCTCGATACCAATTTTCTGGCCGTTAAAAAAACCTTCATTGTAGGCCTTTGTTCTTATTGTTTCTTTTGCGAACATGCTCGCCGTCTCTCGGTCGGCAATGGCATGATCTAAAAGCCATTGATTTACCTTTTCCGCTACAATCGGGTTGACTTGACTGGCTGAGTGCTTTTCGGAGGTTTTTGCCTTTTTTAATTCGTTTTCAACTTTTTTTGCACGTTGTTCTAGGCTTCGAATGCGGTTGTCTTTCTGCTCTATCTCCCTCCGCGCGGCACGAAGACGCATACCGATTTCATAAGAGGTGTATAGACCCCTCATCGCTCCATGGACGTCATCCCGAAAACTTTGTAGTCAGGCCAACCAACCATTTATTGTTGGACCTCGGGCGGAAAATCTGTCGAGCAAACTCAACCGCCACATTTGGGCCGCGGATGATCGAATCTGCTTCAGTCATCGATTTATTCCCAACGAAAATCGAAAAGCTCAATGGGCACGAAGCTCTGCTCGACTCACTTCGCGCAGCACTCTGACCATCAGTATGACTCCTTGATCCTCCTCGTTGTTGCACACAATCCCTGGGAGACCTTACTGCGTCACCTCTTCTGGGGGACTGACACCGATGCCTGGGAGACTGACGTCTCTCCCTCTCCTCTGTTGCTACATCCCCCACCCTTTGCACTTCGCTTCCAGCAGTACGATGCATTTCAGCGTCCAACTCAGCTAAACTTCTTGTTTCTCCTTTATTATTAAAGAACAACCTCCGCGACATCTATGGCCCAACTCGCGTTTTTGCTCTTCCTCCAATTATCGATTATCGTCGTCTATACTCGTAGCTTCTTAAATACTAAATACCTCATTCATTAATTATGGACGCAGCACTTTCGATGCGCCCAACAGTTAGCCCCTCGTCTTTCATAGGGCCTGAAATATTTCCAAATGGACACATGCTACTCGGCGCAATAAGGGCATGCCCAAATAGGGCAAAGACATCACACTATTCACAAGTTGCAACCTGCAAGGGACACAGGTTATTCGGCGTTGTAATGGTTTGCCCAAATGAGGATAGGGCATCACTATAATCGGCATTTGATGATATAGCCGAATGACAATACATTACCTCATTTGGCCAGACGTTTAGCTTTGAGTCGAATATTTTATTCACAAGTCGCAACTTGCAAGGTACACAGGTTATTCGGCGTTAACTTGTCCTTGCTAACAAACTAGCCAAGAATGTATACAATTTTATAGCCGAATTGAGATGTGTTTATTTTGACATTCAAATTAGTTATAACTATTGAGCTCAACATACAATTTGATAACTATTGCACTCTCAAATTAGCACACAGAAAATAGGCAAAAAGACGATTTTCATTAACAAATTAAGTACAATTGGTCATCATTTTACTCATGAAAATTGCCTTACAAAAATCTACAAAAAAAACACATACAAGAAAATGCTAATCAAAAAACAAAATTACACTACTTATTCCTCAGGGTCAGACTCCAATAGCTCAACCTCTAGCTGCTCATATGGAATTGGCTGCTCCAATACCACATTAGCGGTTGTTAGAGCTTTGAGCCAGTCTTGTTTGAATCCTCGATTCTCAAATTTAGGTACTTCCTCCACATATTTCTCCAAGGTAGCGATCTCGCTGACATTGAATGCTTTGGAAACCTCGGAGTCGGCAATTTCTTTGGCCTTTCTCGATTCTTTCAAATGGGCCTCTAGCTTCACAATCGCTTCCTTGGCTAACTTTGGCACTTCTTCACTAACATTTGCTCTATCTTCGGCAGCAATTTTGAGAAGATCCAAGCGTTTAGCCTTCTCTTCCTCGGCATCAGCCCTTGTCCGCTCTTCCTCCGCCTTCTTGGCTTCAAAGTCGGCCCTGAGAGATGCCATCACCAGTTCGGCCAATGTCTCTTTAGCCTTATTCTTTTCGGTTTCAATTTTGGCTTTGAGAGAGCCGATTTGCTCAACGACGTCATAATGTCGGCGACCGATCTCTACGATCCTGCCCGCCGCCTGAAGTAAAGCACGCATAAGTTAATCGGCATAACAATAATAATAAAAATAATAGTAAGTGTACATACCAATACTGCCGACTGAGCAGCTAGTGCTATCAACACCACGTCCGGCTCTGCATGGAACGCAGCCCTATCAACTGGCAAGGATATCGATGAGGCCACACTTAGCGCCACAACGGGGTCCTTTAGCCGTCGTCGTGAACCGACGTGTACTTTATTTTGGGTTGGATAATAAACGGCGCCGTGATATCCTACAGGTCTTCCACGCGTGGCCATTTGTCGACTAACTCTTCGGAAAGATTGGCTCCAAACTCAGCGGAGCATTTTTCTTCCTCTATTCAGCCAACTGATTGTCCAATTGCCCAATGGCCGACTCCTCCACAATAGCTTGCTCCATTTCTTTAACAATAGTTGGAGAAATTACAGCCTTAACCGGAGCCGGAGGAAGAGAGTCAATCTGAACAGGTGGTGAGGGCTCAGACCTGGCAGCCTCGGCCCTTCTTTGAGCTGTCATCTTCTCGACATTATTTTTCCTGACCATCTGTGTAAGCGACTTACCAGTCATATCTTCAGATTCCGTGCTGGGAAGATCTCTTAAGTCGGTAAAAATATCGTCGTCCAACGATATGTCAACCTGCCCTGAAGTGGATGGGGAGTTGAGGCTGACTTCCACAAAAGTCGAGTTGAGAGCCGCGTTAACTTCCTCCAAATCGGCTTCATTTGGTTCAGCGACTTAATCACGGACTTCACCTTGCTCCAAATTCGAATCTTCAACACCAATTTCCCTAAATGTCGTGAGCTGTTGTTCGCCCTTCGGAATCGAAATGTGATCCGTAGCCGAAAAAGTGGCGTATGTAGGTTCGTATTGCAACAGTATATGGGTGACCTGCCCTTGTTTTTTAAGGTTAGGACGACCAAAAAATTCTAGCATTGTTTTGACTTGTTGAAGTACGACGTCGTCGGCCGAAGGAAGTACTTTCTTCAAATCGTTACCTGTACAAACTGAAATGATTAGTACATGGGATTAAAGCCAAATGAACGTATAAGAAATGCATGGAAAAATGGGACTACACGGCCACCTGGTTCGCCTTTTTGTCTAAGCACAGGATCTAGGCGATCTTCGCCCTTGCCGAATTCCCAGTTACCTCGAACAATGACCATGACATCGTCAATACACTTGCTAGAGCTGGCAAGCATAGTCACCAAATGGTGGTCGGTGTCCTTAGCCTTAAGAAAGTAGCGTCCCTGCCAGCTAGAGGATTTGGCCAAGGCATAACAATGCCGAATAGCAAGAATTCCAAGATTGAGCCTAAGAGGGTGGTTTAATTCTATAATTCCCATTATGATTTGATAAAAGTTTACGTTAGGCTGAGAAGGGAGTAGACCCCAATGGCGAAGGACGGCCCTCAAAAACGGGTGAAGGAGGAAACAGGCTCCGCCCTCAGCGATTGACAGGAAAGGAAAGATGATTGTACTCGCATTGGTCCTCTCCATGTCAACTATGCTCTCTGCCACAAATGACAGATAGACTTCATTAGGAATAGAAAAATGGCATCGAAAAGCGGAAATACGATCTGCAGAAAGAAGGGCTTTCAAATGTTTCGTCATCTGAGCCAGAATAGGAAGTACTCTAAACTAAAAACAAACAAGGAAATGGGAATTGAAATGAAGAAGAGAAGAACTTACAAGGAGTAGAGAGGACAATGAGGAACGGGAAGAAGTTGCAAAGGTCATGAAATGAAAGAGGGATGCTGACAGGCAACCAAGAAGCCTTGCGTATTAAAAAAACATACATTCGAAGGGACAACACGGTTTCAAATCGCATTAAATGAACGATGCGGACAAAGGGGTGGGAAATTATAATGATTTCTAAAAAGCGTGGACGTTCTGACACTCTAGTATTGGAAAGAGTGTAACCGCCGTATTTTTGACTCTCCAAGTTTAGGACCAAACATGCCGACTAATTGGCGTTAGTAGGATGTTTGGGGGGCAATTGTGGAAGCCGAATAAATTTATATTAAGGAAAACCAAATCTATTTGAAGGAAATTAGGAGAATTATTATTTGGCTCTGTCCTAGGGGGTCTTGAAGCCAAATATTTAAATCGGCCATGGAATCATCCGTACAAGAAGTCTAGTGGGAATTGGCATACGACAAAAAGGCTGAATGAGCAATTGTGCGCTAGATTAAAAGTGGGCCCGACCCCTGGGACCAGAGACTAGTATAAATAAGAGAAACATCAACCAAAGAGAGGTATGTGAGAATAGATTAAATAAACTTAAGATAGAAGCAAACTAGAGAGCATATACTAACTTGACCGTCGGAGTGCTAATTCCAAGACCATGATCGAGTGTTCAGCCTTTTTCAAGTGGCAATCAGAGGATCAAGAATGTCCTACAGGATCTAAGAGTATTTCCAAACCACATTTCCATACATAGTAAAGATAGCATAATAATCGAAATAAAAGCATATACTGTACCTAATAATCACATCATAATTAGTAAAGGCCGATTTTTGATCGGGTGAGTGGAGTGCTCAATTAATGACTTTCCCCTCTCATATCTAAGTTCCCAAGTCGAGACACTTTAGTTATGACGGACAAGTGACCTTTGGCACGAGTCACGGGTTTCCTAAATTTTCCAAAAAATATTTAGGCGGCTACTCTAAAATTTGATAATACGGTCCATTTTTGATATTTTGATTAAAAATCAAATTTTCAAAAGATTTTCCGAATTTGGACTCATTTATGTTTATCTGTTTCACATTGCATTTGTGAAACCAAATTCAGAACCACGGGAGTCCGAACTGTAGGACTATCGTATCCGAGGAGACTAAAGCCCTCCAAGGAGCAATGAAAAGCCAGTTACAATGTTGAAGCACCATTTATGATTGATCTGGACACTAATCAAAAGGTTGCCAAGCCGATTAAGGAATAGAGTGCTGTTGAAAGAGCTGATATGTAAAGCAGTGAAAGAGTTTTGAACACCATCCGTGAAGCAATTTTTGAAAAAGAACAACAACAGATTGCTCACTACAAGAATGCCAAAGATGCACGGGATGTTCTTATGCAATTCCATGAAAGATGATAGTCATGTTCACAACCATCCATCAATCTTTATGCCTTAGTTACTCAACTGGATGTGCTTGAGGAGAAAGAGAATAAAAAAGAAGATGATGAAACCTCGGAAGATAATGACAAGATTGATGATGATGAACTTTAACAAGCATATGAAAAACTATACAATGAATCTCTAAACTTATCCGAGATAAATGACAAACTCACTATCAAACTCAAAGCATGTGTGTCACGATCCAAACCCACCCCTATGAGTTTAGCGTCGTAATCGGCCAGTAATCCTTGGAATACCAAAAGGCTCTGTAAAGATTAAGAAATAATTAAGGGGCTAGCGAAAGCAGATATAGAATATACGTAGTCCATTAAGTTGTGCTGACATATATGGAACAAAATTAGAACTTTATATATGCACGTGACGTCATAATTACTATAGCGACCCCGGTCTTTTCCTATTTTATTACTGTATCCGGACTTAGGTTCCGTGGATCCTATTATTGTATAATTGTTGTTGTCGTCCTTTATTTTCTCATTTGAGTTATAGGTTGTATTGGGCAGGTTTGTTTCAGGTTGGTTGGGTCCGGAGACCAAGTGTTGCTGTCCAGTTTTTGGGTTGGTCGCTCGAGCGAGGGTTGAATTTTGTCTCTGGTGGCTCGAGCCAGGGTTTCTTCGCTCGAGCGAGAGTTTGCATCTGGTATAGACTTGAGAGCAGTGTTTCTTCACTCGAGCGAGCTTTTCTTCGCTCGAGCGAGGGAGGTGTATGTTTTCGAGTTCTTCGCTCGAGCATGCTTCTGGGTTGCAGACCTAAAGCATTGCATTCTTGGCTCGAGCGAGCTTTTCTTCGCTCGAGCGAGCGTTTCTTGTGTCTGGTCGCTCGAGCGACCATGTCTTCGCTCGAGCGAGCCTGTTTTATATAAATAGGCAGCAGCGGGATTTTAAACAGTTTTTCATCCTCTTTTTGATCCCAAACCTTAGTTCCGAGTTTTCTCTCTCCCTACTCACCTTTTCTCTTAGGTTTGATCTACTTAGAGTGTGTTTCTACCCTAGATCCTTTATTAAAAAGATAGTGTGGGTCGAGGGCTTCAGTTTAATCTGAACAATCTTGGTTTTGGAGCACTTTGGAGTTTGGGTCATCATATCCGTCTTCTAATTTTTGGATTATTTCTTCGAGGTAGGGATTTCCTACTCCATCTTATGAGTTTTGTTCTAAGTTTTGGTACTTTAATATGGTGGGGGTATTTTGGTAATTTTGAAAAAAACCCTAGTTGTTTTAATAAATTGATTTGTACAATTAATTTGAGGAAAATTGGGAATATTAGTTGAATTCATGGAATTGGGGATTTATAAGTTTAAATGGTGTAGTTGGATTATTTAATCACTTTCCTATTTAAATGTTGAGATTATTATTGTTATTATATTTTATTTCTTGTTTAGAAATAACTGTTTTGGGCTATCGGTGGAGGATATTCATGATTGTTGTAGACATTGCATGTGGATTAGGGCAAACTAGAACTAATCACATTGGCTAAGTCATTAATTTTGACTATTGAATTAATACAGAAAAATACATGTATTGGTTGAGCATTGCATATGCATATTGTGTGGGAGGAGATAGGGGATGTACTCCACGGTTTAGGGGAAGATAGGGGATGGACCTCTAAACCGGATTTTGTTTGGGAGGAGATAGGGGATGGACTCCATTAGCATCACTTTTATGTGTGCTTATTTATATTGAAGTGCTTTATTGATCTGAGACTAAAATGTGTATCAATGGAAGTATGAAGTGTTTTGATATGAGCCTGAGTCTCATTTGTGTTGTTGTTATTGGAAGTAATGTGAATATGCTATATAGTTCACAGTTGTAAGTTTGGCCAGGTTCTGAGCCATATTGATAATAATGGATATTGATAAGTGTCATAGACATTAGTGTCTTAAGGTTGTATATTGATATAATTGATTCTCATGGTTAACCATCTATTGAATGCCATTGCTTTATTCAATGCTTATAATTGGTTTAGTATATTTCTACTGGGCTGTGGCTCACCCTATAAGGGAACATCATTTTCAGGTCCAGGTGATTCGCTACCTCCAAGGACTTAGCTTGGAAGGAACCGGATTTTGAAGCCTTGTTTTAAGTTATTTGTTTTTATTTGACTTACATGTAAACATTCAAGCCTAGGGCTTTATTTGTATTTGAGTTAGAACTCATAATTTTGTGTCCAAGTGTTGGCTTGGCAAGTTGTAAGCTCGTAGGGCATTTATTTTGATGTTACATGTCATGTCTTATTTTAGTAATACTCTGATGAATGAATTGTGGTTTAATTACTTGAGTAATGCATCTCATTGTGTATGTTATGGGTTATTTTTGAGGGCGTGACAATTACATTGGTCTTACATCACACACAAATTATAGATATAACCAAAAAGGGACTTAGCCCAATATACAGAACTTATAAAACATGTTCAAACAAAACATAAGAAAAGACAAAAGTCTCAAACACTTGTTTCACATAAACTTGTTTAGGTCTCAAAAAGGAACCTTCTCGGGAGACACAAAGGTTGGCTGACAAAACCCAAACTATAGGCCATCAACTCTGGACCTGGTCATGCGCCTGGTCACTTTCATACATAATATAAATAAATTGAACAGGAGCCCAATGAATAATAACAAAGTAAAGGGTTAAATGAATGATGTCCCATATTAGATTCAGAAAACATAAACATATTCATATTCATATTCTTGTTCAAATTGTATACAGAAATCAAAGTTCATGCTTAATCATACATGGTACATCCATTAGCGCTAACAGATCAGATACAGAGCATTATGGGTCATACTTGACCAATTCTATAAAGGAACCTCCGGTACCGGGAACAGATAACATACTTAACCCATGGTATTGTTACCCCCGGGCGAGGGCCATGAGACCACGGTATTATTACCCTCGGGCAAGAGCCATGAGACCATAGTATTATTACCTCCGGGCAAGGGCCTTGTGCTCATTAACCACGGTATTGTTACCCCCGGGCAAGGACCATGTGCTAAGGATGCCACAAATACATTTCAGAAACTTGGACAGACAATCATTCATTCATACAAAACATAGCATTTTAGAAAACTAATCATTTTATATCATCAGAAAATAATTGAAGTTTAATATAACTTTACAAAGTTATTACTTACAGAGGGCTCCAATAGCGAAACAGATATAGCAGACGGATCAGGCGAGTTAGGGCTCGTGATCTACACAAACATAGAACATATACGTATTAAAACACACACCTAGAATTCATTAACTTATTTCATTTTGTTCTTAGTGTGTTTCTAAGTCTTATCCACCTTATTATGTCTTAATCATGGCCTAGGAATGCCTATGATGCAATGAGGATGTCAAAATGTTCTTGAAAATACTTAGTTAGATTTGCTGAAAACAAGGTCTTCACTTGAGCGCAATTTCCTTTGCTCAAGTGGAGGATTAAAAAATGAGTGGTCGCTTGAGTGCAACTTCCTTCGCTTAAGCGACCTATAAACTCTGCAAAACTACTGGTTGCATGATTTCTCCGCTCGACGGTTGCTCGAGCATGAGACTGAGGTTTTCGCTTGAGCGCAACTCTTGTCGCTCGAGCGGTCTGCAAAATGTGTAAACTTCTGGGAGAATGCATTTTACCGTCGAGGGAACTTTTGCTCACTCGAGCGGAAGTGCAAAATCAAGAGTGGTCGCTTAAGCGCAGGATAGGTCGCTCAAGTGGTGAGGTAGAATTCTGGAATTTCCAAATTGATGTTCTAAGACCAAAATTCAAATTCAAAGCTACAAAATGCAAATTTTGGGCCCCAAAACTTGAGAAAACACTTGTAAACTTATAAAACATCATAAATTAGGGTTCACTACACAAAATCAAGGCCCAAAAGCAAATGAATTCTTCAAAATCAAACTTGAACAATATGTATACATAACATGCGTGTGTTGACAAGAACTCAAACCTTCCAAAACATATACAAATGGAGTGTTAAAGTGCAAAATCACAATGAGCTCCCATAATTGAAAAAAAATAGGTCCATGTATGGGAGAAGTTGTTGAAATCAAAACTCAAAATCCATGAAATTCCCATGTATGTATGAAATGTTCATCTTCTCTACATTACCAGCTCATTTCTTGTATAACTTAACTTAATCTCCTAGAATTCATGTTCTAGATATCATAATTATATAATCTAAGTGTTGAATCTTACCTTAACTTCTCAATTAAGCTCTAGATGGTGAATTCACTAAGGTTCCAAGCCAATCCCCTTGAATTCTCTAGCAATTTGGAAATGGGTTTTTCAAACAGATGTTTTGATTTCAGAAAACGCTTTGAATAAATAGAAAGCTTTTGGAAATTGGGAACAAAGGTTTTGTTTTGTTGAGAAAACGGATAGATTTGAAAATGCATTTCGGCATATTGTATATATGTATTGCATCATAATCATTTATGCTAGTAGAGCATATTTAATTTTTGAAATATTCGCTACTGGGCTTTATGCTCACCCTACGTGGCTAAATTTTTTTTTTCAAGTGTATGTCGTTGTTTGTGGATGTGGATGTGGATGTTAGCCGCTGGGTATGTGTTGGAGCTGAGTTGGACTGTTCCCTTATCTGTAGGCCTTGGGCCATTTCTGTTTATTTAATAGGGCATGTGCATTTTTGTAAGGTTTACACCATTTGTTTATGATGTAAGCCTTTGGACATTTCAATTTGATATATAACATATGTTGTATGTTTTAGTTAAAAATCATCCATTCCATGTAAATGTGAATGTAGGATGTATGAAATTGAACAACACATGTATTGTGTAACACAATTGTATCCATTTGCATGAGAGAGATTAATTTTTGTTCAATCTGATTGTGGTAGGTTTTGGGTTTATTCACATAGGCCGAACTCTGTAAATCCGGGACGTGACAAATACAATCTATGGTTTTTTCATAAATTACTCTTCAAAGTATACTCAAATAATAAACCAATCAAACCCTAAATCATCAACTCTCAAGCATCTCTATAGTAACTGATAGCGTATTACTTGTCAGAGCTCTTCAAGGAAATCAAGACATGGAATGGTCAGCCACAACAATGGTGGAAGCTATTAAGCTTTTTCTTAATAACTTTAATCATGTATGTATTTCTAAAGTTTCTTGGGATGTAATTAAACCCACCCATGAACAGGCTAGACATGTAAATGATTATAATAGTTAATATATTTCGTCTTTTTCTATTAAAAAAAAAAATTTAAGTTCCATAATAGCGAGCAACAATCAATGGTGATGATTCCGGTAATGATCTAAAACCTCAAGTGGAGAGAGAGGATGTGGACTAGTTTGCTTATTATTCTAGTGTGCTTCACAAATTTATCTTAGCTGTTTTCTTTGATTTAAAATACCTCTATTCAGTATCAATCCTTCTATTCGCAAGTAACAACACAATAAAAAATAATATTGTTGTTGATTATTTTAAGTTTTGGTAGGGTAGATTGGAGTTTTGTAGTGAAGAAAAAGATGGAGAGAAAATAATTAAAACTTAGGGAAGAAGATGAAGAGACTTGAATATGAACAATAGGTATAAGTGATTAGGGTGTACTAGGAGAAAATTTTTTTTTTTTAAGGTTTAATGTGTATGTTCTTATTGGTAAATTTACATTAAGGTATAATAGGAACTAAAATTAAAAATTTTAGTTAGACATACTAAGTTACTATTTTGGTGAAAATAGAATCACCTACACCACCTGTTTGCATGAAAAAAATGTAAAAACAATCGGTGGCCCATGACATAAATAAGACAAGATGTTTGGTGGGCTTTAGAAATTGATTTGTATCCAATTTGGTTGGTTTAATGAATGAAAATGAAGCTAGGCAATGAGTTAGTGTTGATTATTGTGAGCCTTAATAAGTACTAAATATTGAGTTTTGGGTCTAATAGGGGATTCAAGGGCCTTTCCATGAGGATTGAGAGGTTCGGGATACTTTGGTAATTTTTTATTTTTTTTGTTATTTCCATGTTGCTCTAATTTCTATACCTATAAATAGAAGAAGAAAATTTTTATTTGCACAATATATTATCTCAGCACACACCATAATCTCACAATTTTCAGAGTCTCACAGTACATACCAAACTCAGTTTAGATTCTTTGACTTTTTTCTTTTCCTCAATACACACCATCTATCTTCAAATAATACCAAAATACTCTCTTCTTTTCAAACCTCAAATCCAAACCCTAACCTTAACCTAGCCATTATCCCCTTTTTGCTGCAGCAGTGGCAATCAGATGACATCTATCCACCCAGCCTTGTCGCTCTTCTCACCATTGCCACCACCATTCCCATCTCAACTCCTTCTCTTCGCCAAACTCCTAACCCTCATCTCCTTTCGGTAAACCCCTGTCAGTCCTATTGCTACCACTATCTCTACCATTGCCACTCAATGTTGTTTTCCCACCCCTCTCCACAGTCACCAGCGATTGCTCCACCCCCTCGCCACGACCTCCATGACCCTTCTTCTTCTTCTTCTATTTTATCTTGCTTCCTCTTTCATATGCCCATCTGTTATATCCTCTACGGTTTCAAGTCAATTGGATTGGTTAGATAGGAGTGACGGTGGTTGGGGTTCGCTAATGGTGGTCGGAGGCTGGTAAGGCAACAATGAAGTTGGAAAACGGGTGGCGGCAACAACGAGGCGACGGATCTAGAAAAAAAAAAAAAAAAAGGTAGAGGCAATGATAAGGCAATCAAGGAAGGGAGTTTACGGCGATGACGACAGAGGGCAAGGGTAGCGGCTGCCAATGGAGAGAATGGGTGTATTGAGAATTTTATATTTGTCCAAAAAGGTAATTTGGTTTAAGGAGGGAAAAAACAAACAAACAAACTAGCAACAAACTTGTGCTATGTACGAGTGAAAATTTTGTATTTTTTTTTTAAAATACAAAATAATTCATCGTGTTATTTGAATTCTAAAAAGCAATTTCTATTAAAATAAAAATAGCCCAATAATTTTAAACTAACTATTAAAATTTTATTGTTAAAAGAATGTCAAATTTTGTTGAGGACAATTGTATTTTATATTGATTAGGTGAAATGTCTACTAAATCTAGTTGGTGTGGGGCCATTAAATGGCTTGGATCAAATTGAGCAGAAAAAATCAGGCTAGGGTCAGATTGAGGTAAACTACATAGAAAGATTATGTGTCAACTCAATTCCAACACAACATAACTGATTAGTACAGCCATCCTAAACTCAACCCTAAAAAATTTCTGAATTCCAAGTCCACTCAATTAATCCATTATAAATGGACTACTATTATTATTTTGAGGGTGTCTTTGTGTGCTTTTAAATGAATTTGTTATTTATAATAATAATTTGAAATTGGACCATTAGCAAAATTCAATTGAAAATGATTTTTTCCCTTTTAACAATTGTTTGAGTTTAAACTCTAAAAAATAGAATTTTTTTTATTGTTTAATTTTTTTTATAAATGTTTTAAAAAAATGTAAATAGGCAGAATGTTAAAAATAAATTATTTCAAAAATATTTTTAGTTCAAAATCACAAAATTAAAAAAAAAAATTAAACAAAGCTAAAATGAACCAAAATAATAATTTTGTAACATTTGTATTTAAAAGAATTAATATTAAGATAATCAGTATCTCATTACACATGTATTTTTTAAATTCATATAAATGATTTATTTATTTATTTTATAAAGAAAGTTTAACTAAGTTCATTAATAAGTATAATTTAATTTAACTAAAGAAAATAATAATAATAATAATAATTTCGAGGTTTTTTTTATTTTTTTATCTTTAATAAAAAAAATTTCATGTTTCACTAATTATTTTGTTTTATTTTTAGATACACTTAATCTAAATACACTTGAAAAAGAAAAGGGAATTGTTTTTAAGGTCCCTTGTATTAAAATTTTATAAGATAAAGGATATACAATATTTCATAATGGTTGGGATCCCTTAAAATTTTTCCAGAGAAATTTCGATCTAGAGAAATTTTGATTCAAAAAAATTTCAATCTAAAGAAATTTTAAAATGCAGACAAATTTCTCTATGTTTTGAAATTTCTTTGATTGAAATTTCTCTAATTTGCTCAATTTTTTTGATTTTTTCTATGTTTTGAAATTTCTCAAATTTTCACTGTATTTTCAAATTTTCTCCGTGTTTTAACTAATTTTCTCTTATTTACTTACAATTTTTTATATTTTGACCAAATTAAAAAAAATAATTGCATTTTAACTCGATCAAAAAAAAATTAATTAAAAAGCCAACACAAAACATTCCTTCTTTACGATCAAAGCGCTCAATATTTTGCAAGGTTCATCCTAGTTCTTGGCCCATCTTGTATGGATTTTCCCTACACAATATCCCCACAGCCAAAATGTCCCATCATACATGTAGATTCATGGTTGGGTCTGGGGACACATCACTTGTATAATAAAGCCATACCCTTCATATAATTAATCATTTTTCACCACCATTAAGCTAGTCATGAAATAGCTAGTATTTTTTCATATCGAGAATTGCTAAAAATCCACATTTTAAATTTCTAAATTCACCAACACAATGATATAGAAAATCTAGTATATATACAGGGAAGAAATACTGACGGTGTTTGGGAAGAGACTATGTGAATGTTTGAGAAGTGGATTTTTTTGTAAGTTTTTTTAGTTATAGAATATTATTGGAAATATTTTTTTTTTTTTTTTTGTGTTTGTGTTTGGGAAGATAATTGGATTTTTTTGTGGTTGGATATGATATTTGTAAGAGAAAAAGTAAAATGATTATAGGGTTTGATGTGATATTTTGTTTGGATTTGTTTTGTTTATTTTGTAACTAATTTGTCTTTTAGTGAAAAAAAAAAAAAAAACAAAAAACAAAAAACCTCATTCCCAAACAACGCCTATTTTAGCCTCATTTTAAACAATGGATTTGATTTGTGGCTCGAAAAAAGGGGCACTAATGCCCCGAAAATCCAAAAAAGGTAAAAAAAAAAAAAAAAAACACAAGGCAAAGAAAAAAAAAAAAACAGAATTACCAAAATTAAAAATTTAGGGACATTAGTGCTATAATTTTTAATGCTAAAAAACATTTCTCTTTAAACAAATAGCCAAAAATTTGTACTGTAGTTGAGTTTTTTTTATTTTTTTAAATCAGAAACTGACGTGGACAGATTTGCCAGAAGTGTATGACTGTGCAGGGTATATTTGAAATTACGATTTTGTCCTTTTACTTTTTGACTACAACTTAACATTCCAACCCAGGGGGGCACTTTAGTCATTTCATATCCTAACATAATCATAATCTAAGTCAGGCACAGCTTCATCACGTCATGCACGACTTTTGGAGAATAATTTAATTATTTTTCATCTAAATATCATTTCAAACACATTTTTTAATACAATAACTCAAATAAAAATTCAACCCAACTTTCTAAACACAAAAACTAAAATAACTTACTAACATAATCCAAAAACCAAAAAACTTCTAAAATAGTCACTTCTCAAACACCCACATTAGAAACTGGAGTTCAATGTTTGGGAATTGAGACCTCGTTTGGGAATAAGCTAATTTAGTAACTTTTTGGTTATTTAGCTAAAATATGAGCTAAAAAAAATTAGTATGTTTAGGATATTTTTTGGCTTTTTACGAAAAGCTATGTAAAAAGTAAAGAGAAAAGAAAATTTTTGACTTTTTGATATGAGTTATTAATTTTTTAACTTTTTTAATAACTTTTTGATTTTTTAACTAAACGGAACGCTTCCCAAACGAGGCCTGATTCTTATCCAATACGGTCCTGTCCAGCCACATAACTGAACACAATTTTATTATACAAACCACACCCCCGGCAACAAAAATTCTGAGAAACAATTGATTACACTTCATTTCCCAAGACTGCTAGACTAACGGGGTTTCAAAATTATTAACAAAAGTCGAATCGATTCGCATGAAAATCAATTGGTATAAAGCCAAATTTACCAAATAGATCAAAACAATAAACAAAAACAAATTCAGATAAATAGATATAGGAGAGAAATTACAAATTCTCATAGATTCTGCATATTCCGAAATTTTCTTCGAAGAAAGATTCGATGGTAATAATCTCTAACAACTCTTTCAACACAGAGTCTTATAGTTCCTTCCTAATATTCAAAATTTTGTGATTCAAAGCAAAATTTTTTTTTTTTTTCTTTTACTTCCAATTTCAACTGTTTGGTTGCCGGGAAAATAAAGAAGAGGAAAAAGTGAGGTAGGTAGCTTCTAAAACAAAGAATTCTTCTTCTTCACCAAATCCCCACCAGATCTCGCCCCTCTTTTTCATATCAATCAATAGCCCTAATCAAATAGGAGAAAAGCTGTGTGATTGGACCATTAAGGAGGGACCGGCGAGACAGTCTCAATCGGACACGAAACTTGAGGGCAAGTGGAATCCGATCACAAATTGAATAGAGGGAAAGTTTCTGGGCTTGTAGAGAGAGAGAGAGAGAGAGAGTATGAAAAATTAGAAAGGAATGTTAAATTAAATATCTCAAAAAAAATTGAAAAAAAAAACAAAAAAAACAAATCACTTAAAATGAAAAGATGAAAAATATAAACAAGAAAATGACACATTTTGGTAGTCTTTTGTCTTCAGTAAATTTTTTTTTTTAAAAATTATTTCATTAATATCTTAGTTTGTAGGTGTATTTAATTGAAATATTAAAAAAATAAAAAGAGTTTATTAAAGATAAAAACAAAAACTCAAAAATAATTTTAAAAAATTGAACAAAACAAGTCTGATAAATGTATTTTTAATAAAAAATAAATAAGTAATTATTAATAATTTTTGTTATATATGTACTTTCTATGTAAGAATTTATAATACAAATTTGAAAATCTTTCCATATTAGTTTTTTCACATTGTTTTTTCTTAAATTATGTTACCATAATTGCAATATAATATCATTGAAAATAATTATTTTTTGTATTATTAACAAATAATTCTTAATTTGGAATGCGATAAGAAAATTTTATGTGATGTGAAAAAATTATTCGTGATTGTGTAACGACTAGGGTTTGTATAGAGAGATAATATGTTGAAAAAAAAAAGAGAAAGAAGAATGAATTTTAATCTCTTTTGAATTTTTGCAAGAGAAAGATTTTCTTTTAACTTTCCTTTTGAAAAACATAAATCTTGAAATAATTAATATTTTTATAATTATTATATTAATGTGTTGGCCAGTAAAATTTTTAAATTTTTTTTAAATTTAAAAATTCAAAAATTCAATTGAAAATTTTGAAACTCTCACAAGGCTTCTCACAAAAAGTCACTTTGTTGTAATATATAGTAATAAAATAGATGGGGAATGGTGTGAGCTAAGTGAAACAGTGGTGTTCAAATAGAATTACCTATAAATGAGGGATGCTTTTAGTATTGATTAAGAGTAGGAGTGAACAGTGGATATTTTGATCCGTCCAAACTGACCAAACCGAACCGATCCACCATATTTTGGATGGATACATGATGACGAGCGGATGGTTGCGGATTGATTTTTTTTCAATCCTCCTAGTTTTGGACGGATGATGGATTTGAGATTCCTTTGATCGCTACCGAACTGCCAAATCACGAACACCACTAATAATTTATAAGATTTTGTATGTTCAATTTATTTAGATATTATGTTTGTATTTTCAATTGAATAAGAATTTAGATATTATGTTGTGTTTTTAATTTGGAAATCCTTTTATCAAATGGCAAGTATTGATATTTGATATTTTTGTGTGAAAAATATAAGGCTTAATTTTATAATTTAAAAAAAAAAATCAAATTATATACTTTTTTAATAAAAAAAATGAAATAGTTTTAATAATACATATATTTTTTATACGTATTTATTATTGGTATTTGACAATTTACTTAATAATTTTTTGGTAATGTTAAGTTGGATTGTTATAAAAAAAAAAAAAAAAAAAATTGTTAACAAGTTGTTGTATTATGTTCAAAATTTATAAAAATTTAAACCGCCAAACCGATTCATATCCATCTGTCAATCCACTAATCTGCTCAATTCATATTCGTCAATCTGGCGAATAAATCCAGATTGATTTTTTTCAATCCTCCAATTCAGTGGACGAATAGCGAATTTGAAGTTTTCCGACCTCAACCGACTAGCGAATACTCCTAAGAGAAAGTTGTAATCATTTTTTTAACATGGTAAATCTACAGCGACTATAGACATAAGTTTATTCAAGGAAGAAACACATAAATTCTTATATTCTTATATTTATGATTGATTCAATTTATTTATCTTTGGTATTTACTATTTTCTGTTTCGCGTATCCTTGTTACGAATTTTCGATTCCTAACACTCTAACACTAGTGGGTATGCAAATGACTACCTAGGTGGATCTAGCCTAATAAAAAAATTACTAATTTAGATTTATTTTTTCCCGCCCCCATATTATTAAGTGTTACGTTAATTGGAGTTTGTTTTTGTTTTTTAATTTTATTTTTTATTGTTACAAATTTCACTTTACCTTTTATAATTTCAGTCATGCACGAATTACGCCTCTTATTTGGAAATAACCATGTAACCCTTTCGTGATTTATGGAATAAAATACATAGTTAGACCCGCTAACAAGTTAATGAAAAAGACTAAAATACTCCTATATATAGATAACCTAAGTTTGTAAACTACGGATATTTTAGTTATTTATTTGGGAGGCAAAATACACTTTAACTCCTCGTGCTTTATTTTATATGTAACATTCCCTTAAAATTTAAAAATAAGCATATAATCTTCTTATATCTAACAGTGTTTCCCATTTGCTGTTAAATTGAAGGGAATGTCTAACAATGAATTTTAATTCACAAATCATAAGGGGGCTATATGGTTATTTGAAAATGAGCGGAGGACAGTCTGCGCATAAGCCAAACCATAAGGGAGTAAAACGAAATTTCCCCCCTCCCCCTCCCTTTTTTTTTTTTTTTTTGTTGTTGTTGTTGTTGTTGTTGTTGTAATGTTTTGAAATTTTTAAGAGATGAGAAAATTAATGTATTTAAAAAGTTGCTAAAAAAATTACATTTTTTGTGAACAAAAAAGTTGATCTTACATTTAATTTTTTTAGTTGATAACAAATTACGTTAGTGACTTTTTAACTTTTTAATGAGATTTCTAAACCACTACACATGACTTAACAAATTAAATAACTTTTGCTCCAGAGTTGGTGGCAACAGAGGAGCGTTGTTGTTATGAGTTTGAAAGACGGCTGTGTATCGATATCCGGGAGAAAGTAGTTGGATCCCTTTGGAAGGATTATTATAGTCTAGTCGAGGCAGCGGCCCATGTGGAGGCCATGGTTGTGAGTGTTGGTCGGGTTAGGGAGGAGGCCATCTTGGCTACTCCTACGGTTCATAAGCACTCTAGGCTCAGTAAGAGGTGGAGGCGAGCGCATGCTCAATCCCAGGCTAAATCCTTTTCTTCGTCAGGGGTTTCGGACTCTTCTGTTGGGAGGTCTAGAGAGGTTCAGGTTTCAAGCCAGTCTCAGAGTAGGGGGTCTACTGGTTGTTTTGATTGTGGTCAGCTGGGCCATGTTAGACGTTTATGCCCTTTTCGTGTGAATTTTTCGAGTGTTTCAGAACCTAGTCAGACTCAGTCGTACCCGTCGGTCGGGCGTTATCGATATCGAAATGGGCAAGCAGCCGAGCTTGAGCCTCATGACGACTTATTAGCTAACACTATGGTACTACCCTGGAGAGGGACTTTTGTATTGGAGGCCGGCGATGTATTACGTGAATCTTTTTGTTGTTGACCGGTGTACGGTTGGATGCTGAGACATCATGATTATGTATTGCATATATATATACCATTGTTGTTTGTTATCCTCATGTATTGAGGGCATGTATTAAATCTCAAACTCTCTTTTATATATATATTGAGAAGCTGTTAATGGGATTGATGATCCTAGTGTTGTCGTATATTTGGTATTAGACTTTGAGTTAGTTATGTGATGGCCAGTGAGCCTTGTTCAGTTTGAAAGTTGTTTGTTGAGAGCGAGGAATCCGTGGGTTAATGTGTTTGGTGTGGTGGTTTCGAGAGTTGGGTGGTATTGGCAAAGTTATGTGAGGATGTCTAAGGGAGTGTGAGATTTGTATCTCGGGTTAGCAAGAATGGTACCGGTGTGTTGTTTAGTGCTTTGGGTTTGTTGGTTAATGAGTTCGCTGTGACTCCATCAACTATGAATATGGGTAGTATACTTATTGTGACTTGTCATAAATTGGTAACTATGTGTGGGTGAAATGGGTTAGTGGTGTTATTAGATATTGAGTGCAGTTATGAGCAGGAGAAGAATTTCATGAGTAGATGCTAGAAGTATTCTTTGGAATGAGGAACGGTTTGTGTCCTCGGGTAACGAAGGTAGCATTGGTCAAAATTGTTTTCTGTATTAGGGATTGTGTGATTGAGGTTGACCATGTCGGTCCTGATTTTCAGGTGGAAAAGTAGGCTTACTATGTAGGCATAGGGGTGATGATTTCCTTGGAAACAATGATGGTGTGGTTTGATCTTGAGAAATCTGGTGGGATTCTAAAATATGGGGGTTTGTGCGTGGAACTCCATTTTTGGAGTAAATGGCGTTGAGTAGCACATCAGTGTTTGGTTTATCGAGTGTAGAGGTTTGTCAAGTTGGTTAGCCAGCTTATTGATATCGGGTTTTGGTTGGCATTGGTCACCTTGAGGAAAGCTTGGGTTTGTGTATATAGGCTGTCAGATTATGGATGCCTTGGAAAGTTTTTTTTTTTTTTTTTTGGACTTTGAGTCTCGTATATGTAGTCGGGAAGCTTGTGTGAGAATTGTTTGGAATCAATGAAAAACCCCGGGTTCGGGTAACATGTTGTAGATTATTTGTTTGCATATATATTTGGCTTGTGTAGCAGATAATTTCTGATAATGATTATAATGGAATGAAATTGCAAAATCATGAATTTCTTGTGCCTTGTTGTGTTAATAGCACAGTTGTTATTTCTATTAACTGTTAATATAGAAATGTTATGTTTTATGTTGGTTGTGGCACCACCGTGTGAGTGATGGGTGTTGTTGGGTGACGGTAGAAGTTCACCGATTGTTATATTGGAAAGGAATTGGAAAATGAATTTTTCCTAGTGTTATTGCCTTCTAAGGGCGTTGTTAAAAAGGAAATGTTCAGGATTTGAATTAATTTAAATGGTATGAGGAATTACAATGAGTAGTCTTTGGCAATTATATTGTGGTTGGTTATGTGTTTTGAGTAACACCGTATTTGTGAAAGATGTTTATAAAACTTTTGGGTTCCAAATGGAAAATGCAAAATTTTATTTTGATTGTAAATGTTGAAAATTTGAATATCTTTGAGAAATGCTTCCTGAACAAGAGAATGATTTTCTTTATATTTATACAAAAGATTTGCTATGGTTGTCTTATTTGGAATTACGAATGTTGAGTAGTGACTTAGCTTGGAGCGCTAGTTAGGTGTTTTGGTGATTTGTTTCGGGAAGGGTTTGGTATTGTTGAAGCTTATTGTGCCAGACTGTTGTCATTTGGGACGTGTTTCCTTGGTAAGCCCCTTCTTTTGTGAGACTTAACTGAAGGTTTGTTGAGAGAATAGTTTCTTTCCTAAGTGCTTGGGTGTTGAGTGCTATGTGATCGGTTGGCCTTGTGTTTTTGATGTATTCCTAATTTCGAAGATGAAATTCTTTAAGGAGGGGAGGTTATAGCAATCCGGGTTTTTTCCCGTTCTTTGTGGTATTCCAGACTCAAGTTCCGAGTTGTGTGCTAATATCTGTATCTTGTTTCCATCCTTTAATTTCTTATATTTGAGTTTTGGGATGTGTTAGGTGAGTTGGAACAGGTTGGTTGTGAGTTGGGTCAAGTGATTGCAGCCCAGGTTTTGGCTTCTTCAGTTGAGCAAAGCTTTTGTCACTCGAGCGAGCCTTGGGTTTTTTCTTTTTCGCTTGAGCGAGGGCTTGTATGCTCGAGCGAGCTTGGTCTGGTGTCTCTCATCGCTCGAGCAAGCTTTCCTTGGCTCGAGCGAGCGAGCTGTATGTTTCATGTTTCTTTGCTCGAACGAGAATTCTTGCGCTCGAGCGTGCTTCTGGGTTGTAGACCTGAAGCTTTTCATTGTTCGCTCAAGCGATGCTTCTTGCACTTGAGCGAGGTTTTGTTATGTCTGGTCGCTCGAGCGACCACTCCTTCGCTCGAGCGAGCCCCGAGCATATCAGATTGCAGCAGCGTGTTGCACATTACTTTTTCATCATCTTCTTCATTCAAACCCTAGATCTAGCTGCTCCTCTCTCTTTACACACCTTCTCTCTACAAATACTCCTGATCTATAGCTCTTCTATCCTAGTCCCTTTGTAAAAAGGGTAGATGTAGACGTTCCCGAACGTCCCGGGAGGTAAATCCCGTTTTGTTCATCTGGGCTCACTGCAGTTCAGGACTCAATGTCATGGTCCTGTATCTAATCTCGCAGAGTGCAATGCATGACCGATGAATCATCAAAGAGTCCAAATCTGGCAAATCGTTTTTGAAAACAGATTTTTTTGAAAGAAATGCCAAACATAGATTACTTTGCCAGATACAGAGTCGCCACCTAAATATTTTATTTTGGGGGAATTTAGGAAACCCTGACTCGTTGTCTAAGGCCATGTGTCCATCATTACCAAAGTTGCCTCGGCTCGGGAACTTGGGTACGATTGGGGAAGGTCACTTCGTGAGTACCCCCGCTTGCCCGATCAAAGATCGGCCTCTACTAACCATGATATCTAGTTTTGAAAACATTATGCGTTCTTATTCCGATTATTAGCCTAGATTTACTATGTGATGCGCACAGCATACAATTATAGACTGGATCGTCTGAATTGGAACGAAACATCTCATGTTTGTTTTCAAAACGGTTTGCTACTCGCAAGTAGGCTAAAATGTGGATTTGCCACCCTCAGGTGGGCTTAGAAAACATGATGATTTGCCACTATCTAGTGGGCTTAAAACTGACAGTCAATGCATTATTCCAATTCAGATAATCCAAATTTCACCCACAGCCATTCAGGCAGGTATATCACATAAGCACATAGCCTCATGGTAAGCATGCTATCATGGCAGTCACTCACACATATGCAAGGATGCTAAAGAATAAACACTTACCGAGTACTCCAAGCCAAAACAGAAACTATGTTAGAAATCCATGCATGATCCTAACTATGCTGAAATGCCTAATGCAACACATGCAAAAAATGCAACTATAATAGGCTCGGCTATTTCTAAGAATAGCATATGAGATGCTACAACTAACAAGTATTCAACTTGGAATTGAAATACGATGCAGTTAGTATGATGCGCCGAGCCTAGTGTATGCAAGACAGAATGAATGCAAACATGCAAGCATAAGTATGCTAATTGAAACGTGCCCTAAACTAACCATCATAAGCTGGTAAATAAAAGGGAGAAAGACGTGGGGTTGGAAGACATACATCACACACACGCACACTTATTACAATTGTGCCCTCGCTCGGAGGGTCCGAATAAATAAATATCTGATCGAATAGATACAAAACCCTAATTAATTAAAAAATTAACTAGGAAAGCAATAAACTAGCATGCAAATCTATGGACCGCCTCAGCTCTGTTCCGAATGATGAATGATGCATGTTCGAGTTGCCTTGCGCGGAAATCTATTACGATGCCCCGATTCGCCTCTGTTTGCAATTAATCCCGGAATGTTGTGCGAAGCTCCAGAAGGCTGTCGATTTCTGATTTACAGCAACAGAGAGCAAGAAAGGGGCATGGCAAAGTAGTTTCACATATGTATGCATGACTACTCTTCAGGGAGTGTAGTCTTCGATCCTCGTGCCACCAATCACGCATTACGATGCATGATGGCCGAAGAGTTGAATTGCACGACTCGATGTGAAATGAATGCACATGAAAACACAACAAGACCTAAACTCCATCATGGGTAATCCGGAGTGTCAACAACCGGGAATTAAGACACGTTCCGTCACTCGGAGTACGAAACGTCTTTCGTTTCCCGTGCTTGGGCTAACTCCTAACCCAAACACAATGCAAATGAGATAGCATACACAATGCGACTAACATACAACCTAGCATACGCAATGCTATGAAATGGTATACACAATACTCGATGTAACATGGCATACACAATGCTCTAACATGCAACCTAGCATACGCAATGCTATGGACCGAAATGACATACACAATGCATGATGGACTTACACCAACATGAGTGGACCTTAGCCACACTCACATCAGTAGCCATTAGATGAAAATGAGATAACCGAAATGCGTGCACACATACACGAATACCAAGGACCGAACCTTGGGCATCAAATGCCACTCTACCAAAGCATGGCGAGGATGAAACATGACATGGAATAGCATAAATTATAGCTCTAAAACAGCATGAAATATGGTCCCGAAACATGCAAATATGGCACACTATGCAAGGTAGGGGGCTTGGGTACCGAAGCTAGTGAAGTGCATTACGCTAGAGGTACCCAAAGCAATGCACTAAAGGCAAAACTAACCCCAAACAGACCCTAGGCAGGTCTGAAACAGTGGGGAAATGGCCTAAAATGATGGCTCGGAATGCAACGAGATGGAGCTCATTCAATGGTCGGTAAATGAGGTATATAAGCCCGATTCTCAAACGCATTTAAAGAGATGAAAATATGGCAACATGGCATTCAAACAAGCTTTGAAATGTGATGAATGATAGGCTCAAAACATAAACACACCTTAGTATATGCATGCAACGGACTTCAAAATTCGAAGCTAGGCAAGTGCATTGAACTACAAGTATGCAAAATAAACATCATTCGACCTTGAGGCCCAAAAACAGAGCTAGGGTAGTCCAAAGTAAGCACATTATCAGTTCAGGGCATGGCCAAAATATGCTAACATAAAGGGCCAAAACAACACGCAACATAGGCTAGTGAACCATGAGTTGTTCTATAACTATATGAAGCATATGAGGGCTCACCCAACCAGCCAAAAACAGAAGTATTTTATGCCAAAATATGCCCAAATAACCACTGAAATGCATCTAATGCATGCAAAAATGATGAGCTCCTTTGGAGGGCCATGCAAGGGATTACTCAACACATACAACAAGAACACTTAGCATGGCAAAACCAACTCTGGAAATAAATTATGAAAGCCCTAAAACTCACCAAATTGGCCCTGAAATCAGTCTAGGAAATATGCAAAGAAAGGTCCCTTTGAAAGGCCTTGAATGGGATTGCTCTACACATGCATCATAGACATAAAATATGGAAAAATGGGCTCTTGACAGAGCTTAGGCAGACCTTAAAACTCACAAAATAAGGCTTGAAACATGACTTCAATGCATGCAAAAAAGAGTCCCTTTGGAAAGCCAACAATGCTAGTAAAGAGAATGAGGGGTGAGAGGGTCACCCCTCTATGATTTTGAAGCTTAAAGATACATATAAGCCACTAAAAATCCGCTGGATTATAGTTGCTAAAAGGCCAAACCAAGGCCAATGCAAATGCTCACATGCATAGCTCAAAACATGACAAAATAAGGCATGAAAGAGGGAAGATGACCCCAAATAGAGAAGTGACCTTAAGTAAACATGTTTATAAGCTCACAAGGAAGCTTTTTATAGTTTATGATAAATCTCAAAAATTCTCACAAGTAGGACTAAGATATGATGCAAAATAGGCCTACAAAAAGGGATAAAGCATACAAGGATGTAGCAGACCTCAAACAAAAAAGTGTCCTTATAAAATCTTCAAGAGGAGCTCAAAATATGACACTTTTCAGTTTATGACGAAGTCCAAAAATGCTTGCAAATAAGGCTAATCAATGGAGCATAAAAATGCAAGTTTAAGGGAAATAGGTACTTACCCTTGAAGAGGAGCAAAGCAGGAGCTTTTGGACCAAGTTGGTGAACCTTCAACCCTTGAAAATCAGTCCCAAAGTGCTGGAATGGATGATGGAGGTGTTATACTAGGGGTCGGTGTCCAAATGGTCCAACAAAACTAGGGTTTGGAGCTTGGAATAGTGAATTATGAAGGGTGGAGGGTATATGCCTTAAGCAAATTTGTTGAACCCTTGCAAATGAAGCCAAGCCTCTCCTTTATAGAGGATAGGCTCTAAAATATCTCAAAGAGACCTCACATATCCTCTATACACGTGTATGGAGGATGGTCAATGCCTCATGACTATACAATTTGTGATGCATTCAGAAACAAAAAGCAAGCGGGCGGCCGGTTCAAGTGGTAGGCATACTCTGATCGGCCGACCGAGGTCAAAAATTCAAGAAGAATTGCTGGTCGGCCACCCTAAAAAAGTGGCCTCCCAGATGAGTGCAACACAGCTGTATGATGAAAAACCAGAAAAAGTGACCCGGGAGAGAGAAAAACCAGCTTTTTAACAAGGTTCAAAAGGGTCAAGATGAATTACTGGTCGGCCTACCCATATTGGTGGCCTCCCAGATGAGCACAACACAATGGTGGTATGAAAAGCCAAAAATTGTGGCTCAAAAGTGAGAAAAACCAGTTTTCTTTCAGAAAAATCGGCTTTTGGAGAGAGAAAATGAGAAAACTGGTTTTTCAGGGAAAAAGGTGGCCTCCCACCATCCTACCATCTTCCTAGTAATGAAAATAGGGTCCATACCAAAAATGAACCCTAACTGATGCAAAACGATGGTTCGGGGTCCAAAACGCGCGGTTTGGGGCCCCGAAAACAGGTTGTTAAGCACCGGAGGTGGCGTATGACCACGAAGGTGGTCTCCCAGGCCACAGTGTCCCTCTAAAGGGAGGAAATAAGGTGTGTGCCAAAAACTAGAGCAATCGGAGGTAGTTAGGCGGTCCCGAACCGAGCGCAAGACGGCTCAATCGAAACGGCCTCCAAGCGGAAAAATGGCCTCTGACCATGAAAGCAGCCTCTGACCCATCGAGAGATGGTCTATGAGACCTCACCCTCCCTTCGGGAAGAGAAAACAAAGAAAACAGGACTTGGTTCGCAAACCGAGACAAAGCACAAAAGAGCCCCGAAGTCCGGAGGCAATGCTCGTAGCCAAGACTCTGAAACTCCAGAACGAGCACACTATGCACTATCACCGAGCGCTCAATTGGTGACATCTGAGTCTTAAGGTCGGTCAAAAATGGGGTGTTTACAATTGCCCTTCTTTGACAGAACTCGAAAGTCGTAAGTGACGGGAGTGAATGTCAAAGCCCGGAGACGACTAATTTTTGACAAGGCCAAAGACTTAGACAAACATACAAGATAACAAAGAAATATGTGCTCGCAGGCATGCCCACAGGCGGGGGCAAGATGCAAAATGATATGCACAAAGCCGGACGTAACTTATGATCATACCAAGCAGCAAGCTGTAATGAAGCAAATATTCACAATAAATGCAACAGTTTTAAGCAAGAATGCAATGCAAATCAAACTACATTACATGCAGTAAGGATCATGTAAATAAAGCTGTAACCAAGCAAATATTCACAATAAATACGACATTTTTAAGCAAGATGGCAAATCAAACTACATTTCATGCAGTTATGATATAAGAAGATTATGCAATCTTAGCGAGCATGTGCGATAGATACACAAAAGTGAAGAGAGTGTGATAGATACACTATATGAATAAAGTGTGATTGATACACTAAGCGAAGCAAAGTGTGATAGATACACAAAGTGAGCATAGTGTGATAGATACACAAAATGAGCATAGTGTGATAGATACACAAAGCGAAGTGAGTGTGATGGATACACTATATGAAGCAAAGTGTGATGGATACACAAAAAGTGAACACAAAGTGTGATAGATGCACTATGTGAAGCAAAGTATGATGGATACACAAAAAGTGAACACAAAGTGTGATAGATGCACTAGGTGAACAGAGTGTGATTGATACATTAAAAGTGAACACAAAGTGTAATAGATGCACTAGGTGAATAGAGTGTGATTGATACACTAAAAGCGAACACAAAGTGTGATAGATGCACTAGGTGAACAGAGTGTGATTGATACACAAAAGAGAATGAAGTGTGATGGATACACTAAAGTAAATGAAGTGAATATGTGCATGATAGATACACGAAATGAGGATGTGTGTGATAGATACAAAAAATGAGAATGTGTGTGACAGATATAGAAAATGAAAAAAGTGTGATTGATACACAATAAAGAGAGTGTGATTGATACACTAAATAAATGAAGTATGATCGATACACTAAGCGAATGAAGAAAGTGTGATAGATACACTAAGGGTGAATGAGGTGTGATTGATACACTAAATAAATGAAGTGTGATTGATACACTAACTGAATGAAGTGTGATTGATACACTAAATAAATGATCTCAAACGGAACTTCTTTGAATGAACCGTACATACAATATCGTGTATGAATGAGAAAGAAACTTGAGAGGTATAATGCAATACAATGCATGATGCAATAAACAAGCATAGCGGCGTTTTAGAAAGCACCTCATGGGGTGAGTGGCGATGAACCGCTCTACTCTAACGGGGATCTCCCCTCGTGCTCTTCAAACACTTACCTTTAACTCACAGTACAAATGCTCTGAAATACTGACAAGGGTTCTTCATGTAGAACACTTTGGATAGTGCCTTTCTTCCTGATCATATTCACAACTTTCCCTATTCTCCAATGGGGTGACAGACTAGGTTGGTTTAGTATCCAGAATTGAGGTGCATACACGCTATCTCAACCTATGGGGCTTCCATACAGATTTCAAGCCGAGGACACGCCTCTGGGTATTTAAACCAGACTTTAGTCTCAGAAATCCCGAACCTTTGCATTCTAAGCAACAGCCATTCGAACTCTAGTTTCCACCGTCGAAGTTGGTCTCCTAGGAACTCATTGCGAACACAGCCGAGATGCCTCTGGCAGGGAATCATACTTAGGGAGAGCACTTTTGATCGCCATTCTGGCTTGAAGCAGACTTGATCTTAAGCTTGAGGTAGAGGCACACTCATACTTCGGAGCATTGGCAAGACCTGAAGAGGTACACACGGAATGCAATCTCGGAACTTACTAAAGTTGAAACAAACTCAGATACCCGACATTTTCCCTCTTTTCTTTTGCTTTGCAGTCTGGAACGTCTATAGCTTCAGATAGGTCCTGGTTTTACTGTTCTCATGTGACCTGGGTTGAACCTTACAGTTTTATGAAAGGACAGATCCTGTTTTGCACAAATGTAGAGAATGGCACAGCACTCGGAGCGCAAAACGATTTTATTTCTGAAATTGAGAGATGAGTTCTTGATCGGGGTATTGAGCCTACGACTGAACACAGCACACTACGACTCAACAATGGGAAACAAAAGGTAAACAACCTAAATACATCGAGTAACACTCGAAACGACTCGAAACAAGAATCGAGATAAAATAAAAAGACACGACACTTAGACGTGCATAGGGAGCCTGTTTCTCTAGGTATTATTTCCCACCCTTTCTCATTTGTGATTCTCACATCACTCGGCCCTCAAGCTCTGTTTTTCTAAAAAAGCCATTTTCCTCACTTTTTCCCTCAGCGCACATCTCTCTATTCTTCAATCTCTCATTTTTTATCCCTCCCCTAGGTGGTTGATGGACAAACAAGAAGTTGCGAGCTCTTGCCCCTAGCATTCTGCTAGATTCTCTTTATTCTGCTCACAACAATGAACTTCCCCCACAGAGGAGTTGTGATGCAGCTGGATGTGCAGCAGATCTGCAATTGACATTGGTTAACGATGCTCTACTGGGGAGTTTGGACGTTATTAGATCTGTCCAGATGAGGGAACAGAATATCCTGCCCCATTCCAGTTCGTGCTTCGCACTTGGCTTGATATCTCGTTACTTGGAGGATATGAGAGCTTTCAGCCCTTTTCTGTTAGCTTCCGCTGTGCCCTTCTTGGCGAATAGGGTGCCCTTTCCGGCAAGTATGGTGCTCTTTCTGGCAAATGCATTGACAACGGGGGAAAGACAGGAAGCCTGACTCAACTGTGCCCCTAGTTCATTATTTTAACCATTTTTGTTTTTGGCTTCTGTTTAAAACAATTTTAACCAAAATGAGAGTTAGATTAACGTGCTTGTTCGATTTTCTGATTTGAAATCATGCGAGTTAGATTATGAGCACTGAAAATTTTTCTTTTTTGGGTCCAAGAAACGGTCCAGTTTTGGAAAAGTGGAATAATTTTTGAGAAAATTAGTCAACTTCATTAAAAATTCTCAAAAACTATTTTTGCAAATGGCCACTGCTCAACGAGCATCGAACCCACTCTCGAGATGCACAACCTCAGATTCGAAGGAAAATTGCCCCTTGCTTGAGGGGAGCTGTGTGGCAACGGAAAGTTGCCCCTTGTTTGAACGACATTGTAGCGCATTGAATGGCAACGGAAAGTTGCCCCTTGTTTGAATGGCACCGCAGCGCATTGAATGGCAATGGAAAGTTGCCCCTTGTTTGAATGGCACCGCAGCGCATTGTAGTTAGTCCTCAGAGTGACGAACACAACCAAATTCTTAGATACAGAGAAGGCGAAGATGATCAAAACCATTACATGGGCACAATCAATTTGAAGTGTTTTACGGCTGGATTTCAGAATGAAGTTGCCTATGTATCCCAAAGATGGGAATCAAGCTTTACGTAGTTCAGGGTAAGGTACACTCGGGTATTAACCTCTCCTTTTGCGCTTTAACTTTTGCCAAGGCCCCTCTTCCGGGGTTTTCAACCTTACGAGCTCTGTTCTTCTTTTCTTTTCAATTCTTTTCATTTCATTTCTTTTTCATCTTTTCTTTTCATTTTCTTCATTTTTTCTTCTTTTCTTTTTTCTTTTTTTTTTTTGCATTTTTCCCTTTTTTCTTTTTCTTCTTTTTCTTGCTCTAACTTTTGCTTGGGTCGCCCTTCTGGGTTTTCGACCCAGCGAGCCTTTCAAGGGTAAAAGTGTAGCTTTGTCCATGTCAAATGGTTTTGAGATCCTGAAGTCATCTGAATCCAGGAGAATGGCTGTTGTTCGCTGACGATGCAGGAGTCCATCCAATGGGGAGCTGAATTTGCCCCTAGCGTTATGGATAGGAACTCGGTTGTTCTTCAATAAAACTTTCTTCTTTCTTCCCTTCTAGGATTTGGCATTTTTGCCAACCTTTGTCTTTGACTGTTCGAGCACATCTGACATTTTTTGCCCCTAGTTCGAGGGCTGCTTTTGATCTAGCTTCGCAAGCTTCCTTTGATCACATCTGATATTCTTGCCCCTAGTTCATGGGCTGCTTCTGATCCGGCCACACGGGCCTCACATTGTGGTTGACCGTTGAACATTCTGAATTCACGTTCAAGGTTTTGAGAGCAAGGGGTTGAATCTTGAGGCCGAGAGTGATCCTAGGCTGCATAATCTCAAGAGTGATTCCACATAGGTTTTTGCAGGACTGAGCAAAACATTTTTTGAAAACTTTTAAGAAAGCGACAAATCGCTCGCGCTGAAGAGAGTGCGGAACCAATCTGGATCAAGCCAGGACCCTTCCCAGTACTCATATTAACAAACATGATTTCATTTGTTAAGGGCTTAGCATGCCTCTCTTTCTCTCAATTGATCAAATTTTTGCAAATCCCGAGGAATTCTTTCCTCTTCGTTTTCATCACAGTGTTCAAAAGGTTTTGAAAAACTTAGGTCAATGCAATGAGTTCGAGGCACAGAAAAGTAGGCGAAAAGCACTGCCGTTTCATTCAGAACTTCTGGCACAACTAGCACAAGGCGGAAGCGAATACAAGAATGTGAAAATCACTGTTGTTCATTCATAACTGTCAGCACAACTGGCTCCCTGGCAGAAACAGACTCAAAAGGAAACAAAAAGATAAACACAAAACAAAATAGTGATGTTCGAGGTAACACCCCCGAAATCACCCGACTTCAACAAAACAGGACTGACTCGGTATAACAAGACAGACCTAACTAATTTAGTAAGAAAAGACTGACTCTGTACAAAAAGACTGACTCAATACAACACAACAAGATTGACTCAATACCCAAGTCAGAAAGCACGAAAACCAGCATTTACAAATGCTCAAAACAGTGCGTGCCATACGCCATATCTGGAGTAAACTGAGTGCCGCCCACAGGTGGTTCATCCCTCGATCATACAATCACCTTATCCCTCGTAAGTTCACTGATCAAGTGCCGATAGACTTTGCAAGACTGGGGCGGCGATGACCCTGTTGTCAAACAGATCATGTACATCATGGCGCAGACGAAAGCAACTATCAGTGTCATGACCAATTTGTTGATGGTAGGTACAGTACTTGGTCTGGTCATGCTTTGGAGGGAGAGGATCAGGTAAAGGCCGTTGTTCCAACGGTTTCAGATATCCTTTTCGGAGTAAGGCCTCTAGAGCCTTTGACAAAGGCATGTAAAGTGGAGTAAAAACCGTCTTGACTCGAGGTCGATATTTGGTTTTTTGCGAGCTACTTCTGGACGCACCGGTGAATGGCGTAGCTGTTTTTGATGTGGTGGTGGTGACCATGCCCACTTCAAAAGATCTTGCAGCTGCATCACCACTGGTGGTCGCATTCGAACTGCGGAAAAACGCCCGCCTAGGCTGCTCTTTCTCTTGGTCAATGAGGCCCTACCTCATAGCGTCCTCAATTTGCACCCCCATCTCTTGTAAATCTGAAAAGGTGGGGAATGGGAGAACAATCATTTTCTGCATAAGCTTGGGCTGGAGATTGCGCACAATCATCCGAATCTGATCTTTGTCAGTGGGCCTAGTGGTCATCATTGAGGCCTTGGCCCTCCACCGGGTTACGAAATCAGAAAAACTCTCCTTAGGCTCCTGCCTAGTCGTCTCGAGATCACGGGTTGTGATCTTGATCTGTGTATTATAGGAGTACTGAGCGACAAAAGCCACGGCCATCTCATCCCAATTCCTTTTGACATCGTCCTCCAGTTTTGCGTACCAGATGGCCGCCACACCCGACAGGGTCTGGCCAAACAATGAAAGCTTCTGTAGTCTGGTGAGGCCCATCGGCCTTAGTATGCCCAAAAACAAACGAAGATGCACCATGGGATCCTCAGACCCATCAAAACGGTTGATTTGTGGCATCTTGAACAAATCTGGCAGCGTCACAGCCGCGTCGGTATACCCGTCCTCGATGTCTGGGATGGACTTCACTCCTTGAGATTTTTTGAACATCTTCTCCAGCTTGCTGACCTTCAGCGCAGTAGGGTCTATCTCGAACTCAAAAGGTGAATCTGGCAGGTTGATTGGCGCTTTAGATAGCTGGGGTAGGATCGGGGGCGGAGCCGGTCCTACTGGAATGTCCGTATCCTCCTGGACATTCAGGACATTCGTCGTCTCCCCGGGTATTGGAACTCTTGGTGGGGGAGGAGCTTGGTGTGAAGCTGATGCTCCGGCTTGCTGCTGTAGCCGGGTAATTAGCTCTGCCTGTTGGGCTATGATGACAGCCTGCTGTTTGGCAAATTCTGTTTGACGAGCAGCGTCCTCCTGCATGGTTCTCATGCTCTCCGAGAGCTGACGCATCATTTCTTCGATTCCTGCCATACTACCCTGATCTATCGGTATATCTGTCTCTGTGGTAAAAGCAGATATCTCAACCCAACTGCACACAGGTGAGATGGATAATGACTGTTGATTTGAAGATTGTTGAATTGATGATCTATGCTTGACTGGCCTTTTTACCCTGCCTCTGGCGAAGGAACACTGATTTGCCCTTGAACTGAATCTCTGACCTGACGAAGTCTATCGACACAAGTCCAATGAACCTGGGGGATATCGGAGTCTTTTGAAGCTATGGTTCCCAGACTACCCTAGCAAAAGAGAAAACAGACAGCACCTCAGCCTGATTTCACCAAAACCAAAATGAGCAAAGCTGAATGATTGTGCCCTCTACTGAATTCTGCCCCAAATTTGTGCCTGTAAACTGCTACCCTCAGGTAAAATTGATTCCCAAAACACTGATGCTGATGCCCGCAGGCCTGATGCCCAGACTTGCAACCTAATACATGCATTCCTATAGAGACGCACTCTAAAAGCACATAACAAACAAGTGAGAGCCAAAAACACCCCTATGTTGGGGTAAGGTTTCCCTGTCCTATTTTCTCAGGAACTAGGGTTTCACTATGCACGTAGCGGTTTCAAACAACCTATAAACGGGTAAGCAACCTGTCCTATCTTGGAATGGTCACTATGGATTCTGAATATGTACTAGGTCGAATGGTCAAAAATGGTGCCCCGATAAAAATCGGGGTTTGTGTTCCCATCGTGGCAGAGCCCGCAACCGATCAGCCTTATGGCACGCTTCTCGAAGCAGGCCTCCGGCAAACCGTTTAGGAATAGCATATGGCAAACACGGTGTCCTAGGCACACCAATGCAAATGCAATGCAAAGAAACACATAAGTGTAGTCAAAACCAGATATCATGAGTTCGAGTCAAATTCTCTAACTCCCCGGCAGAGTCGTCAGAAACTGTAGACGTCCCCGAACGTCCCGAGAGGGAAATCCTGTTTTGTTCATTTGGGCTCACTATAGTTCAGGACTCAATGTCATGGTCCTGTATCTAATCTCGCAGAGTGCAATGCAAGATCGATGAATCATCAAACAGTCCAAATCCGGCAAATCGTTTTTTAAAACAGATTTTTTTGAAAGAAGTGCCAAACATGGACTGCTTTGCCAGATACAGAGTCCCCACCTAAATATTTTATTTTGGGGGAATTTAGGAAACCCTGACTCGTTGCCTAAGGCCACGTGTCCGTCATCACCAAAGTTGCCTCAGCTCGGGAACTTGGGTACGATTGGGGAAGATCACTTCGTGAGCACCCCCGCTCGCCCGATCAAAGATCGGCCTCTACTAACCATGATATCTAGTTTTGAAAACATTATGCGTTCTTATTTCGGTTATTAGCCTAGATTTACTATGTGATATGCACAGCATACAAGTATAGACTGGATCGTCTGAATTGGAAAGAAACATCTCATGTTTGTTTTGAAAACGGTTTACTACTCGCAAGTAGGCTAAAATGTGGATTTGCCACCCTCAGGTGGGCTTAGAAAACATGATGATTTGCCACTATCTAGTGGGCTTAAAACTCACAGTCAATGCATTATTCCAATTCAGATAATCCAAACTTCATCCACAGGCATTCAGGCAGATATATCACATAAGCACATAGCCTCATGGTAAGCATGCTATCATGGCAGTCACTCACACACATGCAAGGATGCTAAAACATAAACACTCACCGAGTACTCCAAGCCAAAACAGAAACTATGTTAGAAATTCATGCATGATCCTAACTATGCTGAAATGCCTAATGCAACATACGCAAAAAATGTAACTATAATAGGCTCGGCTATTTCTAAGAATGGCATATGAGATGCTACAACTAACAAGTATTCAACTTGGAATTGAAATACGATGCAGTTAGTATGATGTGCCGAGCCCGGTGCATGCAAGACAGAATGAATGTAAACATGCGAGCATAAGTATGCTAATTGAAACGTGCCCTAAACTAACCATCATAAGCTGGTAAATAAAAGGGAGAAAGACGTGGGGTTGGAAGACATACATCTCACACACGCACACTTATTACAATTGTGCCCTCGCTCGGAGGGTCCGAATAAATAATACAGTCCGAATAGATACAAAACCCTAATTAATTAAAAAATTAACTAGGAAAGCAATAAACTAGCATGCAAATCTATGGACCGCCTCAGCTCTGTTCCGAATGATGAATGATGCATGTTCGAGTTGCCTTGCGCGGAAATCCATCACGATGCCCCGATTCGCCTCTGTTTGCAATTAATCCCGGAATGTTGTGCGAAGCTCCAGAAGGCTGTCGATTTCTGATTTACTGCAACAGAGAGCAAGAAAGGGGCATGGCAAAGTAGTTTCACATATGTATGCATGACTACTCTTCAGGGAGTGTAGTCTTCGATCCTCGTGCCACCAATCACGCATCTTGATGCATGATGGCCGAAGAGTCGAATTGCACGACTCGATGTGAAATGAATGCACATGAAAACACAACAAGACCTAAACTCCATCATGGGTTATCCAGAGTGTCGGTGACCGAGAATTGAGACACGTTCCATCACTCGGAGTACGAAACGTCCCTCGTTTCCCGTGCTTGGGCTAACTCCTATCCCAAACACAATGCAAATGAGATGGCATACACAATGCGACTAACATACAACCTAGCATACGTAATGCTATGTAATGGTATACACAATGCTTGATGTAACATGGCATACACAATGCTCTAACATGCAACCTAGCATACGCAATGCTATGGACCGAAATGGCATACACAATGCACGATGGACTTACACCAACATGAGTGGACCTCAGCCACACTCACATCAGTGGCCATTAGATGAAAATGAGACAACCGAAATGCGTGCACACATGCACGAATACCAAGGACTGAACCTAGGACATCAAATGCCACTCTACCAAAGCATGGCGAGGATGAAACATGACATGGAATAGCATAAATTACAGCTCTAAAATAGCATGAAATATGGTCCCGAAACATGCAAATATGGCACACTATGCAAGCTGGGGGGCCCGGGTACCGAAGCTAGTGAAGTGCGATACACTAGAGGTACCCAAAGCAATGCACTAAAGGCAAAACTAACCCCAAACAGACCCTAGGCAGGTCTGAAACAGTGGGGAAATGGCCTAAAATGACGGCTCGAAATGCAACGAGATGGAGCTCATTCAATGGTCGGTAAATGAGGTATATAAGCCCGATTCTCAAACGCATTTAAAGAGATGAAAATATGGAAACATGGCATTCAAACAAGCTCTGAAATGTGATGAATGATAGGCTCAAAACATAAACACACCTCAGTATATGCATGCAATGGACTTCAAAATTCGAAGCTAGGCAAGTGCATTGAACTACAAGTATGAAAAATAGACATCATTCGACCTTGAGGCCCAAAAACAGAGCTAGGGTAGTCCAAAGTAAGCACATTATCAGTTCAGGACATGGCCAAAATATGCTAACATGAAAGGCCAAAACAACACGCAACATAGGCTAGTGAACCATGAGTTGTTCTACAACTATATGAAGCATATGAGGGCTCACCCAACCAGCCAAAAACAGAAGTATTTTATGCCAAAATATGCCCAAATAACCACTGAAATGCATCCAATGCATGCAAAAATGATGAGCTCCTTTGGAGGGCCATGTAAGGGATTACTCAACACATACAACAAGAACACTTAGCATGGCAAAACTAACTCCAGAAATCAATTATGACAGCCCTAAAACTCACCAAATTGGCCCTGAAATCAGTCTAGGAAACATGCAAAGAAAGGTCCTTTTGAAAGGCCATGAATGGGATTGCTCTACACATGCATCATAGACATAAAATATGAAAAAATGGGCTCCTGACAAAGCTTAGGAAGACCTTAAAACTCAGAAAATAAGGCTTGAAACATGACTTCAATGCATGCAAAAAAGAGTCCCTTTAGAAGGCCAACAATGCCAGTAAAGAGAATGAGGGGTGAGAGGGTCACCCCTCTATGATTTTGAAGCTCAAAGATACATCTAAGCCACTGAAAATCTGCTGGATTTTCATGGCTAAAAGGCCAAATCAAAGCCAATGCAAATGCTCACATGCATAGCTCAAAACATGACAAAATAAGGCATGAAAGGGAGAAGATGACCCCAAACAGAGAAGTGACCTTAAGTAAACATGTTTATAAGCTCAAAAGGAAACTTTTTATAGTTTATGATAAATCTCAAAAATTCTCACAAGTAGGACTAAGATATGATGCAAAATAGGCCTACAAAAAGGGACAAAGCATACAAGGATGTAGCAGACCTCAAACAGAAAAGTGTCCTTATAAAATCTTCAAGAGGAGCTCAAAATATGACACTTTTCAGTTTATGACAAAGTCCAGAAATGCTTACAAATAAGGCTAATCAATGGAGCAAAAAAATGCAAGTTTAAGGGAAATAGGTACTTACGCTTGAAGAGCAGCAAAGCAGGAGCTTTTGGACCAATTTGGTGAACCTTCAACCCTTGCAAATCAGTCCCAAAGTGCTGGAATGGATGATGGAGGTGTTATACTAGGGGTCGGTGTCCAAATGGTCCAAGAAAACTAGGGTTTGGAGCTTGGAATAGTGAATTATGGAGGGTGGAGGGTATATGCCTTAAGCAAATTTGTTGAACCCTTGCAAATGAAGCCAAGCCTCTCCTTTATAGAGGAGAGGCTCTAAAATATCTCAAAGAGACCTCACATATCCTCCATACACGTGTATGAAGGATGGTCCAATTGCCTCACAGCTGGCACAGCTGTGATGCATTTAGAGAGGGCAAAAAGCAAGAAGCAGGCTGGCCAGTTCAAGTGGCCGGGTGGCCACTCCCCCTGGTCGGCCGACCAGGGGTCAAAAGGTTCAAGAAGAATTGTTGGCCGGCCACCCTAAAAAGGTGGCCTCCCAGATGAGTGCAACACAGCTGTATGGTGAAAAATCAGAAAAAGTGACCCAGAATAGAGAAAAACCAGCTTTTTAGCAAGGTTCAAAAGGGTCAAGATGAATTACTAGTCGGCCTATCCATATTGGTGGCCTCCCAGATGAGAACAACACAATGGTGGTATGAAAAGCTAGAAATTATGGCTCAAAAGTGAGAAAAACCAGCTTTTTGTCAGAAAAATCGGCTTTAGAAGAGAGAAAATGAGAAAATTGGTTTTTCAGGAGAAAAGGTGGCCTCCCACCATCCTACCATCTTTCTAGTAATGAAAATAGGGTCCATACCAAAAATGAACCCTAACCAATGCAAAACAAGGGTTCGGGGGCCAAAACGCGCGGTCCGAGGCCCCGAAAACAGGATGTTAAGCACCGGAGGTGGCGTATGACCACGAAGGTGGTCTCCTAGGCCATAGTGTCCCTCTAAAGGGAGGAAATAAGGTGTGTGCCAAAAACCGGAGCAATCGGAGGTAGTTAGGCGATCCCGAATTGTGGCGCATGGCCGACAGCTCCGAAAACCAAAAATTGGCCTCCAAACCGGAAAAATGGCCTACGACCATGAAACATAGCCTACGGCCACTGAGAGATGGTCTACGAGACCTCTCCCTCCCTTCGGGAAGAGAAAACAAAAAAAATAGGACCTAGTTCGCAAATCGAGGCAAAGCACAAAAGAGCCCCGAAGTCCGGAGGCAAGGCTCGCAGCCGAGACTCTGAAACTCCAGAATGAGCACAATATGCACTATCACCGAGCGCTCAATTGGTGACGTCTGAGTCTCAAGGTCGGTCAAAAATGGGGTGTCTACAGTACAGCTTCGCGTGGGCTACGTTTTGATCCGAAAAAAGTTTGGGTTTGAAGCACTTTCGAGTTTCTCTCTTCTTCTCTTTGAGCTCTCCATTTGAGGTAGGGATTTCCTTGTTCCTTTTCAATACTCCATCTATAGATAGATGTGTGGGAGTTTTGTATTACATGAAAATCATATCCATGCTGGATTTCTTTGAAAATCATGAAAGCGAACCTAGGGTTGGTTGTGTGGGATTGAGATTGTTAAAGTTGATTGTGGTTTGGGCAAATTGGAGAGTAATCTAGCATGTCTAAGTTAGGAGGGGAAAAAGCCCTAAATTACATTTTGACTAGGTGAATTAAAAGTGAGGAAAGTGGAACAATGTTTGTAAATTATTATTGTTATTATGGGCTGTGTAAAAGTGTTAATGGCAAAGGGATTAACTATGGCATTGGGGCTATTTTGAAATGAACATATTGAATTGAGATGGGTTATGGCTTTATTACTCATGGGATTGGTTTTGTGTAATGAAAAGAATGGGATGGAATAAAGAGTGGAGCATGCTAACTTGGAAATTTAGAAAGTTGATTTTGAAAATGGAAAATGAAATGATAACACTATGTGAGTTTTGGAAATAAACCTGGAAATTGAATTATGATATTATGTGTGTTGAATACGTACATTTGAGGGTTTGGTCCTTGGCTATCTTACTATTGCTGTTGTTGGGTTTAGAACCTCGTGAGAGTTGAGTTATTTAAGTAAGTGTGTTGAATACATACATTTAGAGGCTTTGTACTTGGTCATCGGTGGACGATGGCATTGCTGTGTTGAACTGTCGTGTATGCATTACACTTATGTTATTTGGGCATTATTGAATAGTTTATGTATATGCATTACACTTGTGTTAGTTGGACGTTTTTGAATAACTTATGTGTATGCATTACACTTGTTGGTTATACTTTGTTGTGTTGAAATGATTGGTGCTATATATTGCGCTTAGAATGAGGGGTACCAGTACCTTCCAGCTATTGCCTGGAGAATTTGGCAGAGGTACCAGTACCTTCCAGCTTATGTCTGGAGAACTTGGCATAGGTACCAGTATCTTTCAGCTTGTGTATGGAGAACTTGGCATGTCATTTGTGGAAAGGCGTATCCTTAACTTACCGTGCTTATGGCAGGTAGAGCGGAGCTTTTTATCATCATTGTCTCAGTGTATCTAAGTATGTTATGGGTTACGATGGTTACCGTTTTGAAAGGCCGAGTTGCCTCATTTGTTGGGTTACGATGCTTACAGTTTTGAAAGGCCGAGTTGCCTCATTTGTTGATCACATACTTGTTGATAAGTTGTTGTTTCGTTTTGTACTAAAGGTATGTATGTATAGACATGAATGTGTTGGGAATAGACATAAATACTATTTTGAGATTTTGGAAAGTGTGAAGGAAATTGGGTATTTGTGAACATGTTTTGAAAAGGGCAAATCTGGTGTAAGTAAAGGAAGTGGGAGAAAAAGTAATGGGCTTGGTGAAATGGTTTTTTCTAGAATTTGTCATTGTCATGAATTTTGGGAAAAAGGGTAACAAGAGGAAAGAAAGGTGAATTGCTTATATTTTTGAGAGAAATGATTGATTTTGAGAAAAGTGTTTATCTATGTAAATTTCTATATAAACCGTCACATTATTATTCTAGTATGAGAATAAGCATTCATGATCATAACTATATGTAAGTTGTTATTGTTTAGGATCATGTTGAGATCCCTACTGGACTTTATGTTCATCCCATGTTGCTAATCCTTTTTCAAGTAAACATCGAGATGTGTTTCAAGGTCTTGGATCTTCTTTACCTGTTGACCATGGGGCCTTTTAAATGTAGGCGGGATGCCATTGATGTAAAAGGGTTAAACCCTTTCTTTTACTTTTAATGATGTAAGCCTACGGGCAATTTACTTAGTTACACTCATGTTGTATTTTAATTTACATTCGAATGAGGGAATTGTTATTTATTATCATTTGTTGATGTAAAGAGTTTTTCGCATGTTATCTCTGAAATTGAATTAACTTAATGAATACGGTAATGATTTCGAGTAATAAAAAGTGGGGTGTTACAAACTAGGAGTATGTATGAGTTGGATTGGATCGAGGTAGAAACCAAAACTGAATCAATATTAATTGGTTTTAAATTTTTGAATTTAGAACCCAACCAATTATATAAAAAACAAGATCAAACATACTTGAGATAGCTCAAATTGCATCGGGTTGAATTGTGGTTCCACCTATAATAACATCCCGTTTTGCAAGAATTTTTTTTTTTTTGATAAAAAAAAGTCACTAAGTCAACAAATTCAACCCTCGTATTATATATATATCAATTAATTATTTTTTCTCTTACATCTATTTATTCAATTAAAAATTTTATTTTAAATACATTTTATTTTTTTCACATTATAAAAGCATCTCCAACAATAATTGTCATTTTGACAATGGCAAAATTATAATTTGACATAATACAGTGCCAAAATATCAAATCATAACAATATTGTTATGATAGTACAAATGTCATTCTGGCACAACTAACCAACATTTTATCTTTTTTTATTGAGTCTACTTTCATCTTAAATGTTGAATTGACATATTAATCTCTAATCGTTTCATGACCGTGTAAAAACATCTACAATTTCAAGTCTGTAGATCATTCTCAAACTCCCCTGGATCATTGCCCAACATCCAACTTTCACATTCGCTTTCTCACACAACTCTTTCTCACTGGGTTCATGAGTGTTGTACATCAATTAAATGAGAATTTTAAAAAATAAAAAAAATAAAAATTGTATAACATTACTCATACAAAATGAACCTATCCTTCATCCCAAATAATTTTATGAGCAAAGAGACAGCAATAACAAATATTAATCGGTTTTAGATTTTTGAATTTAGAACCCAACCAATTATATAAAAAACAAAATCAAACACACTTGAGATAGCTCAGATTGCATTGGGTTGAATTGTGGTTCCACCTATAATAACATCCCGTTTTGCAAGAATTTTTTTTGGATAAAAAAAAGTCACTGGGTCAACAAATTCAACCCTTGTATTATATATATTAATTAATTATTTTTTCTCTTACATCTATTTATTCAATTAAAAATTTTATTTTAAATACATTTTATTTTTTCACGTTATAAAAGCATCTCCAACAATAATTGTCATTTTGACAATGGCAAAATTATAATTTGACATGATATAGTGCCAAAATATCAAATTATAACAATATTGTTATAATAGTACAAATGTCATTTTGGCACAACTAACCAACATTTTATCTTTTTTTATTGAGTCTACTTTCATCCTAAACGTTGAATTGACATATTAATCTCTAGCCATTTGATGACCATGTAAAAACATCTACAGTTTCAAGTCTGTAGATCATTGTCAAACTCCCTGGATCATTGCCCAACATCCAACATTCACCTTCGCTTTCTCACACAACTCTTTCTCACTGGGTTTATGAGTGTTTGTACATCAATTAAACGAGAATTTTAAAAAATAAAAAAAATAAAAATTGTATAACATTACTCATACAAAACGAACCTATCCTTCATTCCAAATAATTTTATGAGCAAAGAGACAACAATAACAAATATTAATCGGTTTTAGATTTTTGAATTTAGAACCCAACCAATTATATAAAAAACAAAATCAAACATACTTGAGATAGCTTAGATTGCATCGAGTTGAATTGTGGTTCCAGCTATAATAACATCCCGTTTTGCAAGAATTTTTTTTTTGATAAAAAAAAGTCACTAGGTCAACAAATTCAACTCTTGTATTATATATATTAATTAATTATTTTTTCTCGTACATCTATTTATTCAATTAAAATTTTTATTTTAAATACATTTGATTTTTTTCACGTTATAAAAGCATCTCCAACAATAATTGTCATTTTGACAATGGAAAAATTATAATTTGACATAATACAGTGCCAAAATATCAAATCATAACAATATTGTTATAATAGTACAAATGTCATTTTGGCACAACTAACCAACATTTTTATCTTTTTTTATTGAGTCTACTTTCATCTTAAACGTTGAATTGACATATTAATCTCTAGACGTTTGATGACCATGTAAAAACATCTATAGTTTCAAGTTTGTAAATCATTCTCAAACTCCCTGGATCATTGCCTAACATCCAACTTTCACCTTCGCTTTCTCACACAACTCTTTCTTGCTGGGTTTATGAGTGTTTGTACATCACTTAAATGAGAATTTTAAATTAAAAAAAAAAAATTTGTGTAACATCACTCATACAAAATGAACCTATCCTTCATCCCAAATAATTTTATGAGCAAAGAGACAACAATAACAAATGGAACTCATCAAAAGATGAAGAGGGGTTTCTTCCCCCCCCCCCAAAAAAAATAATAATAAATAAAATAAAAAATAAAAACATGATGAAGAGGGCAACTATAGCGACCCCGATCTTTCCCATTTGTTTACTGTATTCAGGCTTATGTTCCGTAGATTTCGTTGTTATCAGATTGTTGTTGTCATCCTTTAATTCTATTTGATCGAGTTTTAGGATGTGTTGGGCGTGTTTCGAACAGTTGGGTTGAGCCTTGGTCTAGATGTTGGTTGCCCAGTTTTTAGCCTTTCCGCTCGAGCGGACATTCCTGAGCTCGAGCGGGGTTTACACTCTTCCAGCATTTTTGGTCCCTGCAAAACTTCTGCAGGTGAGAGTTCTACGCTCGAGCGGGTTTTTATACGCTCGAGCGGGTTGAGCTCGAGCGGTATTGTTGACGCTCGAGCGGGTAGTGTATTCTTCGCGTGGGTTCTGGAATGGGGGAATCTACGCTCGAGCGGTTATCATTGAGCTCGAGCGGACCTTGTTTTTGTTCTTTACGCTCGAGCGGTGTGTTTATGCGCTTCGGCGGGCTATCCGGTTATATAGGCAAGCCGGGTTTTTTATCAGTTTTTCATCTTCTTTCAGATTCCAAACCCTAGATTACGAGTTCTCTCTCTCCCAACTCACCTTCTCTCTTAGGATTGATCTATCTAGAGTGTGTTTCTACCCTAGTGTCTTCATTAAAAAGGTAGAGTGAGTCGAGGGCTTTCATTTAATCTGAACAGTTTTGGATTTGGAGCACTTTGGAATTTGGGCATCATCTTCATCTTCTTCTTTTTGAGTTGTTTCTTCGAGGTAGGGATTTCCTACTCCAATGTATACGTTTTGTTCTAAGTTCTGGCATTTCAATATGTTGGGGGGTATTTTGGTAATTTTGAGAAAAACCCTAGTTGTTTAAATAAATTGAATTGTATGTTTAATTTAAGGAACATTGGGGAAATTAGTTAAATTCATGAGATTGAGGAAATTTGTTGATTAAATTGGGTAGTTGATTGATTTAAATCACTTGTCTATCTAATTGTTGATTTATTTATTTCTAGTCTAGAAATAACTGATTTGGGCTATCGGTGGAGGATAGTCGTGGTTGTTGTAGACATTGTATGTGGATTAGAGATAATTGAAACTAATCACATTGGTTAAGTCATAATTTTTGACTATTGAATTAATACAGAAAATACATGTATTGATTGAGCATTGCAGATGCATATTGTTTGGGAGGAGGTAGGGGATGTACTCCACGGTTTAGGGGAAGATAGGGGATGGACCTCTAAACCGGATTTTGTTTGGGAGGAGATAGGGGATGGACTCCATTAGCATCACTATTATGTGTGCTTATTATATTGAAGTGTTTTACATGTTATTGATACAGCACTAAAATGTGTATCAAACTGGAAGTATGAAGTGTTTTGATGTGAGCCTGAGTCTCATTTGTGTTGTTGATATTGGAAGTAATGTGAATATGATATATAGTTCCTTTGTTGTAAATTGGCGGAGTTACGAGTCATATTGATATTAAAGGAATTGAAACATGTTATAGACATTAGTGTCACGAGGCTGTATAAGGTTATAATGGTCATCTTGAATAACCATCTATTGAATGCCATAGCTTTATTCGATGCTTATATTTGGTTTAGTATTACTCTCTTTGGGGTGTGGCTCACCCTTTATGGGAACATCATTTTGAGTGCGGTGATAAGTTACCTCCAAGGACTTAGCTTGGAAGGATTTGGCTTTTGGATTTGAAGGCTATCTGTAGTTAGTTGTTTTGGTTTGATAGTACATGTAAACATTCAAGCCTAGGGCTTTACTTGTATTTGAGTTAGAACTCATATTTATGTGTCAAAGTGTTGACTTGGAAAGATGTAAGCCTGTAGGGCATTTAATTTGATGTTACATGTAATGTTTTTATTTAGTAATACTCTGATGAATTGTTTCTTTTAAATGTTGCATGTCAATGTGAGATGTATGATGGGCTAGATTTGAGGGCGTTACAGCAACAAAAAGTGAAAAAGAATTTTTCGTTTGAAGCGAATATTCATTATTCTCGTATAATACTACCTGTAAGAGTACCCAAGCGATTTGTATTTTGTAATATGTTAGAGAATAATTATCTATATTAATCAAACACATGTAATAAAAAATAAAATAAAATATTATTTGGAAAAATTACGACGGTAGTCCGTGTATCTTACTCCTTGTGTAATTTTAGTCATTGTATTTTCAATTAACTTGATTTTGACCATGAATTTATGATTTTATCTCAATTTGATCCAATTGATTACAACTTTTACCATTTTATTTTATTTTATTTTATAGAAAATACATATGTAAGTGTCACATGCCATATTTTTTAAGTGTAAAATTAGAAACTTGCTCAATTCAGTTAGTTTATCTCAGCTAATCTAGTGATAATTTTCTTTAAAAAAACATTATTAATTGTACCAAATTATAAAAAAAAATTAAAATTAAGAGTTAAAATTGAGCCAATTAAAAATGTAAGGACCGAAACCACACAAAGGATAAAATATAGAGTCTACAGATATAATTTGCCCTTATTATATTGTCTTGGGAGAGTTAGACAACTCTCACCAAAACTTGAATTAGACTTGGGCAAAGACTTAACCCGCCCAAACACAAATTCTAATTCAAGCAAAAAGAAGAGATGGGTATGGTAATCAATGTTGGTTTGCTTAAAAAAAAAAAAGAGGTAATTACTCACAAGTCTTGTTACAAGGACTTGTGTACATGTTTGTATAGATCAAAAAGTTCGACAAGTGTTAGTGACTTCTTCTTTTTTTTTTCTTTTTTTTTTTGACCTTTTCTAAATTTGTTGCTAAAAAATGACAATTAGTGACGATTTCTATGATAATTTTTTCAACTTTCTCTAAAACTAACAATTAGTAACACTTTTTTAAGAAAACGATGCTAAAAAAATAAAATAAAATTGTGATAGCAATTAAAAGTAAATTGGAGTTATTGGTACACACATCTTCCTAATAAGATTTTTCAATTAATTTCCTTTGAAAAAAAAAAAAGGTGTTTGGCTTTTATTATATAAATGAGCCTGACAGGCCAGCCCTACAATCAATCCATGTTAGATTGGGGGCCTAGGCTTGGACTTGCAACTTAATTCAGACCATTCAACTAGGGTATACCACATTTTCAGTAATGATTTAAAGCACTAATTTTAGTATTTTAATGGAGCATTAATGATATATTAAGGAGAAAAAAAAAAACTACATAAATCAAGATCAAAACATCGCATCACAGTAGGTGTGGTCTACTGCCAACTCATTAAAACTAACTTTAAAGCTCAAAAATTAGAGTTGAAAAGCATTTTTCCCACATTTTATTGCCCTGCTTTGTCTGGGTAATTGGTAGGGATGGCAATTTGAAACCGACCCGACAGGGATCTGATCCCCCGACCCCAATTTGAACGGGTTTTCCTCGAAAAATACCCCCAACGGGATGGCGATGGTATTAAAAAATCAATTCCTGATCAATTTCAAGTCGGGAACGATGATAAGTGCCCAAGCCCCGGCCCTGGCCCGACCCCACCCCATTTGTCCCCCGAAGTGATATATATATATAATATACTTTTTTATTAACTGTTTCTTTTCTCTCTCTCTCTCTCTCTCTCTCTCTCTCTCTCTCTCTTCCTCACCGCTTCTGATCTTTCTCTCTTCCTCGTCGTCTCTCACCAAATCTGCGCCACCTCTGACGACGAGCGCCATCTTCTCCTCCTCCGAGCAAAGAGAGAGAGAGAGAGAGAGAGCCGAACATCGTTGCCAAGTGCTACCTCCTCCTCGTCTAGCGTCGGTTCCCTCCGCCATGGCAGATCTGAGTAGATCTCTCTCTCTCTCTTTCTCTTTTTTTACTCAGATCCATCTCTCTCTCTCTCTCTCTCTCTCTCTCTCTCTCTCTCTCTCTCTCTTTGTGATGTTGATGATGCTGTTGTTGATCTCTCTCCCTTTCTATTTGGGTTTTTTTTTTTTTTTTTCGTCCGAGGAATTTTGGGATCGGGGAAATCCAATCCCCGTTAGGGAGCGGGGATGAGGATGGTTATAGGTTTCCCGTCGGGGATCGAGGCTGGGGACGAACAGTGTGATCCCTGGCCCCGCCCCGCCCCGTTGCCATTCCTAGTAATTGGGTTACCCAATATGGCTCTCTGAACAAGGAGTATATAGGGAACCGAAATGATATTTATGTATTTCTACCTTTTATTACCTCATACTTATGTTCACATAACAAACAATATCTAGACTAATACTAAAGACCCCAAAAATTCTACCAAAATTTTTACCAAATATCTCACATGGGTGTGAGACTCACACAATGTGGGTCCCATGTGGGTTTCACATCCATATGAGACATTTGGTAGGATTTTTGATAAATTTTTTAAAATCTCTAGCATTTTTGTATTATCTATATGTATCTATATACTATTATAAAAATCAACATCTCACTTGGTGTTCATGAATTTTTTTCTTTTCTTTTACTAAGTGACTTTTTCTTTTTACACCAAGTGTCAATTTATCTATCCAAAATAAATAAATGATAATAATTAAAAGAAAGAGAGACACAAGACGTGAACGTAAGACTATTCACTTAACTTATTAAAGAATATTTTCATCACTAAAATAACATAAAAAATATGGTATGAATTTAAAATTGAAATTTATATTTTAAGCAACCGCTCACACTCTAATATATTATATATTATATTATATTACATTTACTATGTTTCTTCCCTAAATGTTTCCTAATCAACTACCCAATATTCAATTTTGATATACCAAAGAAGAATTTAAAAGAAAAATAAAGAAATAACCCCCGTTCCCTACACGCCTACACACCTTCGCGGAAGTTTCAATTTTTCAATTCAAACCTTTGAAAAGTTTTTGAATTTCCCCTATTTAGTTCATGCTTAGTTTTCCCCCTCAAATTTACAGGTTACCTCCATCTGGAATATATATATATATATTTGCATTAATGTTATTAGTATGTAGAATATGGATTGAGTGCTATAATTTTTTTTTCCTCAAATATTTGAGCACTGAACCCTTGATTGCTTACCTAATTGGACTCAAATATGGACTCAGTCGAAGAAGATAGTAGAGTCCCCCTGAGCTGGAGATCAAAGTGGTCTGATATGACTTCTGTCCGCCAAGACAACGGTTCTAACTCAGCTATTCAGATCACTTACAGAGAAGAGTTCGCTGGGAACATGGACTACTTCTGAGCCGTCTACATGCTGACCAGCGCTCTCCTTTTTTAAATAAATAAATAAATAAATTTGGTTTTTTTCTTTTTTTGTTAGGGCTATTTTATATTTTATATAAATCTCTTTGATTATAAGTGTTCTAAGAGCATCTCCAACGGTTACTCAAATTTTTCATCAAATTTGAGTAAAAAATGGCTCATTTTCTCAATTTGATATCAGGTGCTCCAATGGTGCATCAAAATCTGTGCGTTAACCGGTCGGTCGACCGGTGAGGGTAAATTTTTTTTTTTTTTTTTTTTTAGGTCATAGGTATATACGCAGAGATAGAAGGCAGGGTCATAACAGATTGTTTGCAGATTATTTTGCTGTAAATCCAGTGTATTCACCTACAATATTTCGGAGACATTTTCAGATGCGTCGTCCTTTATATCTACGAATTTTGAATGCAATCCAAGCACACAATTCATATTTTGTTCAAAAACAAGATGCAGCTCATGTAGTTGGATTATCTCCCCTACAAAAAATGACTTCAGCGATGAGAATATTGTCATATGGTGTCGCAGCAGATGCAGTTAATGATTACATACGTATCGGGGAAAGCACTGCAATTCAAAGTTTTCAACAATTTTGTAATTCAGTGATTGAAATATTTGGAGTAGAATATTTGAGATCTCCGACACCAACTGACATTGCTAGATTACTTGCTATTGGGGAGGTTTGGGGGTTTCCTGGTATGTTGGGAAGTTTAGATTGCATGCATTGGGAGTGAAAAAATTGTCCAAAGGCATGGCAAGGTCAATATGTAGGCCATCAAAAAAAACCAACCATTATTCTTGAAGCAGTAGCATCTTATGATTTATGGATTTGGCATGCATTTTTTGGAATGCCTGGCTCACACAATAACTTGAATGTGTTGGACCGATCACCTTTGTTTTCTGATCTTGCGCAGGGTAAAGCTCCCCCTGTCAATTACACTATTAATGGACATAGTTACGATATGGGTTATTACCTTCCTGATGGTATATACCCACAATGGGCAACACTGGTTCAAACAATTTCTTCTCCCCAAGGAACAAAGAGACAACATTTTGCAATGATGCAAGAGTTTGTCAGGAAAGATGTAGAGCGAGCATTCGGAGTCCTTCAATCTCGATTCGCAATTATAGGTGGTGCTGTACGTTTTTGGGATCCGAAAATGCTTGCCAACATAATGAAGAGTTGCATTATATTACATAATATGATTGTCGAAGATGAAAGGGAAGACCACCTTGATTTCGATTATGAAATTTCATCAACCAACACACCAGTGCAACTTTCCTCTACTCCTACCAATGACTTCCAATCATTTTTGTCTCGTCATTTAGGTATTAGAGATAATGATGCATATCATGCCCTCCGTAATGATTTAGTAGAACATATGTGGCATCTTCATGGTGAACACTAAATTCACCACATCAATACATGTAATTTTGTTTATAGTTTTGGAATAGAAATTCAAATCTTATTTGTAATCTTCATTATGATGTACTATATTAACCAAGTAATTCAGAAGTTATGTGATGATGTGCTGTTGTAATAATCCAATTTTTAATATTTAGAATTGTTCTGTGTTCAATTCATGAGAATTACAAATGATAATATTCATGTCTTAACCATATAAATTTAATAATCATGTCTTAAATTCTGAGTTCAATTCAGTATTGATGTGCCACAAATGATAATACCACATCCATTTATGCACATTTAATAATCATGTCTTAAATGATAATTTAATAATAATGTATTAAATTACTGATCTTCATGTGCATAATCATAATGTCTTAAATTACTGATGTTAATCTGCATAATCATAATTTAATAATAATGTCTTAAATTACTTATCTTAATTTAATAATAATGTCTTAAATTACTGCATAATCATTGTCATGTGCATATACAAATTTATACAAATTTATTGATGTGCCATTCATTTACTGATGTTGATCTTGCCATTCATTTTTTGCCTCAGTTGAAATGCATTCAACATACAGAGTTAAAAAATACTTAATAATGTTGCCATTCATTTAGTCAGTGAATAAATGCATTCCACCAATATTCATGGCATACTACAGACAATGCATATGTTTGAACCACCTACCATTCATTTTAAACACACCACCTACCATTCATTGAATTCATTCCACCTACCATGCCTCATTTTACACGCACCACGGTTGTTAAGTATTAATTTCCTCACCACCTACCTCAATAATTCACCCTCTATACCAGCTCAAGATTGTATACAAACTTGGCATAAAAAAATTCACTCTATTCACTGAATACCTCTGCCCACAGATTACCTCTATAAGAACACTCACTCTATTCACTGAATACCTCTGCCCACAGATTGCCTCTATAAGAACACAGTCACTGTATTCCCTCTACCACCACCTTCAAATTCAACCAAACCAAATTGCAATCCCAAACTCTGCATATTCACTATATTGTAAGTGTGAATCCACAGAATCAGCAAGGCAAACCATCTGAATCAAGAAAGCCAACATCAGCAGAACAAGAAGGCAACATCCCAAAACAGAGTATGGCACGGGTCAACCGACCCTTTGTTATTATTATTAATTTTTTTTTTTTTTTGCCTTTCAGTGTGCATGCTTTATTTGTTCGACTTTATGCTTTATTTGTTCAACTTTAACCTTCTCCAGCGCATAAAATTCATATTTTAATCAAACTACATTCATGTTCAATATTTTAAAATATAACGTCTCTGATTTTTAGTTTCAGTATGCACTTCTGAACAACAAACACTGCATAAAATGAAGTAAAAATTAATGTGCCATTAAGCATACACCAATTAGTATGCACTTTAGTATAAAAATGAATGAAGTAAAAACACTTTAATATGCATTCTAATATTAAAACACTGCAATATAAAAATTAATGTACCATTCTAAGCATACACCAATTAGTGCATAACATGAAGTAAAAACACTGCATAAAAAATGCTTTCCATTTCAGTATGCATTTTCCATTAGTATGCAAAACCAATTAGTATGCATACTAAATGCTTTCATGTTTTTCCATTATAATATGCATTGTAATATTAAAACTACATTCATTTGAATTCTAAGTTCATGTTTTCATTAAGAAACACTGCATATTTATATTCAGCATAACACCAGAACAACACCAAGCCAACTGTAATTCAGCTTTCATATGTAACACATATTCATTATAATTCAACAAATATTGACATCATGCCTAGAACTAAAAGAGCGAGACCACAAGTTGGTGAAAGTTTCAACCCTCCACAACGCCAAGAACAGCAGCCTCAAAATCAGTCATATCCTGCTGATGATTTTCTCAGTGAAGGTCATGAACTAGCCTTTCCTAACTTCTACAGCTGACCTATTGTAACAGGGAGAAGGGTAAATCTGCCACCTCAATATAATGCACTATTAGTTAGTAAACTTGAAGCAATAGGATGGCTAAATTTAATTAATTTACCTCAAAAGGTATATCCACGCTGGTATCTCTATTTTACGTTCACCTAAGAGCTACTCAGGAAGAAGATGGAAATTTTACTCTTTTGTCATATGTGAAAGGAAAGGGTATACAGTTTGATATTCCTACTTTGGCAAGCATTATTGGAGTTGATGTAGGTGATAAAAATATCCATTTTCAGACTGAGTCTAAGTTAGTTGATATTGTTGGTAATGCTATTCATGTATATACTATTATTTGTCAAAACATATTTATTGGGACTAGTTTACAAGCAAGACATTTAAAACCTTATCTTCGGATTCTCCACCGATGGATTGTAGAAAATGTCACTCCAAAAAAGGACATCATGATGTGGTCCTATATTTTAATGCCTATTTGTTATACTGTTTTGAAGTTGGCCATAAGTTAGATTTGTGTTACATAATTATGAAAGAAATGATTTTCGCAAATCAAGGTCAATTCACGGGCCGGTCATTACTGTTTGGGGAACTCTTGACAAAAATTTTCAAACATTTTAGGGTTCGCCTTGTAGATGAAATGGAGATCAAAATCCGTTCACCCATTACCTAGTATACAGTGATCCGTGCTGGTGCAGCCTCCAATTTAATGGGAAGTGTTAATGCTTTAGAAGATTCAGAAGATGAAGTCCCACCAGATGATGCTCCAGAAGATCCTCCTGCCAATGTGATGCCATCAACTAAACAGCCTCAATATTGGACTGAGTTTTTGGCCATGGAAGAACAACGTTATAATCAATGCGTTCAATGGGAACATCAAATGGCTAATCAGGTTAATTCGTTGGGTACTCAGTTTGATACATTTGCCACTGCGCAGAACTCATTAATTCAACAATTTGGTGAGTTCTGTGTGGACATTAAAAGACGTTATGAAGTGGCAAACAATCGCATAGATAGGATTGAGTATCGCGTAAATGACATATAGCATCACTACTTCCCTCCTCCAGCACCACCACCAGATAAGTGTTTGACATTATGTATTTGCATTGTTTTGTGTTTTGTTATTTTAACAACCTTTTGTTAGGTCAATTTGTTAAAGAGGAGGAGGTTAATTAAAACCTATTCAGTTATGACATTGGCCTATGCAATTATTATCACTTTATATTGTAGTTTTTCATTTTAATGCCTATTTGACAAAGGACATGATTATGTACATTCTGAAAATGCTACAAAAAGGTCATTATTCAGTTATGATTTTCTGGTATAAATCATGTTATAGTAGTCAATGGCCTTCACTTGAAATATCATTTTAAAGAAGACGAGTTAATTAAAAAAAATCCACATTGAACTATAGACCAAAGATCTCCCTATGCAAAAAACATGGCAACAATTACACATTGAACTTGAAATATGGCAAAAATCCATGGCAAAAATTCATAAAATCTGATGTTTCATAAAATTTGATGTTTAATAAAAATCCATAAAATCCATAAAATTTGAACTTTAACTATGGCAAAAATCCATAAATCCACATTGAAATTCAAAAATCCATAAATCGACATTCAACTTGAAATATGATGTTCCATAAATCATTATGTTCCATTTAATAAAATTGTGATTACATGATTACTTATCACATTAATAATTCCAATAAAACTAACCAATACAAGTTAGATGTAATATTTTTAGATAATAAAACCAATAGATGAAACCAACTAATATAGAACCTTTCAAGGCAATCTATTAGTTGTTCGAAATAAAATCTGTCGTTGAAGATCTTCGTAGTACGCCCTTTGCATAGGATTTAAAATTGTCATGTCCATTGATATTATTTTATGGTCTTCATTTCGTTGTTCTCTTTCATTCATCATAGGTAGGAGTTTTAGTTGTTCCTCCCTATCTTCAGCCCTTCTTCGATGCTCTGCAGCCTTCTGCTCACGGTCTATCGCCTTTTGTTCATCTCGCTCAATAGTTCTAGCGGAGATAGTTGATAACACTTCAACAATTTTGGATTGGTTGGCAGCCATTTCATCAAATCTACTATCATGCATTGTTTGATTCTTCAACTTCTCTTTCGCTGCCTTAGTACCAATTGGTCGTGTTGATGTATTAGATGGTTGTTCGTGCATCGCATTATTTTGGTTGGATTGAAATGCCTCATATTCAGTTGGTGGATTCGAACATGGATCAGCATGTTGCGTGCTTCTTTTGGGTTGTGATCGAAATTCATCCCACTTACAACTTCGACGCAAAATATCCCAACATGTATCAAATGTGAAGTGTTTTTTCTGTATTGCATGATACATCCACTTCGCTTCAGTGACCTACAAAAAAAAATTACAAACATTTCAATAACAAGTATACATTTAGAAAAGAAAATTGATATTTAATAACACAAATAAATTTTACCATATCTGCCTCAGTTGAATTTGTTCAAGAAAACCACAAAATTTATTACTTGCTTTTTGCATACCAGACCAACGGTGAGACAAAGAAATACGGTTTCGATTTGATTCACCGCTCAATTGTGAATTAAATAAACAAGGACTCGTTCCCAAAATATAGCCATAGTCTGACTATTACCAGTAATGTGATCTTGAGAGACTGCTAACCAAGATCTACATAAAATTTCATCTTCTATAATTGTAAACGCTTTACCACGAGAAACACGAGAAGTTTCTGAAATAAAATGATTATCACTGTTCTGCGTGTTCTGCTCTCGTGAAGTTTCTGACATAAAATTAATATGAATGTTGTGCTCCAACATTTGTGATTCCTCAAACATTTCAAAATCTTCCATAGTTTGAAAACAATACAGTACATATAATATCTAACTTACTGAAAAATATTAGAATGATATACACTCAACCTCAGAATCAGATAATTTAATCAGATAATATAAATTAAAATTTCAAGGGAAAAAAATTTCTAATGACACAAAAGAAACACAATTCACAGCATATAATGTAATGCTATTCTGAAAATGAAATACTATGTCAGCTTGATATACAAAACAGATATATTTTATAGAGTACATCATTAACGGTAAATTTTCAAAATACTTTGTCCATCCAACGGTAAATTATTGGAACAGCTAGTTTTGAAATATGTATATGAGATGTAACAATTTCAATTATATTTTGAAGGGAATTTAAATTTGTATCACCCTCCAAATTATTCATAATCCACAAAATAACCTATCTCAAAATAAACCAGTTCAAACCAACCTGTTCAAACCAGTTCATAACTATTGGCGCATAATTGATCAACCCGGTCGACCGGTTGGTCTATCAGCCGAGTAACCGGCTGGTTGACCGGTTCCTCTCCTCCACCGATCATGTAGTGAAGCAGTTCAAACCAACCAGCTCATAGTTCAAACCAACAAGTTCAAACCTGTCGCAGAATTGCTGAACCGGTCGACCGGTTGGTCAACCGGCCAGGCAATCGACTGGTTGACCGGTTCCTCTCCTCCAACGATCACACAGTAATTTGCTGAAATCTGGACACTGTTCTTAGTTTGATGATTTTTTTGTTGAATTCTCATTTTGATATCAAATTGCTGAAACCGTTGAAGTATCAAAAAGTGACTTTTTCACCAAAATTTAAATCTAATGTCAAGTTTGGTTCACCGTTGGAGATGGTCTAAGAGTCTTGAGTTTGTATTTTTGTATTTTGTGTGTACTAATGTTAATTATACTTTTTATTTTCTTCATTAAAAAATTTTTAAAAAAAAAAGATAAAAAGTTTCATTATGTTGTCGAGTTCTTTGGGGGAAAATTTTGACTATTATTTTACTTTGTTTATATCAAAAATATTTTAATGTAATTGTTTATTTTTCTTGATGTATATTAAATCTCTTTGACTGTAAGTTTTCTAAGAATTTTGGGTTTGTAGTTTTAAAAAGAGTATTAATTTTTCAAGAATTATTATTTTACTTTGTTTATATAAAAATTCTAAGTGTTCTCTATCTGTTTTTTAAATGAGTTTGTGATGTATAATCATTTTTATAAAAAACGAAATACTTTTTTTGAATTTGCACAAGGCACGTGCTCGGCCGCTAGTGTGTATATATGTATAATTCATCATATTTGAAATAATATTAGAATTACATGACACATAAAGATACGTAGAAAGTAAAGATTTTTGACAAAATATTTAAGTGATATAAATAGTTGGAGAGTAGATCATAAGTAGTGAGTAATATTAATTTAAATAATAACACTCAGGCATGCTTTTCTTTGTACGTGGTCAACCATATGAATGAATCCACTCTCTCTATGTCTAATGATAAAAAGAAAAAAATCAATAAAATAAACATAAAACATAGTCGAAGCGAGTACACAACCAAGCCAACATCACAAATAGTACCACATCACAGCCACTCAATCTACTTATACAACAATATTATCAAATATTAGCCCAAACTTTGTCAATGTCTACCTTAACCCCCACTTCATTATTCCAACATTATCACAAGTTACAGTAGCAATAATGGTCTTCTCTCATAACCTGCAACAAGGATTTAGAGGGAAAAACATGTGAGTTCAAGTGTTTTGTTTATAAGAATTTGAGAAAATGATCAGGCAACATGAAATCACAAATAAAATGCATGGAATCATTCAGATTATATATATTAAAAAAATGCATGAAATTTAAGAAATTATTGATAATAGGCAAAAAAATTCAAGTTTTATGTTTAAAAAAAAAAAAAAAAAAAAAACCAAATAAAGAATGCATATACAACGTGTATTCAATTTCGATTTCAACATGTGGGATACTCCAGTCCCATATTGGATAGATACTAATAGTCTAACCAACCATATATGGAATAGCCTATCCTCAACTATGTGAGGTTTTTTTTGAGAGACCATAAAGGTAAAACCGTGATGGTTGGTGGACTAGGAATGGCAACTGTAGCTCAACTTTTTCGTGCCCCCTTTCGGAAGACGAACTAGCCCTACAGTATCGAACTCCCGTGGTTCTAAATCTGATCTCACAAGTGCAATGTGAAATAGATAAATACCAAAGAGTTCCAATCCAGCAAATCTTTTGGAAAATCGATTTTGAATCAAATTGCCAAAAATGGACTGTTTTGCAAGATATAGAGTCGCCACCTAAATATTTTTGGGAAAATTTAGAAAACCCATGACTCGTGCCAAAGGACACGTGTCCGTCATCACCAGGATTGTCTCGGCTCGGGAACTTGGGTACGAGAGAGAAAGGTCATGAATTGAGCACCCCTACTCGCTCGATCAAAGATCGGCCTCTACTAATCATGATATGAATCTTATTTACAGTATATGCTCTTGTTCTAATTTATTAGGCTAGCATTGCTATGTGATGCGCACACACACAAGTATAGATTAACTTGCAAGAATTGGAATACTTGATTCATGTTTGTTTTGAAAAGAGTTTCAAATATGTACCACTTGAAAAGTGATCGCATATGAACATTACTCAAATTATTTCAATTCAAGCAATTAGCCTTCATCTACAGGCATTCAAGCAGTTTATAGCATTTAAGCAATTAGCCTCATGGCATGCATGCTAAACACGGCAACATCACACTCATGCAATATGCTAAAGCGAGTAAAGGCTCACCTAGTACTCCAAGCCAAAAGAGAAACTAGTTAGAAAAATGCATAATTCCTAACTATGCAATATGACTAATGCAACACATGAGATATGCAATCTAAATAGGCTCGGCTACTAATATGGTATATGAATCAATTTGATAGCATGCGGTCTAAGCACGTATTCAAAGAATGTTTAAACCAACAATGCAAGTTAGAATGATAAACCGAGCCTCGGTGCATGTAATACAAGTGAATGCAAACATGAGATATGCTAAATAAAACTTGATGTCCCTAAACTAACCATCATAAGCAAGAAAATAAAAGGGAGAAAGATGTGGGGTTGGAAAACATACACATTATTACAACATTGCGCCCTCACACAGGAGGGTTCGAATGAACTAACTAGCTAACTAATTAAAGCTAAAGTAATTAATTAACTATTACAACAATGAAATGAATAAATAGCTAAACTACTTAGCTAATTATTACAAACCAAACTAATTAACTATTCTAGCTGATTAAAATAATTACAACACGAGATAAATTAGCTATTCTAACTAATTAATTACAAAACTTTACAAAATTAATTAGCTACAACTAATTAATTACAACATGAAGTAACTAAATTAAGTACTCTAATTACAACTCCTCGGGAAATGAGAATGCTCATGCATGTACGGACTTTCCACCCGAAAAAGCCTCTATTTCTGCTGCCAAATGCCTCTATTGCACAGTAGATCACTTGCATTGATTTCCACCTCCATACCAACTACGTTTTGTTGGGGAAGTACATTGCTGAATTTTGCACTGGTGGCTGGCAGAGGGCCTGCCGTCCACTGATGATGGCCTGCCAACCACTGCTGACTGGGTTGTCCTGCTGCAATAGAGAGCAAATAGAGCAGAGGCAGTGTATTCTCAAGGGTTTGTTTGCACAATTTACCCCTTCTTATCATGAACAACTCAAAGGAGTAGTAAGCTTGGTTCACAAATCATCAATGGATGCAATTTCATTGGATGATGGCTTATGAACCAAAGTGTGCAAGTTCAATAAATGCAACAAAACAAGACTCTCAAAACCACCTCCCTATCATGGAAGATCAAGGGAAGTAGTTAACAATAAATCTTGAACTGTTTTCATCACTAATGAGTATGAAATGACTCGAGACTCAAGTGTTCAATTAACGTCCGATTGAACTCAAACAAGTTATTATCTTGCATCATTTTTTAGCCTCAATTTTATTATTTCATTTTAGATTACCATGCATTCTTTAGTCAATTGAGTCCAAATGGTGAATTTAAGTCCTCTAATGGAAAAAGGGCTTAAACCAAGAGTTATTTTAGGCATGAAAGAGATATCATATAATTAGTAATGAACCCCCAAAGCGATTAAATCATTAAGTATGACACCTCAATCTCATGCTTAAATAAACAAGTAGTGTGAAACCACTTTCAAAGCAAAACAAAAGTCAAGAAAAGAGGGAGGTTGCAAAGGTGATTAAGAGTGATCACAAGTATAGAAAGTCATAAATAAATGCAATCAACTCAAATAAGGTAGTGTCTAATGCCTAAAACACCAAACTCATGAGGACAATTACACTACAAGTATGCAATATAAGGCTCAAATGCAATGAACACTTAACAACAGTTCTAAAATAGTGCTAAATAAGTCCTAAAACAAGTTGAAATTAAGACAAAAATAGATAGAATGATAAGCTAAAACATAAAGCTATGTAAGCTAGTGAACAAGATGCAAGGAGGGAAGACTAACCCCTCTAATTTTGGACTTCGAAAAGTGTTTTTAGCCACTGAAATAACTCTAAAATTTAGTATTTAAAATCTCAAAAAAATGTGATAACAAGGTGGAAAACACAAGGGTAAAGGCCTTGAAAGCTAGGTAAAAAGAATGGTGAGCTACCCCTTCACCCTTATTGGTCTTAAACCACAAGTTTCAGCCCAAAATTTCAGAGTTTAGACAGTCCAAAAACAATACAAAAATGTGCTGGAATGAAGACAAAAGGAGCTAAAACAATAAGTTAAAACATGGAGCAATTTAAGCTAGTAAACAAGCCAAAGGAGGGGTGGCTAACCCCTCCATTTTTGGGACTTCAAAACCACTTTTTTAGCCTCTGAAAACCTTTGAAAATCAGTGGTAACAAGCTTAAAAAAAGTTGATGAAGAGATGGGAAACACGAGTGTAAAGGCTTAGAGAACAACGTTCAAAGAAGGGTGATTAACCCCTCTACCTTTAATAGCCTTAAACCACAAACTTCAACCCATAAAAATAGTTGAAAAACAGTTCAAAATCAGCAAGAAAAGATAGAAAAGAAGTAGTGTAAAGATGTTCAAAATTATACCTCTTGAAGAGGAATAACACTTTTGTTCACAAACTAACAAGTTCTCACTCTCAATGGCTGAAATTTGGACTTAATAATCTTAACAAGGAGAACTCCAATATTGGTTTAGGAAGTGTAGAGAGAGGGTGTATAGTTTGCAAGATAGAGATAGAGAGAGAATTTCAAGAATTGGAACTTTTGGAAAAAATTTTAACCCTAAACCATGGAGGAAGGTCCCCTATATATAGAAAAACAACCCCTTAGGTTGAAAATATCATGCCTGGAATAGCTGGAGCTTTTGGGGGACAGATGGCCAAAAACATCGGTGTTTTTCTCCAGTGGCCAGCAGGCCAGAAGTGTGAATTGCCGGCCACCAATAGTGGTCTACCGGCCACAGAAAATCTGTTTCCAAGCCCGACTTCAAATAGGCATATCTCCTTCATCCAAACTCGGTTTTAGGTCATTCTTGAGTCTAAATTGAAGCCCCGGAAGTCTACTTTCCAATGGTGGCAGCCTTACATTTAAATTCTAAGTGTACAAAGAGGTATGCCTAGTTTAGTGAATGTTTCTCATTTCTATCTTAATCGGATTGATGCCTAACTTTAAACGAGTATATCTCCCTCATCCGAACTTGATTTTAGGAGATTCTTGGGTCTAAATTGAAGCCTCGGAAGTATAATTTCCAATGGTGATGGCCTCACAAGTAAACTCTAAGTGTACAAAGAGATAGGCCTGATTTAGTGAATGCTGCTCAATTCTCTCTTACCGATTTTATGCTCAACAATTTCCCCAACTAGTTTTCTTCCCTCCCCTCCTATTTTTTTCAACTCCAAACCTATCAAGAAGATGTTTTTAAATATTTTTCAAAGATTTCACCTCTCTTCCATTTATTTCCACTTTATCCTTGCTCGGTTTATCGAAAAGTGTAACTTTTAAACGAAATACGAGCCTCGGAACATCGTAGAAACATTTTCAAAAATATTTTGAAAGAGCGGGCTTTAAGGTCTAAAATAGTTTTGGTGAAAATAGTTTTGGTCGAAAATGGGGTGTAAGGTTGGGATTTAGAAGCTTTTCTTGCTGAAGAATTCGAACGTTTGCACAGTATATCTTTCATCATCGAGAGAGCAATTTGAGGCACCTAAGTCTTAAGGGCGATCAAAAACGGAGTGTCTACAGCAACAGGCCGAGGCAATGGCGGGGATCACATCCCCCGTCCCTGATCCCCAATGGTGCAAATTCCCCCGTCCCTGTCCACGATCCCTGATGGGGAACCTATCACTATCCCCGACCCTGAAAATTCCTCGACTAAAAAAAAAAAAAAAATCAGAGAATGAAGATCCAAATTCAAAACACAGATCCAAATGAAGACCTATTCAACAATTGTGAGATCCAAATCCAAATTAGTGAATGAAAACCTATTCAAACAAAACACAGATCCAAATCTAAACACAAATTTTGAGATACATAACATCACAATAAGATCATCTTCTTCCAGATCTAACACTATTCAAATCTAAAAATTTGTGAGCTGAAATGTTAAAAAAAAAAAAAAATTCTAACGCTATTCAGATCTAACATTATTTAGATCTAACACTATTCAACAAATTTGTGAGCTAAAATGTCTAAAAAAACATTTAGATATGTTAAAAAAAAAAACAAAATCAGATCTGAATCCATATATATATATATATAAAAGATCAAGATTGATCAAGATTTTTCAAAAAAAAATCATAGATTTGTTCAAAAAAATCTTGGTACCATGATAGAATAGAAGTAGATCTTGGTCTCCCTGGCAGAGTAGATCTTAATCAGGACGATGTTGGGATGCTTCACTATCTTTATTATCGAGATCTCACGAATTAGTCCTGCAGCTTGGCCAACGGCGAAACCGATTGAAGACAGCGGTCTACGGTGGTGGAGGAAGCGTCATCGGCAGTCAAAATGAGAGAGAGAGAGAGAGAGAAGGTGAGGAAGAGAAAGAGAGATGCGAGGAAGAGAGATCGATTTTTCTTCGATCGAAGCACCACATTTTGAGATCTTATAGAGATGAGATGAAGGAGAATGAGAGAGAGAGAGAGAGAGAGTAGAGAGAAGAGAGAGTAGATATGAAATGAAAAAAGATGAAATGAAAGAGAGAGAGAGAGAGAGAGAGAGAGAGAGAGAGAGAAACAGTACATCAGAAAGTATATATATATATATCACTTCGGGGACAAACGGGGCCGAAGCTGGGGCTTGGACACTTATCACCGTCCTCAGCCTGAAATTGATCGGGGGAATTTTTTAATATCATCCCCGTCCCATCGGGGGTATTTTTCAGGGAAAAATTGTTCAAATTGAGGTCGAGGAATTGGGTCTCCATCGGGTCGGTTTCAAATTGCCATCCCTACTGTGGACCAAAAGCGTACCGTGATAGTCCACAAACCTAAAGCAAACAATATCAATATCACATAAATGGTGGGGACAAATTGTTCATATCATGAACTATATTTAAAGAATTCAAATTTTGTTTAAATCTTAAATTTAGGGAAATATTTAAAAATTAATAAGATAATAGAGAGCCTTTGATAAATCAATCAGTGCAAACAAAACACATAAAGAGTCGTAGTTATAAGCCATAATCACTATGGTAGTCCACAAATTATTATTGGCCAATATTCAAAATAGGGTGGGGATTTTAGGTCACAAAAATCACTAGAATAACTTTTATTTTATTTTATTTTATTTTCGTCATGGAGTTAGTAATATGTGGCATGCAGATTGCTACTATGATTTGCAAATAAACATTATGGATTGTAGGAGAGCTTGAATCCAATGGTTTTCCACTTCAATTCTCTACGATCCTATTTGTTTAAGCAGATTGGATTTATGGCATTAACATTTTTAGGTCAGTCCTAAGATTATTTATCATTTTGGATTGTTAATCTTGTCCTATGTTTGGATTGATACAGGATAATACGATGAGATTGATAGTCCGAACATCTCCTTAGTTCTTTATTTTGTATAAGGGATACTATGTCTTTATGTATTTTATTAGATTATTAGTCTAATCCCATAGCCAAGTCCATCCAAACAAATATGCCCTAAATGTAAAACTAGCAAGCACCTGGAGCTTTGCATACCATTTAGTTTCTAAGTTAGTGTTTGATATAGTGGAATAAATGTTGGAATGGTATGATTATTCCATTGAAATACTTATTTCCAAATTTGATTCAATAAAAAAAGAAAAAAGAAATGTGTATTGCAAATAAAATCACTATTTACCAATTTAGAAAAGGATAAACGATAGTTTTAATTTCTAAAGTATGTGTTTCTTGTCATTTTAATCCTTTAAGTTTCAATTTGTCATTTGATCCTAGGTCTAATGTTCGTCTATTTTGATAACGGGAGTATGGATAAAAGACGGCTTTAGTTCCAAAATATGTGTTCCTTATCAATTTAGGGCTGGTTTGGCATGACCTGTTTCAGTTAAAAAGTCAAAAAGTTATTCCAAAATCCAAAAATACATCACTATTCACTAAAAAAAAAAAAATTTTGAGTTTTTCTGTCAAAAGGACACACGAATTGACCATGCAATTTCTGGCAATGTATGTCGACCAAAAAGGCTTGATTCGGTGTGATTGGCACACACGGCTGTTTGGCCTGTGGGGGTTATCACGGGTCCCGTTTTGATAATTTGAACCGTTCAATGTGTAGAAATCGTCGATTACTATATGTCTGTAAAAAATCACATTGATCGGATATCAATAAAGGTATGATCGGATCATTTACGTACGACAAATGCATGGTGTTATAATTAATGATTGAAAAATAAATAAATCTGATCATATGGCTATCGATATCCGATTAATGTGATTTTTTATAAGTATATAGTGTTCGACGAGTTACACATTGAACGGTTCAGATTATTAAAATGGGACCCGTGATGACCCCTTCTAGGCCAAACAAAACCGTCAATACTTTGTACAAAAATTACCCAATAATTTTTACCCCAATACACTTTTGCGAATTGTACTGTGGGGCCCACCTGTCACTATTCACCTCTTACAGCCTTTTTTTATACAATTTTTTAATACACATTTTTTCAAAAAAATCCAAAAAGTTAACCCAAACCTCCATATTTTTTTCTCAACTTTTTTAGTCCAAAAAGCCAAAAAGTGCACTTTTTTAGTACACCCCAAACCAGCCCTTAGTCTCTTTAGTTTCAATTTTGTCATTTTGGGAATTGAAGACCAAAATGACAAAATTGAAACTTAAGGCTTTGTTTAGTTCATGGAATTGGAAAGAGATTTGGAAAGAGAAAAGGAAAGGGTGTGTGAACTATAGGTGAAATGTAGTTATATTTCATTCATATTTCACTTATATTTTCCCTTTTCCTTTTTAAATCTCTATCCAAATCCTTAAACCAAACACAACGTAAAAGAATAAAATGACAAGAAACACATATTGTAGGGACTAAAATTGGCATTTATTCAAAGATAAAATACTTTTTTCTATAATCAATCTAGACGAACGTTAAATATAGAACCAAATTGATAATTTTGAGAACTAAAATAACAAAATTGAAATTTAAGGGACTACATAAAAGAAATGCATTACTTTATAGACAAAAACTGTCTTCTATTCTTAAAAAAATGACTATTTTATTAGGTCATCAATGAATAGTCATTCTATAGTACCCAAAATCATTTTAGAGCTCGTTTGGAAAGTGGGTTGGCTTTTTGACTTTTTGGCTTTTTTAGCCTAGGGCTAAAAAGCCTGGTTTGGGAAGGGTTTTTGACTTTTTTGGTTTTTTGCACTTTTTTACGAGAGAAAGAATGTAATGATTATGGGTTGGATGTGATGTTTTGTCTTATTGGGCTAAAAAGCCTATTTTGTTTTTTGTGACTATTTTAGCCAAAAATGCCTCCAAACTAACTTCCCAAATGAAATAGAAAATACTATGGTGTACACTCTTTAAAAAGTGTATATCATATATATTTTATAATTAAATAAAAAATGACATAATTTTATATTTTTTGAGTTATTATAACTAAAGAAAATAAATATAATAACTAAACACAAAATGAGGCATAACTAAATATTTCATGAGTTATAATTAAAATAATATCATAATTAAAAAAGAAAACGATATAACTAAGGATGAATATGGTACACCTTTTCAAAGGTGTGTATATTAAAATTTCCTGATGAACTATTCTAAATATGTGAAATATCTATGCCAAATAATTGATAGTTTGGTTAAGGAAGGAGATATGAGTGCAACATATTTAGTTAAATCTGCAGTCGACAAATATTTTTAAGTAAAAGAGTTAACTATGAAACTAAACTATGCCTAAATCTAATTGGGTGAATTATAATACACCTCTTGAGGCTTATTTATAATACGGATTGTCCTCTGTAATTTTAAAAATTTTAAATATTTTATTATTACAAATTTTTTATTTAACAAAATTAATAGAAAAATAAAAATTTTAACTGTTCTCCAATCCGAATAAAATTAACTAAATTGTTGATATGAATATATTTATGACATTATTAAAAACTGTTAATTAACTTGATAATTTATTAATAAAAGGGTCATTTATTATGTGATTAGAAAGCTGAAGGGACATGATGTAATTTTTAAAACTACAAAAGATAATTTATATTTGAAGCAAAATTTAAAGGGTCCATTTGTAATTTACCCAATCTTGTTTTATAAATACAAAGCTCAACAAAAGAACAATGAAATTTATCCATGTTCTCTTGTTCGAACTTTGGACATATCCTTGTAATTAGAGGTGGCAAAAGGGCGGGTATATGTGGGTTAAAATAGGTTATGCATTTAAAGGAATCTAACCAAACCCATTCATTTAATAAATGGGCTCAAACATGTTGAGTTAAATTAGATGCGGGTTAGACGAATGAATCCAACAAACTCATTTACTTCCTCGCTTTTATTTTTCTATTTTTCTTTTTTTAAAAAAAGAATATTTTAAGAGAAAATTATTAAAAAGTCCAATCTAAAGAGGGTATAAAGCATTAGGTCTAGTGAATATCTTTTGTTCGTGAGAGATCCACAATTTATGAAATAATTTGATGAGAAATCCTTTTATTGTTTTGGAAGACATTTTATTTCCAATTTTACTCCTTATCTATCTATTTAATTTTTTTTACTATTTTTTCAAATATTTTTTATCTGTTTAATTTTTTGAATATTTGTTCAATTTTTTGCCCTTATCTGTTCAAATATCTATCCACATTTTATTATGTGTTAAGATTATCTTTTCAAAAAATTCTATTGGTTGAAATTCCTATCTGTTGAGATTCTATTTGTTCAAATTATCTTCTTAAAAAAATTCTTTCTGTTGAAATTATTTGTTAAAAAATTCATCTGTTCAAATTCTCCCTATCTCTCTTCCCACTATCTATACAAATAAAATTCAAATTCAACAACAACAACATTTTTTTTTATTTGTTCACTGATTAAAGAACACAAGACCAAATTGAAAACTATTTGTTCACTTCAAACATATCTGTGTTTGTGATATGTTCAATATCATCTTCTTCATAGCACAAACAAAAACAAAAGAAAAAAAAATTTTAAACATATATAATTACAACAACAGCAACAACCAAGATAAAAAAATAACAAAAAATTAATTATATGATAAAAAAAAATTTAATAGTTATTCATCCATTGTAACAAGTCTGAGTCCATAACAAATTTTGAACAATCCATTTTAATAGATCTGGGTCACCCAAGATCAAAAGCTCCAATTTTGAACATCCATTTAAAAATATCAGATCTTAGTCAACCCAGATCAAAATATTAGATCTTAGTCTCAGATCAAAATATCAGACTTATACAAACAAACAAATTTGTGCTATGTACCATTAAACCCTAGATTTCTCACCATGAAATCATTTTTCTAATCTTGTGTATTGGACTCAAATAGAGAATACTTGAATGTTCTTTGTTATTTGCAAACCTAAGATTTCTCACCATGAAATAAGAAAATTATTTGAAAGGAATAAGAGAGAGAGAGAGAGAGAGAGAGAGAGGGAGAGTTTGACTTCATTTTTATACTTTTGTTGTGTGTTGCACGCTCTCTTTTCAATAGATAACAACGATGTGGTCAACGGCAGTGGACGACGGTGGACAGTAGATGGTGGACGACAGATAAGGACAACGAAAGAGGAGGGTGTGAGGTCTGAGATTTGAGAAGAGAGAGAGAGAGAGAGAGAGAGAGAGATTCTATGGTGTGGTTAGTGGCAACAGATGACGACGGAGGAAGAGGGCGTAAGAATTGAGATCTGAGAGGATTGAGAGGCGGTGGTTCATAGATGTTATATTTTAGAGAGCGAGAGAGAGAGAGAGAGAGGGGAATAGTTGTAGAGAGATGGGATACAATATATATACACATATACACGGGTATTTTGGTCATTTCGTCTAGACATGTCTTTATTGCCAAAGTATTTTAGAGTGCACTTTTGGCTAAACAAAATTAAAATTTGGATTTATAGATCAAATGCCCTTATTTTAAACAAATTACTTTTTTTTTATTTAAAAAAATTACTTTTTTTTTTAAATAAATTATTTTTTTATGACGACGAAGAGGGTGTCGAAGCACAACTGGTCATGGTAGAGTAATGGCGGTGGTGGAGTGGCGACGATGGTGATGGCGATGGTGGTGGAAATGGTGGTGGCGATAGTAGTGGAGGAGGAGGTGGTGTTGGTGGTGTGTCGACGGCGTTGGTGGAGTGGTAGTTGTAACGCCTTAATTTTCATACTCAAATGATAATACAATAATCATGGCTCTTCAAGGTAAATCTAGAAATAAATCTCCACACTTGCATTACATGATACAAATAGTCTTCATGCGATAACACATTCACTTCAAATCAAATAACATAAACAAATAAATACCCTCATGGGTTTATAAGTTTCCAAGGCTTCGGCCTGGTTACACAAATTGGTTATTCAAACTACACATATATAGCCCTTGGCTTACAAAACAGAGTCACGCAAAATGAGAGCATTGTGCTCCAAACACACACACTTCCACGCCCTTAGTTGGGCAGATTCACCACGTCTTTTCCTGCACAAAATCCCATAGGGTGAGCATAAAGCCCAGTAGAAAATTCTTAACAAAGTATATACATTTTACACAAGTCTCAAGAGATGAATGCATATGCCATGTCATGCCCTTTTGAAAATAAAACACATCTTCATTTATTTGAAAACTATCATGTTTAATGATGCCATGCAATTTCAGCTGTTCAACATTTATCAATTTTGTTCAAGGGGCGGTAAATACAACTCTGGTAATCCCTAGGTATGTGTCTGCAAGTAGCCTATACAAGTACTACCAATTTGTCATTTTTACCAGTATTAACCGGAAGGCTCGACACCTATCCGCGTTGGTTTTCGATCTTTCACTCCAGACACTTAGGCCAACTTATCAATTTCATCTACACCACCTTTCAAGACTTATCATCGTACTTACCCCAAAACCATTTCATGAAAACCCGTTTTCCAATATTCGTTTCTCAATGCAAGGTTTTCAAATCAACGTTCAAAGCTCAACATAATCAAATAAATTGATATGCCCATGAAATGATTAAATGTAATACAACGTTTCTTCCATTTTCAATACTTCCGCACAATAATTCCATTGTGAACAAATCTCCCATTTCTCTTTTCAAAACAATAATATCACAAGATGAATATATAAACTTTGATTTCCAATCCATCCAAGAAATAACATAATTTCCACATTTAGGGCATTTTCAATAATTTAGTCATTTCAAGACTGCAACAACATTCTAAATAACAACTTCAAAAATCAAACTCTTCATATTTCATGAAACTCGTCATTTGTATAATACAAATCAAGCTTTTCCAAAACATTCCTTCATTTTAACCTCCCACGAAAATATGGCTATTTTATTTATAAAATCTCAACATCTTTTTAAAACTCAAACTTCTAGGTTTTCTCACCAAAACCAACCATCTCCAAGATACTTGAAGAAATCTCCACAAAACAACTTCCATCAACCATTATAGTTCAAAACCATAAATTTCTATTTTTAGAAGGAAAAAGAAAGTAAACCCACTTTCAACATCACTCATCTTCTTGGATCGAAAATCAATTTTCAAAACAAATTAAAGGATGATTTCGAAAATCATCTAGATCTTGCAACTATATATATAACTCAAAGAAAATTCCTACCTCAAGTTTGAAGAAGAAATGAGTTGAAACCCCAAAATCAACAATGCCTAAACTCGATCTTTACCACACACAACAAAGCCGTCAAGATGATTACCAACTTTGATGAAGAAACAATGGCAAAACTCTAATGGATCTTAAGAAATCAAGGTTTTTGATCTAGTTTGTGTAGAGAAATGTAGAGAGAAGGGAGAGGAAATGTTTTTAGAGAGAGACAGATACAACAAGAATGAGATACACTCAGCCTAAAGAGAGAAAAGAAGCAAAAATTTCGGATCTACCTACCACCACACCTCACTCCCACACTTGCCTTTTTAGCAGTGTACAAGCTGCTCTCCCCTAAAATCCGTACGTGCGGCTTGCCCTCCCGTTCGATCCCCGCCCTACTCAGCGAAGTGGCAAAACATGAAGGAATTAACTTCTGATACAACTCTGCAAGGCACAATTTGGGTGGAATTCGCATCTAAAGATTTGGAGACATTACCTGTTCCAAACACACCGCTACAACCCGATAACCAAAATACGAGAAATACAGGGAAACTAAGATACGTAACACCATTCAAAACCATACCAACCTGAGCCGGAACACTACAAAGAGACGGGTCAAAATCGGGATTGCTACAATAGTAGTAGTGGTGGTGGTGATGGTGGTGGATTGGTAGTGGTAGAGGGGAGGTGGTGTGTCGGTAGCGGCGGCAGTGGTGGAGTGGTAGTAGTGGAGGATGAAGAGATGGTGGTCATGGTAGTGGTGGTGGTGGTGGTGGAGAAATAGAGGTAGTAGTGGAGTAGTAGTGTAGAGGAGGTGGTAATAGAGTGGCGAGGGTGATAGAGTGGGGGTGGGGGTGGTGTGTCAGCGTTGGTTGCGGCGGCGGAGACGGATTAACGGTGGTAGTAAAGAGGGTGGTGGTGGTGGTGGTGGTGATGCTCGTGAAGTGGCGGTAGTGGAGGTGGATTGGTGGTAGAAGTGGTGCCCATTTAGATCGGCTTAAATGGGTACCCATGTCCAACCCATATAAATCCAATTTTAATTGGGTTGACAATGAGCAACCCGTTTAAGCCTATTTATTGATTGAGCAGGTCTATATAAGTTTTAAATGAGTATAATTGGATAGGCTCATCATGGGTTTGGGTTGAGTTTCCTATATCTACTTGTAATCAATACTCATATTTGAGTGGGTGGTTCTATTTGCATCCAAAAAATTATTCAATACGTTATATTTGAGTGAGTGATTCTATTTGCACTTAAAAAATTATTTAGTATGCCTAATTTCTTAGTACTCTATCAAATTATTTAGGGTAATAATTTACTCTCAGTACACTCTATATTTTTTTTCACAAATTATCCTTCAAGATGATATAATAATTCGTGATACACTCAAATAATAAACAAATCAATTCAAAAAAGACTTCCTCCCTTTCTTCATCTCTTCTTAGCTATGGTACTCCTCCACTCTCATCAATGACAAATACTGAAGAAGAAGAAGATGAAAAGTAGGTACGAAGAATGGAGGCAATACAAGCCCACCAAGTCATTACTTGCCTTCGTACTACCTAGATTCAATAGAGACGATGTGGACTTTGTTGGTTCCACTAATTGTGGTGGCTAACGTGGGTATGTTCGTTCCTATCATGTTTGTGAACAATTGCCCTAAAAATAATTTTGGTTTTGAAGGGGGTTGTGTTGCCAAATTTCTCGATAGATTCTCATTCGAGCCTCTCAGGGGAAACCCTCTCTTCGGCCCCTCTTCTTCTACATAATGTTTGCTTACCTACCCATTTTGGAAAACTGTGTTAATTGTTGTTATTTTGAATCTGGTTTTGAGTGTGATTCATTGATAAGTTCATCAACTTTTGTTGAAATTTCTGGTTAGGAGAATCCATTCCAATTGCAGATTGAAGAGAGAGAAGCTTAGACATAAAGTGGAGAAGGAGATTGAAGAGAGATAGAAGGTTTGTGAGTTTGTAGAGAGAAAGAGAGGAGAAGAAACAATAATGTTGATGATAATGGTGTGTTTTTGTGGGGTGGATTAGAGTTTTGGAGTGAAGAAAAAGATGAAGGGAAAATAATTAAAACTTAAGGAAGAAGACGAAAATGTTTGAATATGAAGAACACATATAAGTGATTAGGGTATACCATGAGGGGAAAAAAAAAAGAAAGAAAGAAAGAAAAAAAGTTAGAGTTTAATGTGTATTGTCCTGATTAGTGAATTTATATTAGGGTATATATACTCTAATAGAAAATTCAAAATTTTAGTTTCTATTATATAATAAAATCTAAAATTTCAAAATTTTAGTTAAGTGTACTAAGTTACTATTTGGATGTAAATAATCACCTTATTTGACTAAATGTAGAATAAATTTATAAAGAAAAAAAGATAAAAAAAAAAAAAAAAAAAAAAAAAGCAGATCACAGCTCTTTTCATTCAAATATTTTAGGCATATAATACATGTATCTGAACATTAATAAAAGGTGGAAAATGAGGTGAATTATTGGTCTATGAAGATTGGCTACTTCTAAAGGTGAACTATGCAGATTTCCAAAGTCACCAAACAAAATTTTGCAGCGAATCAATAATCATGATGATCTGGATGCATAGCATAAATTAAACAAAACAAAATTGTAGTAATCTACTTAAACTATTTGGCAAAATATATCAAGATTGACCAATAGAAAATCCAATCATATAGTTTATTTCAGTTCAAAACTAGCTTTTGAAACTAACTGCATTAACATTAGCAACGGTTTAATAGCTAATCACAGCAAAACAAATTTTTTATTTTGGTTTTGGTTGTGGTCAATGAAAGAATTCTATATGTATAACTACTGGTTCTTGAGTGAATTGCTCATAGTGTAACTCTTGCACAACAAGAACTGTATGTGCATTAGGCAGGATCCCAAGCAGAATATATATAATAACCTTTTACTTATTCTGTAATTAGATCGTAAACTTTTAAAGATATAGAACCAGAAAAAAGCAACAAGTACCAGAGAGTATAATACATTCATGATAACTAACAAATTAAAATCATTAAAACTAAGAATGAGCATCACATACCTGAAAGCATAATCCATGTTTGCTAATTTCTTCTTCCACCTTGTCTCAGCATTTTCAGCGTTTTATGCTTTTTCCTTTCAACAATTCTTACAAACAATTTTGGTTTTCCAGTTAAGAACATGAGAAATCCAATAACCAATCCCAATGCTAGTCCACAGCCATACCCCATTACCACGGCTTCCCAAATAAATCCACCTATAAAATTTGAGTCATCTTCCTGTTGTAATCGCACCCCTGGCAGAACTTGTGGCTGATTATCTTTACATTCCTTTGACAATGGAAACCCACATAATCCTGAGTTCCCAACATATGAATCATTTCCAAATGTATCAAATTGTTTCCCCCGAGGTATGGGTCCATCGAGATGGTTCCATGAAAGGTTAAAGACCTCAAGAAATGTCAAACTCAATAAATGGTTAGGAATTTTTCCAATAAGCTGGTTTGAAGACAGATCTAGTGATTCCAGCTCTGTCAAGTCTCCTAAAGATGATGGAATAAGGCCTGTAAGGCTATTATGAGATAAATTAAGCGCTATGAGAGAATTAAGCCTTCCGATCACATTTGGAATATCTCCACTGAATTTGTTAGATGATAAATCAATTGCTGTGAAGATAGTCAAAATTCTCGTTAAATAAATATCAGACCCCTTCATCGTCACCGTAACAGAATATTTATAATATGATCGAACAGTCAAATATTTTTCACTTGGCATAGTTTTATTCCTCATATTTTTGAAAAAATTGAAATATCTCTCTGGCAAATGACCAGTGAACTTGTTGTGGGAGAGGTCAATAATTCGGAGTTCAGGGAAAGAGAGTTTTGGCTTGGAAGTGTCTATTGGACCATGAAAATTGTTGGATCGCAAGATAAGAACCTGTAAATTTGGAAGAGTCCCCAACCAGTATGGAAAAGTGTCATTTATCTTGTTGTTTCCGAGGTCTAGAACTTGTAATTGTCTACAATTGGCTAAGGATTGTGGAACTGGTCCTTCAAATTGATTTCCATTCAATTTAAGACTTTGCAACCCATTATCTTTTCCAAATATTGAGAGAAAATTACTGAAGTATCCCAAACATTGTGGAATTGCACCACTCAAGTGGTTGTGAGACAAATCAAGGATGTAAAGGGAACTCACATTGCAAATTGAAGAAGGAATCTGTCCGGTGAGTTTATTTTGTGAGAAGAGGAAGTAAGATACAGAGGGTGGCGGAACTGGGAGTGGTCCTTGAATCAAGTTGAAACCAAGATCAAGATAATCAAGGTTTTTTAGATTTGAGAATGTTTGTAACTCTACAACACCACTCAAATGATTTGACAAAAGATCAAGTCGGTTCAAATTCACAAGATTTGAAATTGACTGTGGAACTGGGCCACGTAGTTCATTATGATTCAAGTCAATGTGCATCAATTTTGATTTATGCTGGAACTCAGGAATTTGGCCAGTTAGTCGATTACTACCCAGGTATAAGTCTGTCAATGACGGAAGATTCAATAACGACGATGGTAGTGTCCCATTCAGTGAGTTATTGTGCAAGTAAAGTGTTTGTAGGTTGTGTAGCCCACTAATGTTGGAGGGAATGGGACCCATTAGTTCACTACTTGATAAAACTAAAGCAACAAGTTTTGTCAGGTTGGCTACCCCATATGGAAATGGACCATTAAAATTGTTATCTCCAAGTCCTAAAAACTCCAGCTTTATCAGCTTACCGATAAAATTAGGAATTTTTCCATGGAGATTATTTCTAGAAAGATCCAAGGAAACGAGCTGATTAAGATTTGAGAGAGTAAATGGGATCTGACCGTTGAAACTATTTCCCCAGAAGGATATAGAATTGATCTGTGTAAGGTTCCCAAGTGATTCAGGAATGGACCCGGAGAATTTGCAACGACGGAGATCCAAGTGAATGAGTTGATTAAGATTTGAGAGAGTAAATGGGATCTGACCGTTGAAACTATTTCCCCCCAAGTATATAGCAGTGATCTGTGTAAGGTTCCCAAATGAATCAGGAATGGACCCGGAGAATTTGGAATTGGCAAGATACAAGAAATTCAATGACTTGAGATAGCCAATTGAATCAGGTAATTCTCCAGAAAAACTCGAAAACCCGAGATACAACTGCTGGAGGGAACTACTACTATTCCAGTTTACTTTGGGTAAATTACCAGTGAGATTATGGTTCTCTCCTAAAAAGAGAACTTGCAAGTGTGGAAAGTGAAAAATGCTATCCAGTAATTTCCCATACAACCCAGTGGAAATAAGATCGAGATATGTCAAAGAAGACATATTGGTCAAAGACATCGGTACAATTAAAGATATGTTTACATAAGAAAGGGCAAGTTTTTGCAATTGGGTTAGGTTTTTGAGCATCATTCTGAAATTGTGTGGTTCAAGTCTTAGTTGATCATCATAAAAGGTTGAGAGATCGAGTGAAACTAATTTGGACAGGTGGTGAATTTCTGATGGGATTGAGCCTGAAAAACTGGAACGAGATAGGTTGAGATGTGTCAAACTGGCAAAGTGACCAAATGCTGATGGAATTCGGGAGTAATTGAAGTGATTGAAGGCGAGATTGAGGCGCTGGAGGTGAGAGAGTTGGAAGAGGGTACTGTTAGGATGTATACTGCCATAGAGTTGGCTACAACTGAGGTCAAGCCCAATCACGTGACCCGTCAGACCATCACACGTGACTCCTTCCCATGAACAACAATCAGTACAACTCTTGTTCCAAGATAACATCTTTGGCGAAGCCAAATCACCGCAGAAAGAAGAATTAGATGCAGAGCTGTTTATAGTAAACATATGCTTGAATTGCAACAATGCAAACCTCTGGTCAGGTGGACACAAATGACGTGTACAAGTAGAAAAAGAAGAGATAGATGATGAACAAGAAACCTGATGATATTGCATGAAATACAAAAGGAATTGGAACAACCATATCAATCGCTCCATTTTTTTTTTTTTTTGGTTTTGTTTTGTTGTGAAATAGGAGAAACAAGTACGAGGGTTCAGAGAAAAGAAAGATAACAGGAAGTGGGTACTGATTTATTAGTCTAATTCATCCCTTTATATAGGAAATTTTTTAAGGTAATTACTAATAAATCCTAATAATTAGATTTAATTTCTATTAAGTCCTATTGGAAGTTAATTCAAATTGTCACTAAAAATTGACAATTAGTAATATTTTTTTGGTTAAGATTTTTATAAATTATCATTAAAACTTGCAATTAGCGACGTTTTCCTGTGATGAATTTTTCAAACTGTTGCTAAAAGTTGAAAATAAGTAGTTTTTTTTTGTGACGATTTTTTAAAATTGTCATTAAAATTTATAATTAGTAACATTTTTGTTACAAAATTTTCAAACTCTTACTAAAAATTAACAATTAGTGATGTTTTTAATAGTGTTTGATGAAAAACGCATTTAATTATCACATGACTTATTTGATAATAAATCCACTTAATATGACCTATACAGAAGTCCACCAAAATTTTATGGTAGGTTCTTTGTTAAAAGGTGTGTATTACATGTTATGAGCATTTGTAGTATTAATTATGAATTATGTTAGTGTTTGGTTATGAGATTTTGTTAGTGCTAATTCTGCATTTTGTTAGTATTTAGTTATCAGATTTTGTTAGTATTAAGAGATTACTATTCAAGTTTAAAAATTAGATCCATTTTAAAATTCAATAATGTGATAATTAAGATATTAAACACAACATTCTCTCTTGTGTATTTTATAATTATCAACTAGTCATATCACTCGCATATCATTGCGTCTAGAAAATAGATCTAAAAAGAGTTTGTATAACATTTTTCTAATATTAATTATGAATGGAGAGAATCAAAGTTTGCCAAGTGCAAATGTCATAACTGGGGCATATAATAACAAGTTGCATTGAGGACGTGGAACAGTAAGAACTACACATGTTATACTTGAAGATTTCAATATCGCTGTGAAAGTTTAAAGCGACTAGTTTTGATTTACTTTGGTAATTTAAATCTAATTGTACATCTTATATAATTAATTGAAAAAATTATCTATGCAAAATATTAAATTCAACCAATATAGATTGTTATATCATCAGATCATTTTTTATTTATACAGCGTACATGTATTTAAGAATTGATCATTCATTTGTTATAATATATATATATATATATATATATATGATTTGATCATGTAAATACTTATGTTTGCTTATTCTAATTTTTTGCATGCATGTTTATTTTAATTTGTTATGTGAGATGAATGGTTTAGATTAGGAGATAGATTTTAACTTTAACAAATTTGACTCAACAAACTACTACGGTAAATCACATGTTTAAAATTATGGTTGTGTAAGGATAGAGTTGAGCTATTTGGGTTAAAATAGTCAATAAAGACAAAATATGTTAAAATAGTTAGAAAGACAAAATGTCACATTCAGCCAATAATTGTTTCACTTTTTTTCTCACCACCATCAAATCAACTACAAAAAAAAAAATAAAGAAAAAAAAAGAAAAGAGCAACAACAACTATTTTCCCAAACAAGGCCATTATTAGTATTTAGAACTTGTTTGATTGGGTGAATTAGAGGATAGAGTTGAAATTGTTAATCCGTAAGACTCACATTCTAGTGTTTGGTTGTAATTTTTGTTATTCGGATTAGATTTCAATACATATTATATCCAACAAAATTGGTAAGTTCTCTAACTATACAACTATAATACTACAAACTAAACGTATAATTTAGATTACATATGCTTTTATATTCATTGCAAAATAAATATGGACAAGAGGAATTATATATTGTACTAATCCATATAAATAACACATTCCACGCTAATTCAATAAATTATCAATTATCTCACTATTAATCTTGCTAATTAAACATGATATATGTATATGATGCTTTCCCTCCTAAGGACACCTTCCACGAAATAAATTAATAGAAAAAAATTTAAATTTATTTTAAATCACTAAATTCATCATATTTGAACAAAAGTGTATTATGTTTCAAAATATGACATAAATAATCTAATAATTTTGAGCTAAAAAGCCACCAATTTTTATTTATTTTTAATTAATGGAAATTCAGTGTTTGGGGCTGAAATTTTATGTAATCCAATGAGCTACGGCCTACACATGATGAGCAAGAGTTGTCAATAAATAAAGGGTTAATTACACTTTTTAGCATTATAGTTTGATTCAAATTTTTACTTTAATTCTTGTAGTTTTAAATTGAGTAATTTGATCCTTAATTACATTTCGAATCTAGTTTCAGCATGATACTTTTGATCAAGTCGAATTAAAGTTAACAATTTTAGAACACTTGTAAGTCTCCTGAGATGTACACATAAGAAAAATTAATATTTTAAAGTATATCAACCAAATTATTTAGTTTGAAATTATATGAAGCAAAATGAAATTTGAATTAAAGTATAAAAGGTAAAAGTATAATTATCCCATAAATAGATATAAATGAATGAAACAGTGCAGGCAAAAGCTGTTTGAATCTTATGGATATTGACTTTATTATTATTATTATTATTATTATTATTATTATTATTATATTGTTTGATCTCTTCTTTTTGCATTAAAAAAAGAAAATAACGACTGTTTTTGAAATTTTCATTATTTGTTCACTAAAAGAAATTTTTATTAACTTTAGTTTTTCATTGAACACATTTTAAAGATGAAATCAAACGGATTATTTTCTTAATTTCCTTTTTTAAAATCTATCAAAAAAGATTTACATTGAACATAAAATTGGAAAATAAATAAAACTTTGAAATTTGGCGTAATAATTAGATTTAACTATTTGGAACAATTAGATACAATCTTTTGGTTATTTACCTATTAAATCCTTTTATTTTTCTTTTATTTATTTATTTATTTTTGGGTATATTGCGTTGGCCAATTAAAATTACACACAACTTAATAATTTTATTTGGACTTATTATTTGATTATAACATTTTGTGGTGTTTGGTTATAAATCGGAGTGGATTTGGTTATAAGATTTTGTCTTGTTTTGTTTTGAACAGAAGTAACTTTGGTTTTGAGATTTTCATTGTATTTGTTTAGTGAACCAATTTAATTTTGCTTTACATCACTCATCTCATAATTAGTGTCATGCTGTGTTGTAAAAGAAGACAGAAAGTGAAGAGTCTCACTATTTTAACTAATAAAATTTAAATAGAAATACCACATATATTGGTTTGTGTAACAAATTATAATTTCCCCCTTCACCTTGGACATTTTAAAGGATATTGGTTTGGCTAACTCTTAACTAATACCAATTTCTCATCCAAAATTGAAGACCAGACTATCCAAAACTAGAGACCAAACTATATGCCAAATTGGAGATGACCAAGAAGACCCGTCCTTCTTGAACTGCATAGAAAAGTCTAGCTCATGGAAAAAGATTTTCAAGACGAGCGTTAATTGCGTAAAAAATTCATTCAACAATCAATAAAATAATTGAGGCGTTAATTGCGTAAAAAATCCATTCAACAATCAATAAAATAATTGAGGAAGCAATTCCAAAGGAAGGACTCATCAAGAAAATATGGTGTTTTAGGTTCCATTCAATAAATAAATATTGAATATAATGGTGATATTATGTGATAGTGTCACTATCTAATGTGTCATTTCACTTATTGCAGAGACCACAATATGGTTGGACTAGACTTGTCTACTTAATTTCATTTGTGATTTTCTATTGCTTAAACAATACTTAAGATGTGAAACTTGCGCCAAAACAGGTAAGGTGTGTTTGAAAATAAAATGGACTTGACTACATACAATTATGGGTAAATTATGCAAATGGTCCCTATAATTTACACGATGTGTCAATTTGGTCCTTATTGTTTTAACTTGCTCGATTTTACCCCTTAATTTAATGGATCGTGTCATATTGGTCCAATAAATAACGGCCATTAGGTTTGGTGGATGGAAAGACATCACATGCTCACAAAATGTGTCAATTTGGTCCTTATAGGTTACACAATGTATCAATTTAGTTCTTGTAGTTTACTTGATATGTCAATTTGGTCCATATTATTTTAATTTGCTCGATTTTGACAGGGAATAAATTGACACATCGTGTAAACTATAAGGATCAAATTGACACATCGTTTGAGTTTCTGTCCACCAAACCTAACGGCAGCTATTTATTGAACCAATATGACACAATCTGTTAAATTAAGGGGCAAAATCGAGCAAATTAAAATAAAGACTAAATTGACACATCGTGTAAACTACGTGGACCATTTGTATAATTTACCCTACATTTATATATCATTTGGTTTCTTATAAAGGAAAAAAAATAAAAAGACAGAAAGAGAAAAGATAAATGAAAAAGGTAAGACCAAAATATAAACTAATTTTGACTCATTTGATAAGTTTTCATTGGTTCTATTATAAAGCACATTTATCTAACGCCAATCATAACCTACAATGCGAATTACAAGGACATCAATAAATAAAGGGATAATTGAACTTCTAATCTTTATAACTTTATTTAAATTTTATTTTGATTCTTATAATTTTAAATTAAACAATTTGATCCTATAATTTAAATTTGGTTTCAGTTTGATTGTTTTGTTTAAATTGGAGATTAAAATTAACTATTTTGGAACATTTGTTAATCTCTTAAGGTATACACATAAAAAAAAAAATAATAATAATGAAAATTTAGATGGAATAATTAAATTGAACATCATTTTAAATTGTTATAGTTGAATCCATAGAAATCAAAATTTGAAACAAATAATTAGAAAGTTAACCATCATCAAACCTAATAGCTACACAACTAACCAATAAATAAATGGGTTTGGTTATAGTGTGCAACTTACACCTTACACCTTATACCTTACACTTACACCTTACGCTTACACCTTTTGTGAAAAATTAAACCTTACACTTACACCTTTTTTGAGGTTGCACACCATATGCAACCCACTTACACCTTACACCTTACACTTACACCTTATACTTATATTTACACTTTATACTTACACTTTTTGTGTAAGTGACACATGGTGTGCAATTGCACACTTAAGAAAAGTCCTAAATAAATATAAATGACTGAAACAGATGGTACAAGCGAGGCTATTTTGTTTTAGGAACAAAAAATATATAATATATTTAAGTAATAACAGTAGCATGTTTTTGTCAATTCGTGCACAGTTCTAGAAACTTCAGAGATACAAGCATCGCTAAATGAGGCAAATTACCTCTTGTTTGAAATTTGGACTCAAAAATATTGTTTGGGTCTGTGAGGCTTATCATGAATCCGTTTTCATGATATGAACCGTTCGTTTTGTTGTGTACTTCGTGTATTTCATCTAAAAAAAATGAGGTCAATCCGATAACTGTAACTTATTCAATTTATTGCATTTATCACCAAAAAAATGTACAGTTTATTTTAAAATCACAATTATCGTTTTTTTTTTATTGAAAAACGTGATAAATTGAATAAGTTACAGTTATTGAATCAACTTTTTTTCTTTTCTTTTTTTTGGGATGAAATACACAACAAAATGAAAATAGAAGAGAAATGAATATTGAAAATCAAGAACTATCTAAGAATGAACATTTTCGTTATTTAAGCTCGATTATTATAATGTATGGGGAGATTAAAGAAGATATGGTCCATAGAATTAAGGCAAGTTGGATTAAGTGGATGAGTGCGTCTGTGGTACTATGTGATAAGCGAATACCCATTAGAGTAAAAGGAAAGTTCTATATAACGGCTATTAAATCAGCAATGTTGTATGGGACGAATTGTTGGACAACTAAAAAATAATTTGTAGATAAGATGAGTGTTGCTGAGATGAGGATGCTAAGGTGGATGTGCGACAAAACTAAAAGAGATAGAATTAGGAATGAATATATTTGTAAATAGGTAGGAGCAACACCAATATAAAATAAGTTGAGAGAGAATAGATTAAGATGGTTTGGTCATATACAACGAAAACCAACAAAGGCAATATTGAGAGATGCGATACAGTTAAGGTAGATGGAAATGGTAGGCATTATAGGAAAATACGCCTTTGGCAACTAAAAATGCCGACTAAAAAAATTTAGTTGCCAAAATATTTAGTCGTGAACAACAGCAACTAAAATATTTGGTGGCTAAATATGACACAAAACGGCGACAAAAATATTTGGTCGCTAAATGTAGTACCATTTGCGACAAAAATTTATTGGCAACTAAAAATGTTCGTCACTGAAAGTTGAATTCATTTTTATTTGGGAACTTTTGGTGACTACAATTTAGTCGCGAAAATAGTCCATTAGCGACTCAGTCAACTTTAGTAGTCAAAATGTAGTAAATTAGTGACCAACTTTGTTTTAGTCGCCAAATACTTTGGCCGACAATTTATCTCCGACTAACTAGGCTACAAAAATATTTAGTCGTTATTGACTTTTGGCAACTAAAATGAGACTTTGGCCACTAAGTTTTTAGTAGCCGAAGGTGTATTTTCTTGTAGTAGGGGTAAACCTAGATTGAGGTGGGATAATATAGTGTAGACACCCCATTTTTGACCGACCTTAAGACTCAGACGTCACCGATTGAGCGCTCGGTGATGTTGCATACTGTGCTCGTTCAGAAGTCTCAGAGTCGCGGCCGTCCCGCCTCCGGACTTAGAACTCTCTTCATGCCTTGTCTCGGTTTGCGAACTGCACTCGATTTTCTCTGTTTTCTTTCCTGAGGGAAGGGAGTGGTCCCGTAGACTATCTCCCAGTGGCCGTGAGCTACTTTTTGTGGCCGTAGGCCATTTTGCCCATTTCGGAGCCCGGTTCCCGGTTTTTGGAGCCGTTAGGCCGTGTGCCTCGGTTCGGGACCGCCCAACCATCTCCGATTTCTCCAGTTTTTGGCATGCATCTCATTTACTCCCATTTAAGGGACACTGGGGCCCCCGATGCCCACTTCGTGGCCGTATGCCACTTTCGGTGCTTACAGTCGGTTTTCGGGATCCCGAACCGCGCGGTTTTGGCCCCGAGCATTCATTTTGCATCGATGTCTGTTCATTTTTGGCAGACACCTCTGTTTGGTCCTTCCGAGGGACACCGGGTCTTCGAGACCCGACCCACTTCGAACACCACTTCGGCCCATTTTCGATCCCAACCACGCGGTTTTGGCCCCGAGCATTCATTTTGCATCGATGTCTGTTCATTTTTGGCAGACACCTCTGTTTGGTCCTTCCGAGGGACACTGGGGTCTCTGAGACCCACTTTGCAGCTGAACACCACTTCCGGTACCCGGCAGCCCATTTTTGGGATCCCGAACCACGCGGTTTTGGCCCCGAGCATTCATTTTGCATCGATGTCTGTTCATTTTTGGCAGACACCTCTGTTTGGTCCTTCCGAGGGACACTGGGGTCTCTGATACCCACTTCGCAGCGAACACCACTGCGGTGCCAAGCCCATTTTTTGATCCCAACCACGCGGTTTTGGCCCCGAGCATTCATTTTGCATCGATGTCTGTTCATTTTTGGCAGACACCTCTGTTTGGTCCTTCCGAGGGACACTGGGGTCTCTGATACCCACTTCGTGGCCGAACGCCACTTTCGGTGCTCATAGCCCATTTTTCGGGACCCCGAACTTCGCGGTTTTAGCCCCGAGCATTCATTTTGCGTCGATGTCTGTTCATTTTTGGCAGACACCTCTGGTTGGTCCTTCCGGGGGTCACTGGGTCTCGAGACCCACTTTCGACGAACACCACTTAGGTGCGTGACCCATTTCGGACCCCGCGGTTTTGGTCCCCGAGCTTCTTTTGCATTAGTTTTGTTCAATTTTGGCAGGTACCTCTGTTTCATCATTCCGAGGAACACTGCGGTCTCAGATGCCCACTTCGTGGCCGAACAAAATCTTTTTTATTTGCCCTCAAAATATCTAGATATTTTGCCCTCAAAATATTTAGATATTTGGGGAAAGATATTTTGACTCTTTTTGGCCATAAAACCAGCAGCTTCCAGCTGGGAGACGGGTTAGAAAAAAACCTTTGGGAGCTCCATACACACGGCTCATCTCTCTCTCAATTTCCAAGCTTCAAACATCCAAGTTTTGGTCCTATTTCTTCATCAACTCCAAGCTCTATCATCACCATACCATTTCCAGCAGCAATGGAAGAATTCCAGCAGCTAGGAAACATCCATTCTTCAAGCAAAAGGCAGCCAAGAAGTTGTCTACAAGGGTAAGTCCTCTTTCCCTCTTTTCTAGCCCTATTTTGGCTCATTTCTTAGACCTATTTGCTTGTGGTTTTGAGTTCCGAGATTAACTGGAAATGTCACTATTTTGAGGTGTTCTTCATGTTTGTTTAAGGTCTCAACATCATTTGGGGTCCCTATCTAATGCTTGTTTCAATATCTCATCATATGCCATTGTTTTTGCAAGCTTTCTTTGACTCATGAGTATTCTGATTTTGAGGCTGACATCTACTGTAAATATGCATATTTTGGGCTCCTCTTCAATGTTGTAGAAGGAAATTTTGCTGTTTGAATTTTCTATATACTACTTGTCTCAAGACCTCTCTTTGGTTCATTCTTTTGCATGCTTTGTTAGGCTTATTTGGATTCTGTTTTCGGCCTTCATCAGGCTTAGAAATAGTCTTAAAATGGCCTCCTCTTCATGTTTTATTAAGGGTCTTAGGCCATTTGATGATTGTTTTTGACACCTCCTTTGTATTCCTTCTTTTTTTCCGTAAAATTGCATGCTTTGTTAGGCTTGCTTAGCTTCGGATTTCAGCCTTCATCAGGCTTAGAAAATGTCTTTTTTTGGTCCATTCTCCAAGTTTTATTAAGGGTCTTAAGTGGTTTGATCATTGCTCATGATACCTCTCTTTATAGCCCCTTTTTGCATGCTATGTTTAGCATATATACATACTGATTTAGAGGTTGTCATCTCTTGAATTTGTGCATATTTTTGTTCCATCTTCAATGTTGTAGAACTGATTTTTTGGGTTTGAGCATTGTACATATCACTTGCTTTGTAATTCCCCTCTTTTACCGTATTTTTGCAAGCTTTTGTTTCCATACTTGTGAGCATTATTTGGCCTTGCTTTGTGCTAATAAAATGCTATTTTAGGGGCTGCCTTGCCACTGTTTTGCATTCCATGTCCATATTCTGTATGCTTAATAGGGTCAGAGGCCATTTCAGTGCATTTCATCGCATTTTGGGCATCGGTTGCAATTTTATCATAATTTGGGGGCTGTTTTTGCATTATCTTAGTTGCTGAATTTTGCATCTTCCTTATGCCATTTGCTACATCTCATTCGCATGTCATTTTGGTGCTTTAGAGCCTCGCCTCGGTTTATGCGAGTCTGCAGGCGCAAGATTTCGAGGCAAATTTCGGACCTATGTGAGTGTGGTTGAGGCCCTCTCATGTTGGCGTAAGCCCAATTTGCATTTTCATGCTTGTATGTGATTGCCTCGGTTTGCGTGCCTGTGTGCACGCATTTCGAGGCACTTCATTTTTATCCGACGGCATCCCATGTGAGTGCGGCTGAGGCCCTCTCATGTTGGTATAAGCCCAATTTGCATTTCGCATGTCATTCTGCATCGCCTCGGTTTGCGTGTCCGCGGGCACGCATTTCGAGGCAGCTTTATTTTCATCCGACGGCAGCTTATGTGAGTGCGGCTAAGGTCCTCTCATGTTGGCGTAAGCCCAATTTGCATTCCGTATGCCATTTCATCCCATTTCGTCATCGCCTCGGCTTGCGTGCACGATTTCGAGGCATTTGGTGCCGGTTTACCCGATTTGCATTTGTCATCGCCTCGGCTTTGCGTGCACGCATTTCGAGGCATTTCTGCCGGTTATCCGATTTTGCATTTCACGTCATCGCCTCAGTTTGCGTGCCCGTGTGCACGTATTTCGAGGCACTTCGGTTTTATCCGATTTGCACTTCATATCATCACCTCGGTTTGCGTGCCCATGTGCACGCATTTCGAGGCACTTCGGTTTCACCCGATTTGCATTTCATATCATCGCCTCGATTTGCGTGCCCGTGTGCACGTTTTTCGAGGCATCTCATTTTCATAGCATTGAGCATGCTAGGTTGTATATTAGTTGCATTTCATGCATATCATGCATATCGCATGGGAAACGAGGTACATTCCGTACTCCGAGTGACGGAGTGTGTCTCAATTCCCCAGTTACCGACACTCCGGATTACCCATGATGGAGTTAGGTTTTTGTTGTAGCATTCATCTGCATTCATCCCATATTGAGTTGTGCAATCCGATTCCTCTGCCATCATGCATCGGTATGCGTGATTGGTGGCACGAGGATCGAGGCATGCATATATTTGTGAAAATACATTGCTATGCCCTTTTCTTGCTCTCTGTTACAGCAAAACTGAGGATCAACAACTCTTTGGAGTCCGGCGCACATTTCGAGAAATGCTGCAAACAGGGGCTAATTGGGGCATCCCAGTGGATTTCCGCACAAGGCAGCCCAACAGGCACTAGTCATCAGAAGCAAGGCAGTCCCTGGCTTGCATGCCAGTTTTATCGCTTTCCTAGCTTAATTTGTTAATCTGTGTTATTTCGGACTGTAATATTCTTTAAATTTGGGTCTGTATTATTTATTCGGACCCTCTGCGCGAGGGCACAATTGTAATAAGTGTGCGTGAGTGTGATGTATGTCTTCCAACCCCCATTTCTTTCTCCCTTTTATTTACCCGCTTACGATGGTTAGATATAGGGCATATTTCAATTAGCATACAGCATGACAGCATGTTTGCATCATTCATCTGTTTTGCACGCACCGGGCTCGGCGCATCATACAAACTGCATCTGTATTTCAATTCCAAGTTGAATACTTGTTAGTTGTAGCATTTCATATACCATGTTTAGAATAGCCGAGCCTGCTATAGTTGCATTTTGCATGTGTTGCATTAGGCATTTCAGCATATTTAGGATCATGCATGATTTCTAATCAGCTTCTGTTTTGGCTTGGAGTACTCGGTGAGTTTTATGCTTTAGCATCCTTGCATGCGTGTGAGTGTTGCCATGATAGCATGCTTACCATGAGGCTATGTGCTTATGTGATATAACTGCCTTGAATGCCTGTGGGTGGAGGTTGAGTTATCTGAATTGGGACAATTCATTGACTGTTTGTTTTAAGCCCACTGGATAGTGGCAACATCATGTTTTCTAAGCCCACCTGAGGGTGGCAAATCTGCATTTTAGCCTACCTGCGGGTAGCACCATCACACCATTTTCAAACAAACAAACATGAAGTGTTCTGTTCCAATTCAGACGGCCCAGTCTATACTTGTTTGCTGCGAGCATCACATAGTAATCTAGGCTAATAACCAGAATAAGAACTCACAATGTTTTCAAAGACGGATATCATGGTTAGTAGAGGCCGGTCTTTGACCGGGCGAGAGGGGGTGCTCACGATGTGACCTTCCCTAATCGTACCCAAGTTCCCGAGCCAACTTTGGTAATGACGGACACGTGGCCTTTCGGCACCGAGTCAGGGTTTCCTAAATTTCCCATTTTAAAATATTTAGGTGGCGACTCATATCCGCAAAGCTCCATGTTTGGCACTTCTTTCAAAAAATCTGTTTTCCTTCAAAATGATTTGCCGGATTTGGACTCTTTGATTCAGATTTAGAACCGCAACAAAATCGAGTCCGAACTGTAGCGAGGTCCCCCGCGGGCATTGTTACATATAGTGAGATATGAACCTCCTTAATTTGACTAACCAAATAGTCCTTGATAGAGCCAAATGGAGAAGAAAGATTCATGTAGCCGACCCCATATAATCGAACTTAAGACTTGTTTGATTTGGTTTGGATGAAATACACGAAGTGCCTGACAAAATAAACAGTTCAAATTTTTCAAACGGGACTCGTGATGAATCTCACGAATTCAAACAGCGCCCTCCTTTGAACTAGAGGAGATCCTCTCCCTAACCTAGATCTTACCATAAAATCCTTAACCATTGTACTAATATTCTAATGTGGTTCACTTTTGCCATTGCTTGATGAATCTTGACATGAGCCTTATTGTACAAATCTAAGCTGCTGCAACATCCACCGCAAGCTAAGAACCATTTTTTGAATTGATGTATATGGATTTCACATATTTATTTATTTATTTATTTTGGGTATTCTATACATATTTAAATCTCGTTTCATTTCTTGCGCGCGCGCACACACACACAAAAAAGGGGGAGGGGGAATAAGAATGAAAGAGAAAAGATAAAAAGATACAAGTGAAGAAAATAGAAATAATTGCTAAAAAATTCACATATGTGCATGTATAAGACATTAGATTCGAATCTTTATTTGTGAGAAAGACAGTCACAATATTTTTTATTATTGATTTGCATCTTTAATTTTTTTTTTTTTTTTTTTGGCTTAAATTTTAAAATGTTATAACTTTAGCTCTACAAATATGTTTTAATAAAATCTATCACTTTATTGGTTTTGTTTTCATAATCTATTTTTTTGAAAATATATTAAAAGACTAGTTTGGTGAAAATAAATACCAAAAAGATGTTTTTGAATTTTAAAACTGTTATTTATTTATTTTTTTTGGAGAGTGTGTGTAAAAAAGAGAACAATATGAAAATGTTAAGTATTTTTGGATTTTTCATTGTTCACCAAAATACATTTTCAGTAGCTTTAATTTTTCATTGAACACATTTTCAAGACAGAACCAAACAAATTATTTTTGGATTGCTTTTTTGAGATATTTCAAAGAAAATTTATATTGAATATGAAATTTAGAATTTTTTTTTTTTTAAAGCTTGACCTAATAATTAGGTCTAATTGTTAGGGACAATTAGATATAATCATTTGGTTATTTTTAAGCTTAAAAAAATGGAAGTTTTTTTGATAAATCCCCTCTGTAAGAGTTTTATTTCATTCAACCCATATTATTTTTTACTATTCTATTAGGTTTTATTTGAGGTAAGAAGACCAAAACACCCTAAATCTCTCCTACCTCCATTAATGTTGATATTTAATGTTGATTGTCATTATATCTTCACTTCAAAAAAATGCATTAACTATACACCGTTATTTAATGTTGATATATATTACACAAAAAAAATTTAAAATAGTTCTTTATTAATTGTCATTATGTTTTAGTAGTTCCCATGCATCAATGATTGACATTATGTTTTGGTGTTCCCCATACATTCAAATGTTGACTGTACGTGATAACGTGGATGTTCACATTAGATGACGTGAATGTAAATGTTTACATCAGATGACGTGAATGTGAATGTTCACATCAGATGACGTAGTGATAAAGGTGATGTTAAGGTTCACGTCAACATTGCATCAAATTACACAACCACAAGCCTCAACTTTTATTTGAATATAAACATAACGTGAATGTTCACACTAAAACATATGAACATTAACATTTATGTTCACATTCATATGTTTTAGTGTGAACATTCATATCATCTGAAATTAACATTATGAACATTAACATTTATATTCACATTCATATGTTTTAGTGTGAACATTCACGTCATTTGATGTGAACATTTACATTTACGTCATCTGATGTGGACATTCACGTCATCACATACAGTCAACATTTGGATGCATGAGAACTACCAAAACATAATGACAATCAATAAAGAACCATGTTTAATTTTTTGTGTGTAATGTATATCAATATTAAATAGTGGCGTATAATTAATGCATATCAATATTAAATATAAGGGTACAAGAGTTTAAGAAAATAGTGTAAATCACGATAAATGACCTTATGGAATAAAAGTACAAATACATGGAACTAAGTGGGTTATAAATTTCCTTTATGGACTTCTTGGGTTAGAACACTCCTAAATAGGATTTATCAATAAAAACCCCTGAAAAAATATGTTGTCCAGTGTGAGGTAAAAATATTTGAGTTTGAATTACAAAAAAATAGGATTTCCTTTTTCCCTATTTGTCACCTGTTTAAAAGCCCTATTTTTTTTATTATTTTTTTTTTTTTGTGCGGGTATTTTAGGCTAAAAAAGCGCCAAAAGCTGGCCTTTATAGCCTAAAAAGCTAAGAAAGCAGCCCTTTAAGCCAGCAACAAAATGTTATTAAACTTTTATTAGCCGATCTGTCTACTCAATCTTGGAATGAAGTTCAAGTTTGACCAATTTATACACATGAATCAAGCTCAAAAGGGCTCCTAATGGGCTTATATGAATTTGTTCACATGCATCAAAGCTTGATCTACAGCTCTAGCCCCAACCAAGCCAAGAATTGACCGGCTCCCCCTAAGTGAAAATGTTGTCTCTATTGATTGAATTTCTGATGATTTAACAATCCAAAGTATTATATAGATATAAAGGTATGTGCTTGGTTGATGTGGAAGTATTATATAGACATGTGAAGATAAACATTTTAGTGTTCTTGACATTACATTAGGCATTGGGACTGTTTTGCGATGAGTGCAATAGAGGCGTTTACTCATCTACCTTCTATAGAAACACCCCCTCCCCTCATTCTTTTGGGCCTATCGTGCACTTGGTCTTGGGCTCTCAGACTAAGCTTATGTGGATTAAATATTCTAAAATAGTGCAGCAGACTGGGTTGTTAGGGGTTGGCCACCAATTTTATATTTGGACTTTGGCATGCATTTCAGGTATGGATTTGAGTAAAGATGTCCCATAATTTGAGGCAATGTTTGGTAAAACGCATTCAAATTTTCTCTTATTTATATTCTAAGGTAGAACAAAGTTTCTAAGAAAGTGGGAAGTCTAACACGGTAGTTCATTGATATGGTTGTAACATAGGCAATAGAGAAGAAATACTTCAGCAACTTCTGGATATTTTGGATTGTGATAACACTAATCTATTTGTGGGAAATGCATATTGGGTGAGTCCAACCACATGCATGTGGCACAAGATCACCCATTTTCATGTTTTTTCTGCAATTTATTTCACATACTTCAAAACATCCACATAATGCTATTAATGCACTTACACTTTTTTTTTTTTTTTGTAGTCATACTGGGTGCATCATCAAAAAATCAAGTTTGATCTATAAATACATAACAAATAGTTTCATCTACAAATACATAACAAATCCTTTATTTATATATGAGTTTATGCACCTACAAATCCTTTAGTAATCACAAACAAATCTCAAATCTGAAAACCCATAAACCTATTCCAAAAGAAAAAGAAAAACTATTACCTAGAAAAAATATATATATATATATATAAGAAAAAATAATCTTCAGCTCTCACAGATAAATCCCACATAAGAAAACCCAAAAACAGTTATTAAAAAAAAAAAGATTAAAATAAGAATGTTATACAGAGAGAGGGTCTTAAAGAGCACAAAATTAACAAAAACAAAACAGAAAGTTCTAGACTTTAAAGAGTTTTATCAAAATCATTGGCCATTTTCAGAAAAATTACACACTTTCTTTTCGCTAAAACTAACAAATCCATCAAACCAAAAAAATAAAAAATAAAATAAATATAAATGTAAATTGCGAAGTGGGTTTTAGAGTCATACATGAGACAACAAAGATCTCTTTCGTGAGTAGAGTTTGAAACAACTTTACTCTTTTTGGTATGGTTTTGCCGTCTATTTGTATACCGTCAAAACCTGTGTAAATTTCCTTTTACAGAAAGAAATCTACAATTAAAAGATTCAAATCTTGTTCTCTTGAACACTTGCATAAAATTTGAATTTAAGTTCATTGAAAAATAATTCTAGGGCGAATTATACTAACAGTCCCTATAGTTTGGGGCTTATGTCACTTTGATCCCTGCCCTTTGAATTGTGATACATTTGACCTTAAATTTTAAATCTTATTTCAAATAAGAATAATTGAAAATGATATGGATAGGCCCACAAAGGCCACAACCCACAGTGAACAACCCCAAGCCCATCATTCGGAGCCCATTGCATAACTCGGGTGGTAAAGTCCATGACACCTAAAGGCCAACTGGGCGTAAAGAGCCAATGACATTCGGACATATGGCAGGTGTAGGACAGGCCACATCAGCAGACAAAGATCTGCAAAGTTGTTGCCACAACACATCACCATTAATACGGCATTTATTATGACAACACCTCCCCGTCGGAACAGCGCCCCCCTTACCCTGAACAAGGTAAGCTACAGCACAGGCTTTGGGCAATGTAGGCACGTCGGAAGGGACAGTAAAATGATTACTGAAGGATATAAGCAAGCATAGAAGACAAGAAGAAGGTTAAGCTTTCTATTTCTAATCTCTCTCTACACACTTTATTAATTCTCCCTACTTGCTAACTTGCCCGTCGGAGGGTTCGCTGGGGGATAGGAATGGCAACGGGGCGGGGCGGGGCCGGGGACCACCCTCCCCGTCCCCGATCCCCGATAGTGACAAATTCCCCGTCCCTCGATCTCGACAGGGACCCTATCGGCCCCACTGCTGCGATCGGGGTTCGGGTTTCTCCGACTCAAAATCCTCGACATTAAATCATTAACGCTACCATCATAAACATAAACATAAATCATCATCATCAATCATTATATATGAATCTATATATACACATATATGAATCCATACATATTTTTATATATGAATATCTACTTTTTGTGTGAATCATTATTTCAACAAATAACATAAAAAATCATACAGTTCTTGCATTATACATAGGACACAGATAAAGATCGCAACAGAACAACATAAACATAAATCATCATCATCAATCATCTTCAAACCAGATCTGTCAACTTAAAAAAATTAACTTAAAAAATCATTTAAAAAATATCATCATCAAACCAGATCTGTCCATCAAAATATCATCATCAAACCAAATCTGTCCATCTTCAAACCAGATCTGTCCATCTTCAAATCTGTTTCGATCGGCGGCGGGGAGCACAGATCTCCATCTTCATCATCTTCATCTTCCAGATCTGGGACGATCGGCGGTGAGGGAGCACATCTCCGTCGTATGTGTGAGAGAGAGTGGGACGATCGGCGGTGGATTGAGGGTGAGTCCGTGAGTGAGACAGAGGTCAGAGAGTTGAGGTGAGGATTGAGGGGGATGCGATCAACTTCGAGAGAGTGAGGGAGAGTCCGTGAGTGAGTGAGGGAGATGCGATCGACTTCGAGAGAGAGAGAGATTTGAGAGAGAGAGACAGAGGTCAGAGAGGGAGACATGCAAATCTGAGACGAGAGACGGTGTAAGATGGGGAAAATTGAAATGTAAAAGTGAAAGTGGCCCAGGGTGTGGTTTATAAATTATATATATATATATAGGGGTAAAACCGTAACTTCATATCGAAACGGGAACGGGCAGAACGGGCCGGGCGGTGCACGGCCGACACTTATCCGCCCCGCTAAATCGTCAGGATTCAATTTGAATACCATCCCCGTCCATTGGGTATTTTTCGGAAAACCCGCTAAATCGGGTCGGATCGGGATCCCGTCGGTAGGTTCAAATTGCCATCCCTCTTGAGGACTACCCTGCTCCCATTGAACTTACTTGCAGGTCATCTAGTGGTCTTGGCCACACGGACGTGGGCTTGAGGAGCTTGGATCGGTCCAGTCCATCCACCGAACGAATCAGACATCGGTTGGCGCTGGTGGAAGTGTCTGTCTGCGGCGCCCGATTGTGCTCATTGTCACCGGAGACCCTGTCCCAGCAACCTTTCTCTCCTACCCATCAAGGTGCATGGTCACGACTAGATCCATGGCTTCTCACCATAACGCTGCCGACCATCAAACCGACCCTCCCAATCCGAACAACCCACCTCAGTATTTCATCGAGCTTACCAACAGCATTAACCGTATGGCCGAGCAAAATTAGGTCCTGATAAATGCTTTACTCCAAAGAAACCTCCCTATTCCTCCACCACCGCCAGATATTCCACCCAATCCATAACGAACTCCGAGCCATACTGTCCCACAACCCAATCCACCTAACTTGGGAGGTTTGCAACCTCCTCACCCACATATAAATCCACCACTCCCACCCCCACACCCATCGGTCGTAGCACCAGCCCCCGAGGGAGAAGCCAGCAGCGTCCAACACCTATCTCCCTCTGGTAGCAACAACATTCCTCTTTGGGACGCTGAACTCCGCGCCATGAAACTCCAGCTCCAAGGGGTTATGCAGAACATCCAGCATAAGCCCTCCACTACAGCAAACTCACCATTTGTTGCCTCCATCCGAGACAAGCCTCTGCCCCCCAAGTTCAAAATGCCCACCATCGACTCCTTCGACGGGACGACGGACCCGGTCGACCATTTGGAGACCTACCGCACCCTCATGATCCTTCATGCCTTCCCTGACGAGATCATGTGCCGAGCTTTTCCCGTGACACTGAAGGAGTCAACTCGACTGTGATTCAGCCAGTTGCCACCAGACTCTGTCTCCACTTTTTAGCATCTCAGTGATTCTTTCCTGAGCCATTTTATTAGAGCCCAGCGCCAACGACGCCCGGCGACCCAACTCCTCAACATTCGTCAGACCGAGGGGGAATCACTGCGTAGCTTTGTCACTCGCTTCAACACCGAAGCCTTGCAAGTGGCAGAAAACGATGACAAGGTCATCCTCACGCCTTTCATGGCCGGTCTGCGGTCATCCGATTTCCTTTTCTCCCTCTCTAAAAACCCCCCGACCTCAATAGCAGCCCTACTCTCCAAAGCCCAAAAACACATGAATGCCGAAGATTCACTAACCGCTCGGCAGGATCTAATAGCTAAAAACCCGACGCCTCGAGAAAAGAGAAAAGACCCAGACCCCAGAAACACCCAGTATAATAGCCCAACACCCCACTATAACGCCCGCCCTCCCTCAAGACCGGACCGGCCACCGGCGCTTCGGTCGGTTCGAGTGGTACACACCTGTAACAACCCTCACCATCGCTTTAATAACTTGATTATCGTTAAACCGAATTGATTATATTTGATAATAGATTTGGATAAAAAATCTTGAATTGGTATTTGAAAACTAGAACTGAATTGATTGACTATATATATGTTAACTTGCATTTTATCTGTTTGATTGTTTGAACATCTGTCCAGTCTATTTTGCTTAAACTGTTAATTGAAGGCCTTATCGGCGGCCGAATTAGAAATTGATTGATGATTTAAGATCGTGAGAACTTATGTAATTTTATGGTGTAATTATCTGAGAGTTGATTTAGGATGATTAAATTAGATTAAAATAAGCCAATTACATGAGTTGCATTAATTACAATTTTGCCACTTAGTGGCCCATTATCATACACATACTTTTGAGCCTTACACTTGATCACCAAAGCACATTTCATCAGCCATTTGTTGCCTACAACCGACTATAGAGAGAGAGGGAGAGAATTGAGAGAGATTTTGGCTTCAACCTTGTGCATTGTTTGAGAACTTGAAGGAAATTGAAGTGTAGTTGCCAATTGAGCTCCTAAACCTTGAATACAAGACTTAGGTAAGAGAATTCAACCTTTCATTCATGTATTTGAGCTTGTTCATGCTTAGTTCTTGAGCCTCTAGTGATTTGAGCCTTGAATTGGTCCATATGTGTTGGATTAGAGCTACATTGTTGCATGCATGTACATGTCTCTCATTTCTTTTAGGTTGTTCTTCATAGATTATCATATGCATGTCCATGTTTCAAGAATAAACCATGTGTTCATCTTGTTTTTGGAACAATTGGCTCCTTAGAGCACCAAATTGGAGTTTTGAAATAGTTTTAATCCATGCATGTTGCATGTTCGTCTTGTTCTTGAAAAATGGTTTGAAGTTGGGTTTGAATTAAACACCCTTGGGTTTTGATTTCTCAAATTGAGCTTTGAATCATGTTATTCTATGTGTTTACAAGTGTTTTTCCAGAAATTAGCCCAAGAGGATCGAAAATTATGCTTTTAAACTTGATTTTCAGCCTAGGACTCAAATCTAGAATTTCTAGATTTTGGGCCTACGCTCGAGCGAGGAAGTCTACGCTCGAGCGTACACTCTGTGATCGTACCTTCCGCTCAAGTGAGGAAAGTTACGCTCGAGCGTGAAATGCGTGCATCCAGTACTTTTCATGAGTTCACAAATTCGAGCAGAAACCCTCGCTCGGCGAGGACACTGTCTTCACGCCGGCGAGCATCGAAGCGAGCATCGGCGTAAATCGAGCATCCGGCATTTTCTTTAGCACCACGATCACGCCGGCGGAGCCCCTTTGTCCGCATGTCCGCTCGAGCGTAGAAAGCCACGCTCGAGCGAGACCCCTATTTTCTGAAAATTTTGTTAAGTGTTCAAAAGTGCATCTTTGCATCCTCTTTCCATCCTAGGCATTCATAGGGCATATTTAAGGCATTTTAAAGAGGATATAGATGTAGAACACACCAAGGAAAATTTAGGGATTAAGTATTATCTTTCCCAACTATGAAACTTAGTGTGTGTTCAATCTGTTAACTGTATAGGGTTGGCATTCCAAGAGGACGCTCTAGCCTACTGTAGCCCAGAATTCTGTGAGTAACAATTGTGTAAAGATATGTTCAAAATGATTATCTTCTGAACTGTATTGTTTTCTGAACTGTTTACTATTTACTGAATGAATGTATGTCCTATATTACGAAAGTCTTGTGGCATCCTTAGCACCTCATCGCTTATCGTTATCACTAGAGATCTCGTCGGTTCCTCGTGGAACCACTACATTCTTGTTGATGGCCATCACTACTGTTCGGTCTTTAAGACCTACTGCTTACTGTACTGTTATGCTAATGGATGTACCACATATCACTGTTTACTGTACTGGATAACTGATACACTGATTGAAATGAACTGTTTTCATTACTGAAAGGACATTCATTCTAAACCTCTTTACGCATTGTGTTATTCACTGGGCTTAGCTCACTGCTCATATATATATGTAGGTGTACAGGCACCAGACCGCAGCTAGGAGCGTCAGGGTAAACTCCAGTTTGTCAAGCCAACCACGTGCCTCACTGTGAGGTTCTGAGCCTGCCAAGCTTTGGCTTAGGGGTGTTTTTATTTCCCCGTCTGTCTTGTACTGTTTTTGCAACACTGTTACTGTACTGGTTAATAGGGATTTGATCCTTGTCCTGAATGTTTGTAAATGTTTTGTATATTGTTCTGTATAATGTATGAAAAATCTTTTTGGCATACAGACTGTCACAGCTCATTGGACATAGTTTATTTACTGTATTGGTTTCCGCCATGCCCATGTACTGCTTTTCTTGTATTATTGTTGAGGCCTTGGTAATCTTGGATTCTTGGCGATTCTGATACTAAACCCAGAGGGGCGGGTTTGGGTCGTGACAGAGTGGTATCAGAGCGATACTTAACCACGAGTTATACCGCACACACGTGTCCAAATGAGCTATAGGGTGTCCTAGAAAAGCGATTAGGGCATTCACGAGCATGATAAGTGTGTGGTGACTGAGTATATATTAATGTGTTAATCTGTTTAAACACGAGACTGCTTATGTGATAAACTGTTTAAGTATGTAACTGCTTATGATTGAAACTGTTATAACTGTTTATAGTGAAATGGATAATGCAAACACTGCAAATGAAACTAAATCCTCATTCTCTGAGGCCAGAATGGCCAGACTGGAAAGAATGATGGGCCGATAATCGCTAGATCGACCAACAAGCTGAATCAACAAATTTACCTCCTCCTCCTATTGCATTTTAACGTAATGTACATGTACAAAATGTGAATGCTAATGATGGGGATATTATTGCTCTCACTCATAAGTTCAGCAAGTTGAAACCGCCATCCTTTCAGGGAGGCCTTGAACCATTAAAGGCTGAAACATGGGTTCTGGAGACTGAAAAATTATTTGAAGTCTTTCCGTGCTCTGAAGCACATAAGGTACTGTTGGCCACCTTTACCCTCCAAGAAGAGGCCAGAAGGTGGTGGATGCTCATCCGTGATGAAACTACCGTGATGACTTGGGCCCAATTCAAAGGAGCCTTCTTTGAACAGTATTTCCCGCAATGTGTTAGAGACAGGAAAGTAACTGAGTTTGAACAACTGAAACAAGGCACTATGTCGGTAGCAGAATATGAGACCAAATTTACCGAACTTGCCCGTTATGCACCACACATGGTGGACACTGACTACAAGAAGGTCAGAAAATTCGAAGGTGGCCTGAATGTTGCAATCCTTGACAGAATAAATGTCTTGAAGTTACCGAGCTATGTGAACGGTCTTGACCGGGCTTTGATGGCTGAGGCAAACATCGAAGCATTGAAAACTGAAACACCAGCGTCTGAATGACGTGGTAAAAGGCAGAATTTCAAGTTTAAGAAAGGCAAGCATAACCCATCGAATAAGAAACAGAATACAGGGTCAACAACTAGCTCCAACCAGGGGAGTGGTTTTATACCACCTTACTCTGAATGTGGTAAGAATCATAAGGGAGTTTGTTATAAAATCTCTAGTGCTTGTTACAGGTGTGGCAAGGTGGGCCACATAGTGAAAGATTGCCCCTCCACTGCTCCGAGCAATAGTAAAGTTGCAAGTAGCGCCGCAGCATCAACCGTGGCACCAAAATCGAACCCCAAAGCTACCGAAAAAGAGCCTATGAGGCAAGGCCGAGTGTTTGCCCTAGTATCGGGAGACATGCAAAATACTGAGACCGTTGTGTCAGGTATCCTCTCTATTTGTGCTCAAAATGCATATGTACTGATTGATTCGGGGTCTACACATTCTTATGTATCGCATGCTTTTTCGCAAAAATTGAATAGACCCTTACAACCCATGAACTATCTGCTAGCTGTATCATCACCTATTGGGGGATCCATGACATGTGCATATATGTATCCTGCTTGTGAGATTATTGTTAGGGATATGCATTTGTTTATTGATTTACTGCCACTGAAAATTGATCACTTTAATGTAATATTAGGGATGGATTGGCTACAAAAATATCATGCTACCATTGACTGTGTAACGAAACAAGTAGTTTTTCGTCCACCTGGTTTACCTGAATTTGTGTTTAATGGGGTTGGAGTAGTACCCCCTCCGTATTTGATTTCTTCTGTGAAAGCTGTTAACTTGATCAGAAAGGGGTGTAAGGGATATCTATGTTCTGTACTGACTGTGTCTACTAATGATAATGTTAAAACTGATGTGAACTGTATTCCTATAGTCAGAGAATTCCCAGATGTGTTTCCAGATGATCTGCCAGGGGATTTGATTGACAGGGAGATTGAGTTCACTATTGATGTGATTCCGGGAACACAGCCAGTATCTAAAGCTTCTTACAGAATGGCTCCAACTAAACTGAAGGAATTGAAAGTACAACTGCAAGAACTGTTAGACAAAAGGTTCATCAGGCCTAGTACTTCGCCGTGGGGCGCACCGGTTTTGTTTGTAAAAAAGAAAGACGGCTCACTGAGACTGTGCATTGATTACCGTGAACTAAACAAGGTAACCGTGAAAAATAAATACCCATTACCTCGTATTGATGACTTATTTGATCAGTTTCAGGGTGCTCAAGTGTTTTCTAAGATTGATCTCAGATCCGGATATCATCAGTTGAAGGTTAAACCAGAAGACATTGATAAGACTGCTTTTAGAACAAGGTATGGACATTATGAATTTTTAGTTATACATTTTGGAGTTACCAATGCACCGGCAGCATTTATGGGCCTCATGAATAGAATCTTTAAACCGCACCTTGATGACTTTATTATTGTATTCATTGATGACATCCTGATTTATTCTAAGACTAGAGAAGAACATGAACATCATCTGAGACTTGCCCTACAGATCCTAAGAGAATAGAAACTGTATGCTAAACTGTCTAAATGTGAATTTTGGGTTGACCATGTTATGTTTTTGGGACATGTTATTAGCAAAGATGGGATTTTAGTTGATCCACAGAAAATTGAAGCTGTAGTGAACTGGCCTAGACCAACAAATGTGACAGAAGTCCGAAGCTTTTTGGGATTGGCTAGATATTACAGAAGATTTGTCAAAGATTTCTCCAAGATTGCCTTACCATTGACTCAACTGACACAGAAGGGGATATCATTTGACTGGACCGACCAAAGGGAATCAGCATTCCAAGAGTTGAAAACTTGACTTGTGACTGCCCCAGTTCTTACTCTACCTTCAGGTACGGACGGTTATACTGTATTTAGTGATGCTTCTCATAGAGGTTTGGGATGTGTTTTAATGTAGAATGAGAGAGTAATTGCCTATGCTTCCCGACAACTGAGGCCTCATGAAAAGAACTACCTAACCCATGATCTGGAACTTGCTGTAGTGGTATTTGCCTTAAAAATTTGGCGTCACTACCTGTATGGGGCAACATGTGAAGTTTATACCGACCACAAGAGTCTGAAATATTTCTTCACCCAGAAAGAACTGAATATGAGACAGTGGAGATGGCTAGAATTGATCAAGGACTATGACCTACAGATATTGTACCACCCGGGAAAAGCCAACACCGTTGCCGATGCTTTGAGTCGGAAATCGATTGGGAACCTAGCTTGTTTGCTTACCGGGCAGAGAGAGTTGCTTTGTGACCTTGAAAAATCTGGAATTGAGATTGTTTTACGAGAACAAGATGGAACCTTAGCTGCCATTGCTGCTCAACCAGCTTTGATTGAAGAGATTAAAGAGAAGCAGCAACAGGACGACTTCTTGAGGAAAATCATCGAAGAAAGAGAATCTAAACCGAGACCGGGCGTCAAATTTGAGAATAATGTACTGAAATTTCATGAAAGACTGTGTGTACCAAATGATACCGAACTGAAAAGAAGAGTTCTGCAAGAGGGCCACAACTCAAAATTTTCTATCCATCCGGGAAATACGAAAATGTATCAAGATTTGAAATTGAATTTCTGGTGGCCGGGAATGAAGAAAGAAATTGCTGACTTTGTATCGAAATGTCTTCATTGCCAACAAGTCAAAGTGGAACATCAACGACCCGCAGGCTTATTGCAGCCCTTACCAATACCGGAGTGGAAATGGGAACATATCACGATGGATTTTATCGTTGGATTGCCTCGCTCCAATAAAGGTATGGACTCAATTTGGGTTATTGTTGATAGACTGACCAAATCTGCTCACTTCTTACCTGTCAAGACAATTTATAATGCCGACAAGTTGGCTGTAATTTATATTGATGAAATTGTTAGATTGCATGGAGTGCCTGTGTCCATTGTTTCTGGAAGGGATTCGAAGTTTACCTCGAGGTTTTGGCAGAGCCTACAGACTGCATTGGGTACTAAATTGAGGCTGAGTAGTGCCTATCATCCTCAGACAGATGGACAGTCAGAAATGACCATCCAGACTCTGGAGGATTTATTGAGAATGTGTGTCCTTGATTTTCAAGGAAACTGGGAAAGCCATTTGCCCTTAGCTGAATTCGCCTACAACAACAGTTACCATTCAAGTATTGGTATGGCACCTTTCGAGGCATTGTATGGCAGGAAATGTAGATCTCCGATTTGTTGGGCAGAAGTTGGAGATGGGCCTTTGCTTGGGCCCGAGATTGTATATGAAACTACTGAAAAAGTGAAACTGATACAACAGAGACTGAAAACTGCATAGAGCCGACAGAAAAGTTATGTAGATGTCAGAAGGCGAGACAGAGAATATGAAGTGGGTGATTACGTGTTTGTGAAAGTGACACCGATGAAAAGCCAGACTCGTTTTGGAGTCAAAGGCAAGTTAGCGCCGAGGTATGTTGGACCGTACGAGATTATTAAGAAAATCAATCCGGTGGCGTATCAAGTTGCGCTCCCTCCTGAAATGGAGCATATACACAACGTCTTCCACATTTCTATGTTGAGAGATTATCTCCGGGATCCATTCCACGTGATTGAGCCCACTCGGATAGTGTTAAGTGATGACTACACTTACGAGGAGCGATCTATACAGATTATAAACCGATGGATCAAGAAGTTGAGGAACAAGGAGATCCCGTTAGTGAAAGTTGACTGGCAAAACCATGGTGGCGTGTATGCTACTTGGGAAATGGAAGATGACATGGCTAAAAGATATCCTGATTTGTTCCCACTGGATCCTGTTTTCTTCCAGAACGAAGGTAACTCGAGTTTAGATGACTAAACTCTTTTTAAGGAGGGGAGACTGTAACAACCCTCACCACTGTTTACCGAATAACCACTGATTATCGTTAAACTGAACTGATTATGACTGATAATTGAGCTGGATAAAATACTGAATTGACTGACTGAAAACTAGAACTGAATTGATTGACTATATATATGTTAACTTGCATTTTATCTGTTTGATTGTTTGAACATCTGTCCAGTCTGTTTTGTTTAAACTGTTAATTAAAGGCCTTATCGGCGGCCGAATTAGAAATTGATTGATGATTTAGGATCGTGAGAACTTATGTAATTTTATGGTGTAATTATCTGAGAGTTGATTTAGGATGATTAAATTAGATTAAAATAAGCTAATTACATGAGTTGCATTAATTACAATTTTGCCACTTAGTGGCCCATTATCTTACACATACTTTTGAGCCTTACACTTGATCACCAAAGCACATTTCATCAGCCATTTGTTGCCTACAACCGACTATAGAGAGAGAGGGAGAGAATTGAGGGAGATTTTGGCTTCAACCTTGTGCATTGTTTGAGAACTTGAAAGAAATTGAAGTGTAGTTGCCAATTGAGCTCCTAAATCTTGAATACAAGACTTAGGTAAGAGAATTCAACCTTTCATTCATGTATTTGAGCTTGTTCATGCTTAGTTCTTGAGCCTCTAGTGATTTGAGCCTTGAATTGGTCCATATGTGTTGGATTAGAGCTACATTGTTGCATGCATGTACATGTCTCTCATTTCTTTTAGGTTGTTCTTCATAGATTATCACATGCATGTCCATGTTTCAAGAATAAACCATGTGTTCATCTTGTTTTTGGAACAATTGGCTCCTTAGAGCACCAAATTGGAGTTTTGAAATAGTTTTAATCCATGCATGTTGCATGTTCGTCTTGTTCTTGAAAAATGGTTTGAAGTTGGGTTTGAATTAAACACCCTTGGGTTTTGATTTCTCAAATTGAGCTTTGAATCATGTTATTCTATGTGTTTACAAGTGTTTTTCCAGAAATTAGCCCAAGAGGATCGAAAATTATGCTTTTAAACTTGATTTTGAGCCTAAGACTCAAATCTGGAATTTCTAGATTTTGGCCCAACGCTCGAGCGAGGAAGTCTACGCTCGAATGTACACTCTGTGATCATACCTTCCGCTCAAGTGAGGAAAGTTACGCTCGAGCGTGAAATGCGTGCATCCAGTACTTTTCATGAGTTCACAGTCCGCTCAAGCGAGGACCTGTGTCTTACGCTCGAGCGAGCATCGGGCGTAAAATCTGAGCATCCAGCATTTTTACTGTAGCACACAGTCCATGCTCGAGCGGAGCCCCTTTGTCCGCATGTCCGCTCGAGCGTAGAAAGCCACGCTCGAGCGAGACCCCTGTTTTCTGAAAATTTTGTTAAGTGTTCAAAAGTGCATCTTTGCATCCTCTTTCCATCCTAGGCATTCCTAGGGCATATTTAAGGCATTTTAAAGAGGATATAGATGTAGAACACACCAAAGCAAATTTAGGGATTAAGTATTATCTTTCCCAACTATGAAACTTAGTGTGTGTTCAATCTGTTAACTGTATATGGTTGGCATTCCAAGAGGACGCTCTAGCCTACTGTAGCCCAGAATTCTGTGAGTAACAATTGTGTAAAGATATGTTCAAAATGATTATCTTCTGAACTGTATTGTTTTCTGAAATGTTTACTATTTACTGAATGAATGTATGTCTATATTCTGAACTGTACTGTGGCATCCTTAGCACCTACTATTTTTTATTCTTTATTACGAGATCTCTGTCGGTTCCTCGTGGAACCACTCTTTTCTTGTTGATGGCCATCACTCTTTGTTAGGTCTTTAAGACCTCGCTTCTTGTCTTGTTATGCTAATGGATGTACCACATATCACTTTGTTCTTGTCTTGGATAAGCGATACTTGATTGAAATGAACTGTTTTCATTACTGAAAGGACATTCATTCTAAACCTCTTTACGCATTGTGTTATTCATTGGGCTTAGCTCCTTTGCTCATATATATATGTAGGTGTCTGAGGCACGAGACCCATGACTAGGAGCGTCGGGGTAAACTCCATTTGTCAAGCCAACCACGTGCCTCCTTTGTGAGGTTCGAGCACCAAGCTTTGGCTTAGGGTGTTTTATTTCCGTCTGTCTTGTCTTTGTTTTTTGCAACCTTTATTCTTTGTCTTGGTTAATAGGGATTTGATCCCTGTCCCGAATGTTTGTAAATGTTTTGTATATTGTGCTGCATAATGTATGAAAAATCTTTTTGGCATCTGGTATCCTGACTCATTGGACATAGTTTATTTACTGTATTGGTTTCCGCCATGCCCCTGTACTCTGTTTCTTTGTATTCTTGTTAGGCCTTGATAATCTCGGATTCTTGGCGATTCTGATTAACCCCATAAGGGCGGGTTTGGGTCGTGACAACACCCCTTAATTCTCCCATGGAACAAGTCATCCACCAGATCCAACGGGACTACCCCCTCAAATGGCCTCCACCTCCACGGAACCATTCCAACCGGAAAGACCAGTCCAAATATTGTCGTTTCCACCAGGACCATGGCCATAACACTGATGACTACATCAACCTCAAGGATCAGGTGGAGACGCTAATATGTCAGGGGGGTCTAAGCCGGTTCACGGACACCCGCCCTCAGCAGAGGCAAAGAACCGAACCCCACAGAGACAATCGCCGGCGCACCCCACCCCGGCAGCCAGCTCAACTGAATCAAGGCCATGATCTACTTCCGCAACAACCTCGACCACAAGGTAATCCACCTCCACCCATTGGTGAAATTAGAGTCATTTCAGGTGGACTTGCTTGCGGGGGACCATCTCGCTCGGCTCAGAAGGCAGAACTCAGAAAAATAAGGCAGGGCTCAGACAAGGCAGTCACCATGGTAGACCGACCCTCCAAACAGCCCAAGCAGTGGACGGAGCCCATCACCTTCACGGACACCGACTGTACAGGCATCCGTTATCCTCATGATGATCCTCTCGTCATTTCTACCATCCTCTCCAACTATAAGGTCAGACGAGTTCTCATCGACAATGGAAGCTCTTCAGACATCATATTCCTCAACTGCTTCCGCCAGCTCAAGATCGGGAAGGAAAGTCTGTCTTCCCTCCAAACCCCTTTGGTTGGTTTCACTGGGGACCGGGTGACCTCCATCGGCTCCATTGATCTCCCCATCACTATTGGCGAATATCCACGGCAAACCACGAAGTTGCTTACCTTCCTTGTTGTCGATTGCCCCTCTGCCTACAACATCGTCCTTGGTCGCACTGCCCTCAACGCTTTCCAAGCGATCACCTCCACCTACCACCTGGCCATCAAGTTTTCCATTGATCTCGGGGTCGGAAGAGTGAGGGGAGAACAAACCGTGGCCAGAGAGTGCTATGTCGCCTCACTCAATGAAGCTAAGCTGAGGGAGGCCCTAATTATTAAAGGACTTGACGTCCGAGACGAAGATGAGCTGGTCAGAGGAGAACCTGTTGAGGAGCTCGTTGAGGTTCCCATCGACCCCATCAACCCAATGAAAACCGCCAAGATCGGCAATCAGCTATCCCCCTAAGCCAAGGCCGACCTTACTGCCCTCCTGACCGAGCACAAAGATGTATTCGCTTGGACCCATTCAGACATGTCGGGTATTGACCCATCCTTTATAACCCATCGCCTCAGCATTGAACCCCATTTCCGACCCTACCGCCAGAAGCAGCGCATCTTCCATCCGGAGCGCAATACTCTTATTGCAGCAGAGGTCGACAAGCTCCTTGAGGCCCAATTCATCACAAACGTAGACTACCCTAAATGGTTGTCAAACATGGTCCTAGTCCGTAAAAACAACGACAAATGGCGACTTTGTGTCGATTACTCCGACCTAAACCGAGCTTGCCCCAAGAACAGCTACCCTCTTTCCCGCATCGATCTGTTGGTCGATGCCACAGCCAGTCATCAGATGTTCAGCTTCATGGATGCTTTTTCCGGATACAACCAAATCTTGATGCATCTGTCCGACCAAGAACATACCTCCTTCATTACCGATCGAGGTACTTACCACTACCGCGTGATGCTGTTCGGACTAAAGAATGTTGGGGCCACCTACCAACGGCTAGTCAATGCCATTTTCCAACACCAAATAGGTCGGAACATGGAAGTATACGTCGACGACATGCTGGTCAAGAGCAAACTCTCCATTGATCATCGGACCGACCTCCGAGAAACCTTTGCCACCCTCCGCAAGTACCAAATGAAGCTCAACCCAGAGAAGTGCACCTTCGGCGTAGGATCTGGAAAGTTTTTGGGTTTTATGGTCAGCTAGCGCGGCATTGAAGCTAACCCCAAGAAGATCAAGGCCTTGATTGAAATGCAGTCACCCAGAACGGTCAAAGAAGTTCAAAGACTCACCGGCCGAGTGGCGGCCCTCAACCGCTTCATTTCTCGCGCAACAGATAAGAGCTTACCATTCTTCAAAGTCTTTCGGCAGACTTTTGAATGGACAATCGAATCCGAAGAGGCTTTTCAGCAGTTAAAGCAATGGATGGCCAACCCTCCCCTCCTTTCACAGGCAATTACGGGCGAGCCCCTCTTCCTCTATCTAGCAGTGTCAAGCACCGCAGTCAGCGCAGCTCTTATCAGGGAAGACGGCTCAATCCAACGGCCGGTCTACTACATCAGTCGAGCTCTAAGGGGAGCGGAGCAGAGCAAAATTACCCATTGCTAGAAAAGTTGTCCCTAGCTTTGGTCACCGCCTCCAGACGACTTCGTCCTTACTTCCAAGCCCATTCCATAGCGGTCCTCACCGACCAACCCCTAAAGAAGGTCATGCAGCAACCAGAACTTTCTGGCCGACTTATGTAGTGGTCAGTAGAACTCAGCCAGTTTGATATCTCTTACCGCCCTCGCACAGCAATCAAGGGACAGGCCATAGCCGACTTCATCTTGGAATTCACCAACCCTACCCCAACCACTGCCTCTCTACCCCCACCAACTCCTGCCGAGCCAGAAGACCCCCATTCTTGGACTCTCAACATGGACGGGTCATCTCACAGGGAAGGTAGTGGGGCTGGCCTCATCCTCACCACCCTTGAGGGTGGCTATTTCAAATGTGCCCTCCGCCTCTTGTTTGATGCCAGCAACAATGAGGCCGAATATGAGGCCTTGATAGCAGGACTTCGCCTTGCCAAGGACATCGGTGTCAGCCACATTCGGGTGTTCAGTGACTCCCAGCTCATCGTCAACCAGATCACGGGGGAATTCGATGCCAAGGAGGACATAATGCGGGCTTACAGGGATCTGGCACTCCCTCTTGTTCGCTTCTTCAATACCTTCCACATCAAGCACATACCTCGGGCAGAAAACTCCAAGGCAGACGAGATGGCTCAGCTGGCCTCTGCAGACTAGCCCGACCTCAGCCGTGGAGTTCGCCTCGAATACCTAGCCCACCCGACCATCTCGCCCGACCTACAAGAAGTGCAGTTCCTCCAAAATGAACCCATTCCCTGGGCATCCGACATCATCCTATTTTTGACAACAGGAGAACTCCCAGATGACCAACAGCAGGCCGCCAAGGTCAGGGCTCGGTCGTCTAACTACGTTCTAGTCAGTGGCGTCTTATACAAACGTGGCTTTTCACGACCATATCTGCGATGCCTCAACTTGGCCCAAGCAACCTATGTAATGCAAGAAATCCATGAGGGAATTTGTGGCAATCATTCGGGCAGCAAGTCTTTAGCCCACAAAATATTCCGTACTGGTTATTTCTGGCCGACTCTCAATTAAGATACCACTGATTTTGTGCTTAAATGCGACAAGTGTCAGCGCTTTGCCAACATCCCCCATGCTCCTCCCACTAAGCTGATCACACTCTGCAGCCCCTACCTGTTCGCCAAATGGGGGATCAACCTGGTTGGTCCACTTCCCACTGGCCGAGGCCAGACCAAGTTCGTGATTGTCGCCATTGATTACTTCACCAAGTGGGTAGAGGCAGAACCCCTCGCGACCATCACCGAGCGGAACACAACCAAATTCATCTAGCAATCGATTGTTTGCAGATTCGGCGTCCCTCAGGCCATTGTCTCCGACAACAGCAAACAATTTGACAACGCCAAGTACAGGAAGTTCTGCGCCGACCTCCAGATTCAACCATGTTTCTCTTCCCCCGATCATCCCCAAGCCAACGGCCAAGCTGAGGTCACCAACCGTTCTCTCCTGAAGATCATCAAGACTAAGCTTGAAGCTGCTAAGGGACTTTAGGCTGAGGAACTACCGAATGTGTTATGGGCTTACCGCACCACCGCTCGGACTCCCACTGGGGAAACCCCTTTTCGTCTAGCATATGGCGCCGAGGCGGTTATTCTGGTGGATATCGGTTTGCCTACCCCCAGGGTTTTACATCCAAATCCAGCACTCACCGAAGAACTCCATCGGGCAGACCTAGACTTGATTGAAGAACTCAAGGAGACCACTGCTGTTAGATTGGCCTCATACCAACAGAAAATGAGAACACATTACAACCGCAAAGTCCGACCAAGGGAGTTTGCTGTTAGGGACCTAGTCTTGAGAGAAGCAACCCTTGCCACCAAGAATCCGACTGAGGGTAAATTGGCAGCCAAATGGGAGGGACCTTATATTGTGAAAGCCAGACCACGTCCAGGCACTTACCGGCTTCAGGATCTGGAAGGTCGAGACCTCCTGCACCCCTGGAACGCCGAACACTTGAAACGTTACTTTCAATAAACTACTACTTTTGTGTTGCTCAGTTATTGTATTTTCTTTTCGGAAAGTCACACGCTTGAACATTCTTGTCATCCTTTTTGTGCAATGTAACTTTTTGACATTTATATGTCTCAGTCATCTATATGGTGTCTCAATGACATTTTGGTTCCAGTAACTAACAGCCTCAGCCAGACTGAGCACTAAAAGCCTCGTCCAAACCGAGCACTCAAAGCCTCAGCCAGACTGAGCACTAATAGCCTCAGCCAGACTGAGCACTAACAGCCTCAGCCAGACTGAGCACTAAAAGCCTCGTCTAGACCGAGCACTCAAAGCCTCAGCCAGACTGAGCACTAAAAGCCTCGTCCAGACCGAGTGCTCAAAGCCTCAGCTAGACTGAGCACTAAAAGCCTCGTCCAGACCAAGCACTCAAAGCCTCAGCCAAACTAAGCACTAAAAGCCTCGTCCAAACTGAGCACTAACAGCCTCAGCCAGACTGAGCACTAAAAGCCTCGTCTAGACCAAGCACTAAAAGCCTTGTCCAGACCGAGCACTCACAGCCTCAGCCAGACTGAGCACTAAAAGCCCCAGCCAGACTGAGCACAAAAGTCCCCACCTAGACCAAGCATTACAAGCCCCGACCAGACTGAATGCCACCATTGCTGGTCCAAAGTGAGTTACTTGCAACTTTAATTCCAGGTCCAAACTGAGATAATCCTATCGTCAATGAAATTTCCTAATTATGGCGTTAGTAGGACACTCAGTCACACTTTGACGCTTAGTCACAATTCCAGGCCAAAGTTTTTATACCACTCTTTACTTAGTCAAATACCAAAGATGTTCTCACGTGTTCCATTTATTAATCCGATTATTTCCTCCACCATCTAGCGTAACTCCAATAAACCACTCTCATCCATGGAGTTTTTATACAAGTCCCATTTCAGTCTGCATTGCGCATTAAGAAGTTCTCTACTTTACTTTGCAAGTCCAATTTTACTCTGCATTAAGGAGTTCTTTACTTTACTTTGCATTGAATTTTTATACAAATCTAATTTCACGCTGATTTATATACAAGCACAAGCAACCGACTGAAAACATAAATGAAGTTTTATTCATTCACAAATGTGTACACAAGTTCATTACATCAATTCAAAAAAATAAATAAATAAATAAATTAAAAATAAAGAAAAATAAGAGGGGCTCTTCTTCATCTTCCCCAGTCATTCCTCTCCACTGGATACAAGATCTTCCTCTTCAATGCCTTCATCCAGGGGGGTCTGGGCCACATCGTCTTCCCCAATTGTCACAATGCTGAGGTCTAAGTCTGGGAACAGTTCTTCAGCTCTGCATTTGAACATCTTCCAGCCACTATCCCAAAACTCAGCCATTTCGTGCTTATAAAAATCTGACTGCTGGAAGCTCTCAATAACTTCCGCTTGATTACGCCTCCAGCGATCGTCTCGATGGGCCCCCCCGGCTTCTCGCCCGGCCAGTTCTTTGGCGGCAATGGCGTCAGCGCCATCTGAAATTCGGCAGACCCTTTGAATTGCTCCACAGCTGCGACACACAGATCGGGATAAGCCGCCCTCTCGGCGCGCCGCCTCTCTTGGTCGGCAAATTTCTTTACAAGGGTTGCCCTTTTAGACGCAGCCTTCGCCTTTTCCTCCTCCACATCCTTCTTCAGGCCCTCCTTCTCCGCCATCGCCTTCGCCCTCTCTACTTCCAACTCCTTCTGAAGCTTCGCCCTTTCCTCTCCTGCTTTGGCACGCTCGGCCTCCAACTCCTTCTGCAGCTCACTAACTTTGACGTCTGCCTCATCTTTCTGCCTGACCAGCTCTTCGTTACTTAGCATGGCCTCTTCATGTCGCTCGACCACGACAGCGCATGCTCTTTGGGCCTCCTCCAACTTCTTCTGCTCGCCAGCAAATTGGAACTCGAGCGACACAACCTGACAGCGTGTATTCTCCAACTCCACCTTGGCAGCTTGCAGATTAATGTGAGCAGTTTCCCAGCTTGCACTTTCCTTCTTCAACTTGGCCAGTTGAGCCTTGGCCTCATCAGCCTTGAGTTTGGCAGCCCCCGCTTTCCTCAGCAGAGCCCCTGCCAGGGTGGTTACCTCCATTTGGGCGGAGCATAACCCCCTCAATAGGTTAGCTTCGTTAAATCTTGATGCCGAGCGCAAGGCTGCCTCTTCCACAGTGCTCACCAGCGATGCCTTCTCTGGTGGGCCTTCTTCTCCTCCGGCCACCACCGCCCAAGCGTGATAGATTGCTGTGGTTAGGCTAACTCCTCCTCCTTGGGGGGCAGGTCCCCCCTGGGGCTGTTCTTCCCTCCTAAATTTAAGGGCGACCCTACCGACCCCTACACCGATTGCTGCCCCCACTGGCACAACCTCTCTCACTTCTGAGGCAACGTCTACCACCTCTGGGGCGATTACTCTCCCTGGAGTCTCCTCCATCCCAGCAACCTCTCCCTCCTTGGCCAAACTGGCCTCATCTGCCCTCTCTTCCTTCCTTCTTTTTCAGGTAGGCTCTTCCTCACTCCGCCTCAATCTCTTCTTCTTCTTCCCCACGCCCAACGCCTCTATCTCCTTCAACGACCTCTCCTTTAAAAGGTCCCTTGGGGGTGGTCGTGGTACAAACTCACCTAAGTCTTTCTCTCCGAGGGGTTTGGGATGAGGTCGAATCCTCTCCCTTGCAACTGGTTTGGGTGGTCAGTCGGCTTGAGACTCTTTGAATTTCTGGGCTTTCACAAGGATGGCCTGATCCTCTACCTCTTGAGCTTTTCTCCTTGCTTCCAACTCCACTCGGTCGAGGTCCCCACCAATCGGCTGTGGACCCAACCCTACCTCAAACAGTGCAGACGGCTGAACAAGCTCACCCCACTTGGCTTTTTCCCTTTCCCTCCACTCCTTTATCCTCTTCACCCTCTCCTCTGCCGCCGCCCCCAACTTTGGCTCCACAGATCTGGTTGGCACCTTCCACATCGTACGCACACCAGCCCCTCCAGAGGTGGACACATAGAACCACCGTGGTCTCCAACCTTTGATCGACGTTGGCAACCCCGCCACCAAACCCTTCCCTGCCGCCACCTACAGGGTGACCCAAGTTTCCTGCTGCCCTGAGGCCTTGTAGCATCCAAAGAACTCGTCTACTGTCATGGCCTGCCCTCCATTCGCCTTCGGCCATGCATTTGCACACGCCAGCAAGATCTTCCACGCATTGGGCATTAGTTGCCCTGGTGCTACCTCTAGACGGTTGAGCACATCCACCACTACTTGTAGCAGTGGCAACCTCAGTCCACCCTTTAGAGTTTCCTCATAGAGGGAAAACTCTCCTGGCCTGGCGTCAGACAGCCTCTCCGTTGATGTCGGTAGCGATAACTCCACTTCCGCAAGGATCTGGTACTTTTTGCGGATAGCCTCTAACTCCGCCGCAGTAATCGTGGACTTGTCAGCCTTCGTGTGCCAGTGATCTGGTTCCACCTGGCTGATTGGTTTTGGAGCTGCTACAATGGTGGTACCATGGGATCGTACCACCGACTCCGCCATCCTCTCTGACCTATACTGCGCCGCTAGCTCCACTGCATCATCGTCTCCAAGTGGATCCACCCTCACATTCACAGCTCCTTCTTGTGCCATTTCTAGGGTATGTTTGCGAATCGCTTCTGACGCAGGAGCAAGGAAGTTGAGAAAGTGTTGCAAAGGTGTATCGTGAGCCACGAAGGAATTAACACTTGAGATATTTTGAGTTCTTGCAAAAAAAAGTAGGTGAATCGAATGACACCAAAAGCCCACGGTTTTCCCATATTCCACGAATCCAAATTCATTTTTGCCAGTTTGAAAACTTTTCAAATCAACCGCCAAAACTGCCTTTTCAATACCCATAATGACCTATCGTTTCATTTCTGCTCCAACGCCTAACCTTCCCCCCCAAGATACTGCCACGTGTACGACCACGATGCACTGTCTCCTCCCCTTACCCTGTCTTTTTCACTTTAAATCATCATTTCACACGCCGCCTCTTGAGCCCCGCGCTCGTCCACTCGGCCTTCACATGGTCAGCCCTCCTCACGGTTGGCTCGTCCACTCGGCCTTCACATGGTCAACCCTCCTCACGGTCGGCTCGTCCGCTCGACCTTCACATGGTCGGCCCTTCTCCTGGTCGGCTCGTCCGCTCGGCCTTTACATGGTCAGCCCTCCTCACGGTTGGCTCGTCCCCTCAGCCTTCACATGGTCAGCCCTCCTCACGGTCGGCTCGTCCGCTCGGCCTTCACATGGTCAGCCCTCCTCATCGTTGCCCCGTCCGCTCGGCCTTCACACGGTCAGCCCTCCCCGTGGTCTTCCTTTCCGCTCGGCCTTCACGCGGCCCGCCCTCCTCACGCTCGGACCACCAACTCGGCTTCTGTTGACGGTCGGACTCATCTTCCTTATTCTCTTCGTTGGACTGAAGCTGCACTCGGGAATGGGGGACTACTAATATGGATAGGCCCACAAAGGCCACAGCCCACAGTGAACAACCCCAAGCCCATCATTCGGAGCCCATTGCATAACACGGGTGGTAAAGTCCATGACACCTGAAGGCCAATTGGGCGTAAAGAGCCAATGACACTCGGACATATGGCAGGTGTAGGACATGCCACATCAGCAGACAAAGATCTGCAAAGTTATTGTCACAACACATCACCATTAATGCAGCATTTATTACGACAACACCTCCCCGTCGGAACAGTGCCCCCTTTACCCTGAACAAGGTAAGCTACAGCACAAGCTTTGGGCGATGTAGACACGTCAGAAGGAACAATGAAATGATTACCGAAGGATATAAGCAAGCATCGAAGACAAGAAGAAGGTTAAGCTTTCTATCTCTAATCTCTCTCTCTACACACTTTATTAATTCTCCCTACTTGCTAACTTGCCCGTCGAAGGGTTTGCTGGGGAACTACCCCGTTCCCCATTGAACTTACTTGCAGGTCATCTAATGGGCTTGGCCACTCGAACGTGGGCTTGAGGAGCTTGGATCGGTCCAGTCCATCCACCAGGAACGAACTGTATTATCAGAAAATATAATGGCTTTTTTTAATGAAAAATGTTGGAATTTTTTTGGTTATAAAGTTCTGTTTAATTTGGTTTTGAGAATCTATTTTCAGAAAAAAAAAATTTCTAATAAACTAAAAATTAAATTGGTGAAAATAAATAAATTAAAAACACATCATTTTTACATAATTTAATCTTTTTTTTTGGGAGGGGTGAAAGAAATTTTTAAAATATTTTTTTTATATTTATTTTCGTTAAATTAATTTTTATTTTTTCAAAAGTCAAACATGACGACAATTTTGATGTCATTATTAAACCAATCCATTAAATCAAAAAAATCCAAAACTAAAAGCATTTCATATATTAAACATATTGATTATACATTAAAATCCTAATAACCATCCATTACATGATAACCTTCAAAAAAATCTATTAACAACAAACACAACCATCTATTATAGGATAATCATTCAAAAATATCAACAAAAACAACCACCCATTAATGGATCATCATCCAAGCACATACTAAAAAATTAATTTGGTAAAAAAAATAAAAATGTAAAAGATTTATCATTTTTATATAATTTTATCTTTGATGAGTAGAAATAATTTTTAAAAATTTAAAAATAATTTGTTGACATTTATGTTTCTTTGTCAAACTAATTTATATTTTATCAAATTAACGATTTTACCCTTGAAATTGAGCAACAATGTCTTCAATTGTCCTTATTTGGAACGAGATTCAAAATTTAAGATCAAATGTATCACAAATAAAAGGTCATGGACTAAAGTGGCACAAGTCCCGAGCTATAGGAATCGTTAGTGTAATTCGCCCATAATTCAATTTGTGCAACCACACAAGCCCTAAAAACTCAAAATGTACTTCCTATTCTTCAAATCTTCCGACATTATTCTAAAAAAATAAAGAGAATTCTGATGTTGCGGAACATCGCTGTCTGTTTTTATTTTTTTTTTAAACATCATATATCTTTATTTCAATTGATCATCCCTGTTTTCTCAAGCGGGTAATAAAACAAAACCAATCTCAAATGGGTTTTGGTGTTTTTAATCTCTATTTCGTTTTCTTGATTCATGTCTCCTAACAATAAAACAAAACCAATCTCAAATGGGTTTTGGAGTTTGTGATCTCTTTCATTTCTTGATTTGGTTCAGACTTTGCCTTGAATTTTTGAAATCTTTGAAATTTAATAAGTGAGAGGGTAATTTATATACAAGTGGGCCGAGCTGGGTGTTGGGCCTTAGGGCCGAAATAAAAAGGCTTGCGCAGATAGGGCCGTATAAGTTACTCCGGTTTGGAGAAGTAGCTTTGAAGATAGACCGGTCCTTGCCGTGGTGAATAGTCTTGGTCTTGAGGACTTGGTTCTCGGTTGAGTGGAGTAGCTCAAATGTTTGGTCTTCGGTGATTACTTGGTTGTAGCATGTGAGAGACGAAGTAGGCTATGGTTTCTTGAAAGCTTCGGTTTTACTTCCCTTATGGATAGCTCGGTCTTAGTATGGGAAAGCCGAGGTGAGGGAGAGTAAAATAAGGGCCGAAGTAATAGTTACTTCGGTCCTGAAAGTAGTTCGGCCACGAGAAGAACCATCTCACTTGGTTGAAGCAGTGAGGAGGGTGTTGGAGGATAAGCATTATCTTCCAAGAGTATGAGTCCTAGGGGGACTCTACGTAAGGAGGAGTAATCCTAGGAGGACTCTGCGCATGGAGGAATAAGAGTCCTACCAGGATTGTGCCATGCGAAACCTATATAAGCTCACCAATATCACCTTTGGAGAGGTAATGCAACTTTTGCTCCCTGAATACATTGAGCTTTTGCCTTCCTGTCTTGCTTGCTGACTTAGGCATCGGAGAGGTTTCCGGCACACACCCGCCGGCTAGCTCACGTTTGTATTTTCAGGTGGTGGAACGACGTCGTACGAGGAACGCAGACTTGATCAACAGGATTATACGAGAAGGTGTATTTCTTTCCCGTACAATAAGGAATAACAACTTTTGGTACTCTCTCCATCAAATAATAAACAAAATTAGAATTATGGAAACCCATTAATTTTTTGCTTTTCCAAACCTGGTGGTTATGAGCGAAAGTGGAAGAAAGAGCAAGTTATGAATTCAAAGTCAGTAATTAATGTAGAAACCACTTGTTTCACTCTTATTGACATATTGTCAAGCAAATGGTGTACAAATTTTGTAAATGCAATAGCAAAAACCAAGACAATACAGAAACATACAAATCTAATATCAACATATGTACGTAGAAATAAAGAAAAATTGCAAACCAGAAAATCACATACCAAATCATTCGGTTTGAGAGTTGATATCACTTATTCTTCTATAAAGCATGAGGACTAATATCCAGAGCCCCAAAAACAGAGTTCTCATGCCTAATATCTGAAATCAAACCATTCAAAAAATGGTGTGATGGTGGAAACTGTTTCATAAGCCCATCTCAAGAAATAGAAATCTTTTAGAAACCCATTTCAAAAAATAGAAGTAGAAACCATTTGAAAACCCACTTCAATCATTGAAGAGAAGAGAAGAGACAGGGCTGGCCCTGGCCTAAGGCCAATAAGGCCTGGGCCTTAGACCCCAAAAACTTGGCCCAAAAATAGGATCTCCAAATTTGGTAAAATATTATAAGCTCATTTTTTTTTTTTTTTTTTTTGGGTTTTAGGATCAATATAAAGGGACCAAAATATTTTATTGGGTCCATGTATGGTTTAGCCCATATTTATTTATAAGTGTAGTTTTTTTGCTTATATTTATTAAAATGAAAAAATATATATAAAAAAAATGCCTGGGCCCAAGAAAAACAATAATTTAGTAGAATAAATAATTTTGCCCAAATTTTTTTACCTAGGCCTTTATCAGTTTTAATTGAATTATTTTTTCTTAATTTTTTTGTCCTAATTTTGTTTCATTAAATTGTTTTGTTTATAATTTTAATGATTATATGTGCAAGTAAATTTTTTTGTGGCTACAAATAAATAAAAAAATTATAACTTATCGTTTTATTCATGAAATTTTTTTTTTCAATGTAAGAGGGGCCCCTATTTTCAAAGTTCGCCATAAGCCCCCTAAATGTCAGGGCCGGCCCTAAGAAGAGATGCTATAGAAATCAAACCGTTTCATAACTGAAATCAAATAATTTCAAAACCATTTGACTCATAGAGAAACAGATTTCAGGAAATAAAGAGTATAAATGGAAGTTTTCGTTAACTGTGATGATGAGATCCAATGGTGTGAAAAAAAGTTTCCCAACAAAAGAGAGAAGAATAATTCAGCAATTTCCAAAGAAGTGTGTTACCTTTTGTAGAGTTATCATCCTCAAGGTCCATTGTGGCTTCACTTGTAACTCCTTCAACTTCTATGACATCATTTACAATTTCACACCTCTGCAACATGTCCACTCACATTACAAGTCAACCAAAAAAATAGGTAATTTACATAAATTTGAGCTTCTTCTGATTACAAGAAATTATGACATATTTGCGAAAATCATTAAGAAAGCAAACAGTGCTGAACTACACAATCCATAGGTCGTACCACTTAATGAGTCACATTTTCCATACCTTATTGTATAGTGATCCATAAACCTTATGGTATTTAGCTTCAAGGGCTGCTCTCTCCTAAAAAAACTTTGCCTCCAACTCATTATGTTGGCTGTGCAATGGTACAGCAAAGCACAACACTTCAACACACACAAGAAATCTACGTACATACTTTTTGAAACCATTTATATATCAAATGTTAAAGTCTACAGAGAAACAAGGCTACAAAATGACATCCACCGAGGACATTTCTATAAATAACCATATAATTAGCAAATGAACATCAATGACACGTTCCTGAATAGAAACTAAGCTACCTAATTTGTGCATAATATCAGTTCAAAATGGAAATAAAGTACAAGATCATTCCTAAATGTCAATGCTTATTTTTGACAAAGTGTAAACCCTTGCTACTTTTCCTAGTTCCTCCTCTTCTAAAAGTTTGTTCTGTCATGCTTAATGACTTTTCAATCCCCGTGGAAGTGCTTCTTGAAGTACTTTACTAGAATTTCAACAGAAAAAATGAATAATAAAATGTTTTCAAGATAAAATCCTAACAAGAAAAATAGAAACTCCATTCATTCCATTGTAACATTCTCGTGTACACATCAATACTACTAAACATTTGGAACCCAGACATAATGAAATAGGAACATATTAAAAATTGTAAATTCTAAGCTGTTTTCAATATTGCATTGTGAGTTATAGAGACCTGGATATTACATTATTTTCTTACACGGACCTCCATACTTAAAATGGCAATAATTTTTTGTATTTTAACACTAACTTATCTTTGGAAAAATCACAAAAAAGAAAAAAAAAAGAAAAAAAAAAACCCTAGAGTTTCACCCTTATAACGAAATATAAACATGAGCCTTCAATTTTGTCAATTTAGCTGTAATCTTTTGATATGTTATCAATCTAAACCATAATGACTAGAAAAAAATAATAATAATAATAAATAAATAATAATAATAATAATAATAATAATAATAATAATTAAACTCAATGCACTGGAAATACTATCTCCAATGAAACACACATTTCATAGATCAATACTATGATCCATATCCATGCACTAGCATTTGAATTGCAACTGAAATTCTTGTTGAGTTAAGAATAGTTTATGCATTTTGAGATACAATATATATATATATATTTTAAGAAGTAAGGGAAAAAAACTGCAGATTTTCTATTTGTATTTTCATAGGCATATTAACAAACAAGTGGTGTGCATAATTTACACATGAATTAAAGTAAGGAAAAAGAAGAACATAGAAAACACATGGTGGCACATCTTGGAAGACAAATAAGCTATCTACATACCAGATTGTCTAGAATACAAAGCAGAATGGAGTTCCAGTTCGCAAAAACACCAACAGAAAATGCAGAACACAGAGGAAAGCAGAACGTAGTAGGGAATTTCACACACCTAGTTGTTCTTGGTTTCAGCACTTTAGAAAGATGAGTTCTACGCTTTTTATATATGTTATGTTGTAGATTAGATCCACTATGACATAGGAAGATATAATCTACTCCACAACTATCTATATCATTGAAATATTTTATTGATTCAGAGAGATCTGATTTGGTTTCTAGGAATTCAATCGAATTAGGCAAACATATGGACCGGATCGGATTTATCCGAATCTGAACCCATTATAAATCGGGCTACGCAGATTCAGATTAAACAGATTTTCGGATTTGGATATGCATAAATGGATCGGGTTAATCGGATCGGATTCGGGTTATACCCAATCCGTTGACAGGCCTAGTACGAGGTGAAGAGTTTCAATAAAATATTTCAATGATATAGATAGTTGTGGAGTAGATTATATAAGTTGTAAGCAATGCAATTTAAATGATAATACTTCTGTATTACATAATAGGAGAGAACACACAATCAAGCTGACATCATGAACAGTACCATATCACAACTACTCAATCTACTTTTACCATATCACAACTACTCAATCTACTCAAACTTTGTCCATGGCTACCTTAACCACAACTTCATTATTTCAACATTACCATAAGTTACAGTAGCAATAACGGTTTTTTGACTTAACCTGCAACAAGGAGAAAAAAACATGCAAGTCCAAGTGTTTTGTTTATAAGAATTTGGGGAAATAATGAGGCAATTGAAATCACAAATAAAATGCATGTAATCATTCAGATTATACATATTTAAAAAATAAATAAATGAAATTTAAGAAATTATTGATAATGGGCAAAAAATTCAAGTTTTATGTAAAAATAAATAGGCAACATATATTCAATTCAACATGTGTGACACTCCAAGTCCCATATTCGATATCAGATAGATATTGATAGTCTGATCAACTGTATATGTGAGGTCTTTTCACTGCAACAAAAAGTATTTTTGGCGACGTTTTCTGGCAACTAAATAGAAATTAGTCGTCAATTTTACATAATCGGCGACAATATACTTGTTGGTCACCAAAAACTAAACTATTGGCAACGAGTTGAGATTATGGGTCGCTGTTGAGTTTGGCGCCAACTTAAATTTCTGCGTGGGAGCACTAAAACCATTTTCGCGACCAAATTAATATATGGAGATGGAAATTTTGGTCACCAATTGTAAATTTTTGGCAACACAAAAAAAAATAGGGGCGTAAAGGTGAACAATATTTATGGTGACCTATGGTGACCTAATGATTTTAGTCACCAATAAATTATCTGTCAAAATCACGTCATTTTGAATTTGCTCCTTTTTTTTTTCTTTTTTTTTTTTTAAGGGTTGACTAAACCTTTTGGGTGAATAAACAAATAATTGACCTAATATGACTCGAAGGTTCATCTCATTCTCTCACTCCACAACCTCAAACAGCATAACAGCACAGAACAGAGGTATGTCTTTGTCACAACCCAAACCCGTCCCTATAAGTTTAGCACCGTAACCAGCCAGTAATCCTTGGATTACCAAAGACCTCTGTACAGAATAACATATAATTAAGGGGCTAGCAGAAGCAACTTCTAGAAAATAATGTCCATAGAGCTGTGCAGACATGCATGAGACGAAAAATTTAAAGCTTTATATACATATACGTGACGTCAAATAAACAACAGTCTTACGTCACCTGATATACAGACAAAACAGAATAGGACTTAGCCCAATATTCAGATACAAAAGAAAACAGAAACGTAGTGAACAAAAATAGAAATTGTTAGCATAGAATTTGACTACACTTAAGTTTTTCAAGAACCTCTTCTTGAGGTATAGTGGTTTGGCTGACTCAGACATATCCAGGTAATCATCTCTTAGCCTGGTCACGCGCCTGGTCACTTACATACATAAATAATAGAATGAGCTGGAGCCTAGTGAATAATAACAGAGTAAAGGATTTAATGAATGTTGTCTATAATAGATACAGAAAATAGAATTTAGCTTATATCAGAAGTGGATTCATATTCTTGTTCAGAAATCAATATTCATAACAGAAATGGAATCAGAATCATATTCATAATCAAAATTTACAATTAATCGGACATGGTACATCCATTAGCACTAATAGAAACAATTGACCCATAAAGGGACGGCCATAAAGGCATACAATTGACTCACGTGCACAGAGATGGTACAGTTGGCTAATGAGACGTACAGTTGGCCTGTAAATGGGACGTATATAGAAAGATCCATAAAAGTTAGCTAATGAGATGTACAGTTGGCCCATAATTGGGACATAACAGAACAGATAACGTATGTTATCTGAAGCTAAGAATGCCACAAATACATTTCAGAAATATCGGATAACCATTCATTCATACAGAAAATAATATTTTAGAAAAAAAATCATCTTATATCATTCAGAAAATACTTATAAGTGAATATAGCCTTACAAAGTTATTACTCACAGTTGGCTTCAATAGCAGACATACATAGCAAATAAAGTAGACAAACAGAGCAGATAACTAGATAGCCTACAGCGCACAAACACAGAACGGATACACAGTGAAACACACGCTCGGAAATCATTTAATTTATTTCTTTCTTGTTTGGGTGTGTTTCTAATCTTTATCCTCATTATTATGTCTTAATTAAGGCTTAGGAATGCCTAAGATGCAATACAGATGCCAAAATGTGATTTGAAACACTAAGTCAAATTTTCAAAAACAGGGTAACTTCGGTCGCTCAAGCGGTCTACAAAGTTTGTTAAAGTACTAGTTGCTTGATTTTTCCACTCAACGGATGCTTAACGGTCGCTCAAGCCAAAGACTGAGTAAATAGGGTCTCCGCTCGAGCACAATTTTAGTCACTCGAGTTGTCTATAAAACTTTGCAAAAGTACTGGGAGCATGAATTTTACGCTCGAGCCAACCTTTGTTCACTTGAGCGAAGGTGCAAGACAAAGGGTGGTCGCTCAAGCGCAGCTTTGGTTGCTCGAGCAGTGATGTAAAATTATGGAATTTCCATATTGCATTTCTAAGTTCAAAATCCAAATTTAAACCTTCAAAACACATCCTTTTGGGCCAAAACTTAGTAAAACATTGAAAAACTCATAGTACAAGATGAATTACAATCCATTTTGCAAAATCAAGCCCAAAAGCTTTGCCAATTGTACAAAACAAAACTTGAAACTTAAAGAACATAAGTTACATGTAATGTCATGAATTTCAACCTTCCAAAACAAGATGAAATGAGTCATTAAGCTCAAAAACATGTTGAATTCTTTTAACAAAACCAAGATATGAACATGTATGTGAGAATTTTTATAAAAACAACATCAAAACTTCATGATATGCACATACATGCATGAATGTTCTTCTCCCTTACATCCTTAGTTTATTTCACGCATCTCATAGCTTAATTCCCTTGAATTAATGTTCCAACCAACTAAATCACAAAACTAGAGGCTAGAATTCTTACCTTAGATGCTTAATTGTGTTCTAGATATTCAATTTCTAGAGTTTCCAAGTCAAAACCTTCAATTCCCAAGAAATTCTTCCTCCCAAAGCTTGGTCTCAATTCTCTCTTGGTCTCTCCCTCTCTCTCACGTTTGAGACTTAAAAGATGATGAAGTGGAGGTGTATGTAATGGTCTTGAGTCAATTGTGCGTTATTTAGGCTTAATTTGGTTACATTAATTAATTTAAGTTAAGGGTAATTAATAAGGATTAATTTATTCTAATTATTTCGTTCTGAATCGAATTTCAATTAATCCTACCATAATTTTCTAAAAATCCTAAATAACACATAATCTCAATCAATTTCGTATTTTGTGGTCGATAAGGCCTTCAATTCACAGAACAGGACAGAAACACAAACAGATATTTCTACGACAGATAGATATAAACACAAATATCATATAACACATGCAATTAACTCTAGATTTCATCTAAATTACTCATTAGGCATTCTTAATCATGTAGTATTAGTTAATATCAGATAAGGTTGTTACAGTTTTCCCCTCTTAAAGAGTTTGGTCCCTCAAACTCAAATTGCCTTCAGTTTGAAAGAATGTCAGATCTAGAAGGAACAAATCAGGGTATCTTTTCATCATATCTTCCTCAGTTTCCCAAGTTGCATATGTTTCTCTGTGGTTTTGCCAATCAACTTTCACCAATAGAATATCTTTGTTTCTTAGCCTTTTGATCCTTCGATTAACAATCTAAATTGGTCGTTCTTCATAAGTAAAATCATCTTTCAATAACACATGTGTTGGCTTAGTCATGTGTAAAGGATCTCTCAAGTAATCCCAGAGCATTGAAATATGAAAGACATTATGCATTTGCTCTACGATCGGAGGTAAGGCCACTCGGTATGTTACTGAATTGGTTTTCTCTAGAATCTCATACGAACCAATATATCTCAGAGCCAACTTTCCTTTCACTCTAAATCGTGTTTGGGTAGACACCCCATTTTTGACCGACCTTAAGACTCAGACGTCACCGATTGAGCGCTCGGTGATGTTACATATTGTGCTCGTTCAGAAGTCTCAGAGTCGCGGCCGTGCGCCCTGCCTCCAGGCTTCCGAACCCTCTTCTGTGCCTTGTCTCGGTTTGCGAACTAGACTCGGTTTTCTCTGTTTTCTTTCCTGAGGGGAGGGAGTGGTCCCGTAGACTATCTCTCAGTGGCCGTGCGCTACATTTCGTGGCCGTAGGCCATTTTGCCCATTTCGGAGCCCGGTTCCCGGTTTTCGGGACCGTCAGGCCGTGTGCCTCGGTTCGGGACCGCCCAACCATCTCCGATTTCTTCGGTTTTCGGCAGGTACCTCTATTTTGTCATACTGAGGAACACTGGGGCCTCAGATGCCCACTTCGTGGCTGAACGCCACTTTCGGTGCTCACAGCCCATTTTCGGGACCCCGAACCGCGCGGTTTTGGTCCCCGAGCATTCATTTTGCATCGATGTCTGTTCATTTTTGGCAGGCACCTCTGTTTTATCATTCCGAGGGACACTGGGGTCTCAAATACCCACTTCGTGGCCGAACGCCACTTTCGGTGCCTGCAGCCCATTTTCGGGACCCCGCGCGGTTTTGGCCCCGAGCATTCGTTTTGCATTAGTTTTTGTTCAATTTTGGCAGGTGCCTCTGTTTTAGCACCAGGAAGATCACTGGAGGGTGGGAGGCCAGCAATTGTCTCAGCAACCAGTTATCTGCTTGGTCAAAAGTGGTTCAGCATGAATCCGGGAAGGAGAAAAGTCTGCGCGGCTTCACCGAAACAAGCGTAACTCTTTGCACAAGAGGAATTAAAATATGAGGCCACCACCATTGGAAATCTTACTTCCGGGGCTTCATTTTTCTCTCAAGAATCTCCTAAGTCCAAATCCGGGGGGAGGAGATATGGTTGGTTGAAGTCCGGTTGGACTGAATCTGCGCGGCTTTACGGAAACTGGCATAACTTTTTCTACAGGAGGAATTTTGATGCAAGGTTTGCGCCATTGGAAAGCTAACTTCCGGGGCTTCAATTTGGACACTTGAATGGACATTTTTGGACTTCCCTACCACCCAACAGCCAGTGGTCTTCTCGGCAGTTTTGTTTATCTAGCTGGCCAGCCACCCCTTTTGTGAAATGACCATTTTGGCCTTGTGAGTTGGCCGACCATTTCTTGCTCCCTCAGTGTATTCCAGCTGTGCTAGCTCATTTTCCAATTGGCCAATCCTCCATACACTTGTATGGAGGATTAGAGAGTTGCTTTTTAGATATTTTGATGCACTTTAGATATTTTGGGATGCTTTTTTTTCCTCTAAAAGGAGAGGTTTGGCTTCATGTTTGGGGAGGGGTTAGACATTTTTGAGGGGGATTGGGGAGAGATCCATAGCTTTCACCTTCCATTTCTCTCTATTTAAAAGCTCAAAGGTTATTTTTCTTGCATAATTTGTTCATCAACACCAAGCACCACCATCACCACCCTATTTCCAACACTTGGAGTTGATTTCCAGTAGCTAGGAGGTGACATTTTTCAAGCCAAGAGGTAGCAAAAGACTTGTCTTCAAGGGTAAGTCTTCATTTCCCTTTTTCTAGCTTTTTTTTGCTTCAATTTTCTACCCTATTTGCTCACTGTTTTGAGCTCCGGCCCTAACTTAAAGAGGCCTTATTTTGAGCTATTATACATGTTTTTTTAAGGGCTCAACCCTGTTTGAGCCCTCTATGATGCACTTGTTTCAATACCTCTTGGAATGCCAATATTTTGCATGCTTTGTTTAGCTTATGAATGATCCATTTCCGAGCATAAAATAAACTATGAGTGGGCCTATTTTGAGTCCCTCTTCAACATTGAAGAAGGGCTCAACCATGTTTGGCCTCTCTATCATGCACTTGCTTTGTAATTCTTCCATTTTACCGTAAAATTGCATGATTGTTTTGGCCTATTTGTAATCTGAGTTGGAGCATGCAACATACTGATATTGTGCTTATTTTGAGCCCCTATTAAACATTGAAGAAGGGCTCAACCTGGTTTTCTTGCTCTACATATCACTTGCTTTGAATTCTTGTTCCACTCCCATTTTGCATGCTTTTTTAAGCTCACCATGCTTCGGATTTCAGCCTTCATCAGGCCTAGAGAGTGCCTTATTTTGGTCAATTTTTCATTCTTTGTTAAGGGTCTTAGGCCATTTGATGATTGTTTTTGGTACTTGTTTTGTAATCCTCCATATTTTCCGTAAAATTGCATGCTTTGTTAGGCTTTCTTAGCTTCGGATTTCAACCTTCATCAGGCTTAGAAAATGTCTTGTTTTGGTCCATTCTTCAAGTTTTATTAAGGGTCTTAAGTTTTTTGGTCATTGCTTATGATACCTCTCTTTATCGCCCTCTTTTGGCCCAAATTTTGCATGCTATATTTAGTATATCTATACACTGAATTGGAGGCTGTCATCTATTGTAAATGTGCATATTTTTGGCCCTTCTTTAATGTTGTAGAACTGATTTTTTGGGTTTGAGCATTGTAAATACCACTTTCTTTGTAATTCCCCTCTTTTCCCGTATTTTTGCAAGCTATTGTTGCCATACTTGTGATCATCATTTGGCCATGCTTTGTGCTGATAAAATGCTAGTTTAGGGGCCTCCTTGCTACTTTTTTACATGTTGTGTCCATATTGTGCATGTTTAGCATGGCTGTAGGCCATTTCGGGTGCTTTTCATCGCATTTCGGGCATCGGTTGTAATTTTGTTATACTTCGGGGGCTGTTTTTGCATCATATTAGCTACTGAAATTTGCATCTTCCTTATGCCATATGTCACATCTCAATCGCATGTCATTTCTGTGCCTATACATCATTGCCTCGGTTTGCGTGCCCGTGAGCACGCATTTCGAGGCCACTCTTTTTTATCCGACGGCAGCTTATGTGAGTGCGGCTGAGGCTCTCTCATGTTAGTGTAAGCCCAATTTGCATTTTCCATGTCATTTGCATTCCGTATGCCATCGCCTCGGTTTGCGTGCCTGTGTGCACGCATTTCGAGGCACTTCGGTTTTATCCGATTTCCATTTCATCATCGCCTCGGTTTGCGTGCCTGTGTGCACGCATTTCGAAACGCCGATTTATCAATTTCTATTTCATCGCCGCCTCGGTTTTGCGTGCACGGTGCCGCGCATTTGGCACTTCGGTTTTATTCGATTTTCATTTCATCATCGCCTCGGTTTGCGTGCCTGTGTGCACGCATTTCGAGGCACTTCGGTTTTATCCGATTTTCATTTCATCATCGCCTCGGTTTGCGTGCCTGTGTGCACGCATTTCGAGGCACTTCGATTTTATCCGATTTTCATTTCATCATCGCTTCGGTTTGCGTGCATGTGTGCACGCATTTTGAGGCACTTCGGTTTTATCCGATTTGCATTTCGCATCATCGCCTCGGTTTGCGTACCTGTGTGCACGCATTTCGAGGCACTTCAATTTTATCCGATTTGCATTTCACATCATCGCCTCGGTTTACGTGCCCGCGGGCACGCATTTCGAGGCACTTCGGTTTTATCCGATTTGCATCTCACACCATGCCTCGGTTTGCGTGCCCGTGGGCACGCATTTCGAGACATCTCAGTTTAGTCTCATTGTATATCATATTCCATGTCATTTCATACCTTTATGTCATTGCCTCGGTTTGCGTGCCCGCGGGCACGCATTTCGAGGCACTTCATTTTTATCCGACGGCCTCTTATGTGAGTGTGGCTGAGGCTCCACTCATATTAGTGTAAGTCCATTTGCATTGTGCATGCCATTTTATGCCTTAAGATCATTTCCTCGGTTTGCGTGCTTGCGTGCACGCATTTCGAGACATCTCATTTGCATAGCATTGTGCATGCTAGGATTGTATTTTAGTTGCATTCATGCATATTATGCATATTGCATCGTGTTCGGGATAGGCGTTAGCCCGGGCACGGGAAACGAGGCACGTTTCGTACTCCGAGTGACGGAACGGGTCTCAATTCCCAAGTCACCGACACTTCGGATTACCCATGATGGAGTTAGGATTTGTTGTAGCATTCATATGCATTCATCCTATATTGAGTTGTGCAAATCGGCTCCTCGGCCATCACGCATCAATATGCGTGATTGGTGGCACGAGGATCGAGGCATGCATATATTTGTGAAATACATTGCTATGCCCTTCTCCTGCTCTCTGTTGCAGCAAAATGAGGAATCAGCAACTTTCTGGGACTTGGCACGCATCTCGAGAAGCATTACAAACAGAGGCTAATTGGGGCATCCCAGTGGATTTCCGCATCAAGGCAGCCCAGCATACATCACTCATCAGTAGCAAGGCAGTCCCTGGCTTGCATGCCAGTTTTACTTTTTTTTTTGTAATTAATTTGTTAATTAATTAGGAATCTGTATTATTCTGTATATTTCGGACTGTATTATTCTTTCATTTTCGGACTGTATCATTATTTATTCGGACCCTCTGCGCGAGGGCAATGTTGTAATAAGGGTGTGTGAGTGTGATGTATGTCTTCCAACCCCCATTTCTTTCTCCCTTTTATTTATCCGCTTACAATGGTTAGATATAGGGCATATTTCAATTAGCGTACAGCATGACAGCATGTTTGCATCATTCATCTGTTTTGCACGCACCGGGCTCGGCGCATCATACAAACTGCATCTGTATCTCAATTCTAAATTGAATACTTGATAACTGTAGCATTTCATATGCCATGTTTAGAATAGCCGATCCTGCTATAGTTGCATTTTTGCATTTGTTGCATTAGGCAATTCTGTATACTTAGGATCATGCATGATTTCTAATCAGCTTCTGTTTTGGCTTGGAGTACTCGGTAAGTTTTATGCTTTAGCATCCTTGCATGCGTGTGAGTGTTGCCATGAATAGCATGCTTGCCATGAGGCTATGTGCTTATATGATATAACTGCCTTGAATGCCTGTGGGTGGAGGTTGAGTTATCCGAATTGGAACAATTCATCAAGTGCTTGTTTTAAGCCCACTAGATAGTGGCAACATCACTGTTTTCTAAGCCCACCCGAGGGTGGCAAATCCGCATTTTAGCCTGCCTGCGGGCAGCACCATCACATCATTTTCAAACAAACAAATATGAAATGTTTTGTTCCAATTCAGACGGCCCAGTCTATACTTGTATGCTGTGCGCATCACGTAGTAACCTAGGCTAATAACCAGAATAAGAACTCACAATGTTTTCAAAAACAGATATCATGATTAGTAGAGGCCGGTCTTTGACCGGGCGAGAGGGGGTGCTCACGATGTGACCTTCCCTAATCGTACCCAAGTTCCTGAGCCAACTTTGGTGATGACGGACACGTGGCCTTTGGCACCGAGTTAGGGTTTCCTAAATTTCCCATTTTAAAAATATTTAGGTGGCGACTCTGTTATCTGGCAAAGCAGTCCATGTTTGGCACTTCTTTCAAAAAATCTGTTTTTCTTCAAACAGATTTGCGAGTTGGACTCTTTGGTTCGATTTGAATCAACAAAATCGAGTCCGAATCAGGCGAGGTCCCGCGGGCTTATTATGATTCTGGCGACTCATTGGGATTTAGAGAACTTGACTCGAACTCATGACATCTGTTTTTGACTACACTTGTGTGTTTCTTTGCATTGCATTTGCATTGGTGCACCTAGGACACCGTGTTTGCCATATGCCATTCCCGAACGATTTGCCGGAGGCTTGTCTTGTCAAGTCATGTCCGTAAGGCTGATCGGCTCTGGGCTCTGACAGCATGGGAACACAAACCCCGGTTTTACCGGGGCACCCTTTTTGACCATTCGACCTAGTGCATATTCGGATCCATAGTGACCATTCCAAACTAGGACAGGTTGCTTACCCGTTTATAGGTTGTTTGAAGCCGCTGCGTGCGTAGTGAACCCTAGCTCCTGACAAAATAGGACAGGGAAACCCTACCCCAACATAGGGGTGTTTTGGCTCTCACTTATCTGTTATGTGCTTGTTAGAGTGTGCCTCTACAGGGAATGCATGTATCAGTTTATGAGTTTGAGCATCAGGCCCGCGGGCACCAATTCAGTATTTTGGGTATCAGGCCTGCGGGCATCAGTATTTGGTGGAATCAGTTTTACCTGAGGGTATCAGCTTACAGGCAGAATTTTGGGGCAGAATTCAGGAGAGGGCACACTCATTCAACTATGCTAGTATCTGTTCAGATGAAATCAAGCTGAGATGCTGCATGTTTTCTCTTTTGCTAGGTAGTCCTGGAACCATAGCTTCAGAAGGACTCCAATCCCCCCCGGGTACACCGAACTTGTGTTGATAGACTTTGTCGGGTCAGAGATTCAGTTCAAGGGCAATCAGTGTTACTTTATCAAAGGCAGGGTGAAAAGGACCAGTCGGGCACAGATCACCAGCTCAGCAGTTATCAGATCAGTGGCTCTTATCCACTCCACCAGTGAACAGTCAGGCAAAGGTCTCACTTTCTACTGCAGGGATAGATACACCAGTCAGTTGGATGGATCAGCAGAACACGTCAGGGATAGAGGCAATGATGCTTCAAATGCAAGAAAGTATGAAACTCATGCAGCAAGACGCTGTCCGCCAAGCGGAATTTTCCAAGCAGCAGGCTGCAATCATGGCTCAACAGGCTGAGCTCATCACTGTGCCGCAATAGAAAGCAAGCGCTGGCGCTTTCACAACAAGTTCCTCCCCGGCGGAGCTCCAAAGACCGGAGACGCCAAATGTCCAAAATGTCCAAGAGGATACAGACCTTCCAACGGGGCCGGCTCCGCCCCCGATTCTACCACAACTATCCAAGGCGCCCACGCCTATCAATATCCCGGACTCTCCCCTTGAGTTCGAAGCGGACCCCACAGCACTGAAGCTGAGTAAGTTGGAAAAAATGTTTAAGAAATCTCAAGGAGTCAAAGCCATCCCGGACATTGAGGACGGGTACCTTGTGACGCTAGACATCGACGGAGTTCAAGATGCCTCACATCGATCGTTTTGACGGTCGAGAGATCTCATGGTCCACCTGAGTTTGTTTTCAGATGTTCTGCGCCCGATGGGTTTGACAAGATTACAGAAGCTCTCCCTCTTTGGCAGGACCCTGTCGGGTATTGCGGCCATCTGGTACGCCAAATTGGAGGATTCAGCGAAACGAAGCTGGGAGGAGATGGCCGAGGCCTTCGTCGCACAATATTCATACAATCCCCAGAACGAGATCACAACCCGTGATCTTGAGGCGACAAGGCAGGAGCTTAAAGAGAGCTCAATTCGTGGTCGGTGGAGGCGAAGGCCTCAATGATGACCATTAGGCCAACGGATAAGGATCAAATACGGATGGTTGTGCGCAACCTCCAAACCCAAACTATCGAGAAAATGATCGTGCCCCTTCCATACCTTTTCAGATTTGCATGAGATGGGAGTACTGATCGAAGATGCCATGAAGCAGGCCTTATTGACCAAGAGAAGGAGCGGCCTAGGCGGGCGTTTTCCGCAATTGAATGTGACTACCGGTGGTGATGTACCGCAAGATCTTCCGACGTGGGTATGGTTACCACTACCACATCAAAGGCTACCCCATTTACCAAGGCGTCCGGAGTAACTCACGGATGGCCAAATATCCACCCCGAGTCAAGAGGGTTTTCACTCCACTTCATATGCCTCTGTCAAAGGCTCTAGAGGTCTTACTCGAAGGACATTTAAAACCGTTGGAACAACCCCTACCCGATCCTATCCTCGCAAAGCATGACCAGACTAAATATCATGCCTACCATCGCTGAAACCGGTCATGACACCGACAGTTGCTTTCGTCTGCTCCATGATGTACAAGATTTGTTTGACAAAGGGGTCATTGCTGCACCAGGTCCTGCAAAGTCTATCGGCACTTGATCAGTGAACTTGTGGGGGATAATGTGATGTGATCAGGAGATGAATCACCTGCGGGCGGCATTCAGTGTACTTCAGATATGGCGTATGGCACGCACTGTTTTGAGCATTGGGCGAATGCTACATTATGACTTGGGTATTGGGTCAGTCTTGTTGTTTTGTTTTGAGTCTGTCTTTTTGTTTTGAGTCAGTCTCTTTTGTTTTGGGGTCTGTCTTGTTGTATCGAGTCAGTCCTGTTGTATAGGAGTCAGGTGATTCCGGGGGGTGTTACTTCGGGCGTCACCATTTTATTTCGCGTTTGTCTTTTTGTTTTGTTTTAAGTCTGTTTCTGCCAGGGAGCCAGTTATGCCAACAGATTTTGAATGAAACAGCAGTGATTTCCATACTCTCGCATTTGTTTCTGCCGTGTGCTAAGTGTGCCGGGATTTGAATGAAATGGCAGTGCATTCCACCTGCTCTCCTGTGCCCTGAAGCCATTGTATTGACCTAAGTTTTTCAAAACCTTTTTGAACACTGCAGTGAAAACAAAGAGGGAGGAATTCCTCGGGATTTGCAAAACTTTGATCAAATTGAGAGAAAGAGAGGCGTGCTAAGCACTTAATGAATGGAATCATGCTTGTTAGTGTGAGTACTGAGAAGGACCCTGGCTTGATCCAGACTGGTTTCACACTATCTTCAGCGCGAGCGATTTGTCGCTTTCTTAAAAATTTTCAAAAACAAAATGTTTTGCGCAGTCCGGCGAAGACCTGTGTGGAGTCGCTCTTGAGATTGTGCAGCTTAGGATCGCTCTCAGCCTCGAGACTCGACCCCCCCTTGGCTTTCAAACCTTGAACTGGCATTCAGAATGTTCAACGGTCGACCACGATGTAAGGCCTGTGTGGCCAGATTTGAAGCAGCCCTCGAACAAGAGACACCAAAGTCAAATCAAGAAGGTCAGACCCCATCAGAAGAAGCTTGCAAGGCTGGATCAGAAGCACCCCTCGAACTAGGGGCAAAAAAAAAATAAAAATAAAAAATAATATCCGATGTGCTCGGAGAGCCAAAGGTGGATCTTTCTGCAAATCAATACAATAGCCATTCTCCTAGATTCAGAGGGCTTCAATCTCAGAACCATTTGGCATGGACTGGCTACATTTTTACCCTTTGAGAGGCTCGCTGGGCCGAAAATCCGAAAGGGCGACCCAGGCAAAAGTTAGAGCGAGACAAGAAAAATATATATACCAAAATGCAAAAAGAGAAAAAAAATGCAAAAGAATGAAAAAAAAAAAAACAAAAAGAAGAAAAGAAAAAAGAAGAAAAGAATTGAAAAGAAAAGAAAAACAAAGCTCGCAAGGTCGAAAACCTGCAACAGGTGCCTTGGCAAAAGTTAGAGCATAAAAAGGAGAGGTTAAATACCCGAGTGTACCTTAACCCCGAACTACGTAAGGCTTGATTCCCATCTTTGGGATACGTAGGCAACTTCATTCTGAAGTCCAACCATAAACACTTCCAAATCAAGTGTGTCCATGTAATGGTTTTGACCATCCTTGCCTCCTCTGTATCCGAGAGTTCGATTGCAATCATCGCTCTGAAGACTGACTACAATGCGCTGCGATGCCTTTCAAACAAGGGGCAACTTTCCGTTGCCATTCAACGCGCTGCGGTGCCATTCAAACAAGGGGCAACTTTCTGTTGCCATTCAACGCGCCACGGTGCCATTCAAACAAGGGGCAACTTTCCGTTGTCATTCAATGCGCCGCGGTGCCATTCAAACAAGGGGCAACTTTCCGTTGCCACGCAGTGTCCTTCAGACAAGGGGCAATTTTCCATTGCTATGGATCTCAGGTTGTGCATTTCAAGAGTAGGTTCCGTGCTCGTTGAGCAGTGACCGTTTGCAAAAACAGTTTTTGGGAATTTTTACTGAGGTTGACTGATTTTCTCTAGAAAACTATTCCATTTTTCCAAAACTGGACCGTTTTCTTGGACCCAAAAAAGGAAAATTTTCAGTGCTCATAGCCTGACTTGCATAATTTCAAATCAAAAATTGAACAAGCATGTTAATCTAACTCTCATGTTGGTCAAAACTGTTTTAGTAGAAAGCAAAAGTTAAAAAATGGTCAAAATGATGAATTAGGGGCACAGTTGAGTCAGGTGTTCTGTCTTTTTCCCGTTATCAATGCATTTGCCAAGAAGGGCACTCTACCTGCCAGAAGAGGGCACAACTGAAGCTAGAAAGGGCAGAAAGTTCTTACACCCTCCAAGCAACGAGGTATCAAGCCAAATGCAAAGCACAAACGGGAATGGATCAAGATATTCCACTCCCTCATCTTGACAGATCTGACTACGCCCAAGCTCCCCGGCAGAGCATCATCAACCGGTGTCAGCTGCAGATTCGCTACACACCCAGTTGTAGCGCAACCCCTCTATGGGAGGAATTCACTAGCTATGAGCGGAAGAAAGAGAATCTAGCAGAATGCTAGGGGCACGAACCCACAACTTGCTGTTTATCTATCAACCACCCAGGGAAGGGATGAAAAATGAGAGATTGAAGAATAGAGAGATGTGCGATGAGAGAAAAAGTGAGAAAAAGGCTTTTTTTTTCGAAAAACAGAGCTTGAGGGCCGAGTGATGTGAGAACCACAAATAAGAAAGGGTGGGAAACACTACCCGGATGAAACAGGCTCCCTGTGCACGTATGAGTTTCGTGTCTTTTTGTTTTATCTCGATCCTTGTTGTGAGTCGTCTTGAGTGTTACTCGATGTGTCTAGGTTGTGTGCCTTTTATTTTCTTGTTGAGTTGTAGTGTGCTGTATTCAGTCGTAGGCTCAATACCCAGTTGAGAATTTATGCTCACTCTCAATTTCAAAAAATCGTTTTGTGCTCCGAGTGCCGTGTCGTTCTCCACATTTGTGCAAAACAGAATTTGTTCTTTCATAAAACCGCAGGGTTCAACCCAGGTCATGTGAGAACAAGAAACCAGACCTATCTGAAGCTATGAGTTTCGGGCTGCAAAGCAAAAGCAAAAGAGGAAAACGTCGGGTATCTGAGTTCGTTTCAACTTCAGTAAGTTCCGAGACTACATCCCGTGTGTACCTCTTCAGGCCTTGCCAATGTTCCGAAGCATGAGTGTGCCTCTACCTCAAGCTCAAGATCAAGTCTACTTCAAGCCAGAATAGCGATCAGAAGTGCTCTCCCTGAGTACCATTCCCTGCCAGGGACATCTTGGCTGTGTTCGCAATGAGTTCCTAGGAGATCAACTGCGACGGTGGAAACTAGAGTTCGAATGGCTGTGGCCTAGAACGCAAAGGTTCGGGATTTCCGAGACTAAAGTCTGGTTTGAATACCCAGAGGCGTGTCCTCGGCTTGAAATCTGTATGGAAGCCCCATAGGTTGAGATAGCGTGTATGCACCTCTGCACCTCGATCTTGAACCAACCTAGTCTCACCCCCGTTGGAGAATAGGGAAAGTTGTGAATATGATCAAGAAGAAAGGCAGCATCCAAAGTGTTCTACGTGTAGAGCCCTTGTCAGCGTTCCAGAGCCTTTGTACTGTGAGTTGAAGGTAAAGTGTTCGAAGAGCACGAGGGGAGATCCCCGTCAGAGTAGAGTGGTTCACCACCACTCACCTCATGAGGTGCTTTCTAAAGCGCCGCTTTGTCCATTTATTGCTTTCCTTAAGTATCATACATTGTAATGCATTGTACCAGTTAAGTTTCTTTCTCAGACATGCACGATATTGTATGTACGGTTCATTCAAAGAAGTTCTGTTTGAGATCATTCACTTAGTATATCAATCACACTTTATTTGCTTCACTCAGTGTATCTAACACACTTCATTCACTTAGTGTATCAATCACACCTCATTCCCTTAGTGTATCAATCACACTTCATTCACTCAGTGTATCTAACACACCTTATTTGCCTTAGTGTATCAATCACACTTCATTCACTTTGTGTATCTATCACACATATTTTGCTTTGTGTATCTATCACACTATTCTTCTCTTCATATCACATGTTTACTTTAGTGTATCCATCACACTTCATTCACTCTGTTTGCCTCATGTATCTATCTCATGTTCACTTTAGTGTATCCATCACACCTCATTTACTTTCGTTTGCTTCATGTATCTCTCACATGTTTATTTAGTGTATCAATCACACTCTTTTCATTTTGTGTATCTATCACACACATTCTTATTTCGTGTATCTACCACACACATTCTCATTTTGTGTATTTATCGCATACATTCCCAATTTGTGTATCTATCACGCACATATTCACTTCAATTACCTTAGTGTATCCATCACACTTCATTACTTTTTGTGTATCTATCACACACATATTCACTTTATTCCATTAGTGTATCAATCACACTTCATTCGCTTTTAGTATATCAATCATACTTTGTTCACTAAGTGCATCTATCACACTTCGTGTTCACTTTTAGTGTATCAATCACACTCTGTTCACATAGTGCATCTATCACACTTTGTGTTCGCTTTTAGTGTATCAATCATACTTTGTTCACTAAGTGCATCTATCACACTTCGTGTTCACTTTTAGTGTATCAATCACACTCTGTTCACATAGTGCATCTATCACACTTCGTGTTCACTTTTAGTGTATCAATCACACTCTGTTCACATAGTGCATCTATCACACTTTGTGTTCGCTTTTAGTGTATCAATCACACTCTGTTCACTTAGTGCATCTATCACACTTTGTGTTCACTTTCAGTATATCTATCATACTTGTTCACTAAGTGCATCTATCACACTTCGTGTTCACATTCAGTATATCTATCATACTTGTTCACTAAGTGCATCTATCACACTTTGTGTTCGCTTTTAGTGTATCAATCACACTTCATTCATTTTGTGTATCTATCATACTTGTTCACTAAGTGCATCTATCACACTTCGTGTTCACATTCAGTATATCTATCATACTTGTTCACTAAGTGCATCTATCACACTTTGTGTTCGCTTTTAGTGTATCAATCACACTTCATTCATTTTGTGTATCTATCATACTTGTTCACTAAGTGCATCTATCACACTTTGTGTTCGCTTTTAGTGTATCAATCACACTCTGTTCACTTAGTGCATCTATCACACTTCGTATTCACATTTAGTGTATCCATCACACTTGTCCACTTAGTGTATCCATCACACTTTGCTCACTATGCCTACTTTGTGTACCAATCACACTTTGTTCATATAGTGTATCAATCACACACACTTGCTTTGTATCTATCACACTATACCTACTTTGTGTATCCATCACACGTTCGCTTTGTGTATCTATCACACACTCACCTAGTGTATCCATCACACTTTGCTTCATATAGTGCATCCATTACACTCGCTTCACTTTGTGTATCCATCACACGTACGCTTTGTGTATCTATCGTACATGTTCGTGAAGATTCCATGATTTTCTTACATTCCTAACTGCATGAAATATAGTTGTTGCTTTGCATTCTTGCTTAAAACTGTTGCATCTATTTGTGAATACTTGCCTCATTACAACTTGTTGCACTTGCATGATCACCCGGCTCCGTGCCTATCACTTTGCATTTTGCCCCCCTGCCTGCGGGCACGCCTGCGGGCACATATCTCTGTTCTTTGTTTATCTTGTATTGTCTAAGTCTTCGGCTTTGTCAAAAATGGGTCGTCTCTGGGCTTTGACATTCACTCTCGTCACTTCCTAACTTCCGAGTTCTGTCAAAGAGGGGCAACTGTAGACACCCCATTTTTGACCGACCTTAAGACTCAGACGTCACCGATTGAGCGCTCGGTGATGTTACATATTGTGCTCGTTCAAGTCTCGAGTCGCGCCGTGCGCCTGCCTCCCAAGCTTCGAACCCTCTTCGTGCCTTGTCTCGATTTGCGAACAGACTCGGTTTCTCTGTTTTCTTTCTGAGGGAGGAGTGGTCCCAGACTATCTCTCGGTGGCCGTCGCTACATTTCGTGGTCAGAGGCCATTTTGCCCATTTCGAGTCGGTTCGGTTTCGGGACCGTCGGGCCGTGCCTCGGTTCGACCGCCCAACCATCTCCGATTTCTTCGTTTTGGCAAGTACCTCTATTTTGTCATCTTGAGGAACACTGGGGCCTCAGATGCCACTTCGTGGTCAACGCCACTTTTCGGTGCTCATGCCCATTTTCGGGACCCCGAACCGCGCGGTTTTGGTCCCCGAGCATTCATTTTGCAGCGATGTCTGTTCATTTTTGGTAGGCACCTCTGTTTTATCATTCCGAGGGACACTAGGGTCTCAAATACCCACTTCAGGTCAACGCCACTTTCGGTGCCTGCAGCCCATTTTCGGTACCGCGCGGTTTTGGCCCCGTGCATTCGTTTTGCATTAGTTTTGTTCAATTTTGGCAGGTGCCTCTGTTTTAGCACCAGGGAGCTCACCGGAGGGTGGGAGGCCAGAATTGTCTCAGCAACCAGTTATCTGCTTGGTCAAAAGTGGTTCAGCATGAATCCGGGAAGGAGAAAAGTCTGCGCGGCTTCACCGAAACAAGCGTAACTCTTTGCACAAGAGGAATTAAAATATGAGGCCACCACCATTGGAAATCTTACTTCCGGGGCTTCATTTTTCTCTCAAGAATCTCCTAAGTCCAAATCCGGGGGGAGGAGATATGGTTGGTTGAAGTCCGGTTGGACTGAATCTGCGCAGCTTTACGGAAACTGGCATAACTTTTTCTACAGGAGGAATTTTGATGCAAGGTTTGCGCCATTGGAAAGCTAACTTCCGGGGCTTAAATTTGGACACTTGAATGGACATTTTTGGACTTCCCTAGCACCCAACAGCCAGTGGTCTTCTCGGCAGTTTTGTTTATCTAGCTGGCCAGCCACCCCTTTTGTGAAATGACCATTTTGGCCTTGTGAGTTGGCCGACCATTTCTTGCTCCCTCAGTGTATTCCAGCTGTGCTAGCTCATTTTCCAATTAGCCAATCCTCCATACAAGTGTATGGAGGATTAGAGAGTTGCTTTTTAGATATTTTGATGCACTTTAGATATTTTGATGCACTTTAGATATTTTGGGATGCTTTTTTCCTCTAAAAGGAGGTTTGGCTTCATGTTTGGTGGGGGGGTTAGACATTTTTGAGGGGGATTGGGGAGAGATCCATAGCTTTCACCTTCCATTTCTCTCCATTTAAAAGCTCAAAGGTTATTTTTCTTGCATAATTTGTTCATCAACACCAAGCACCACCATCACCACCCTATTTCCAACACTTGGAGTTGATTTCCAGCAGCTAGGAGGTGACATTTTTCAAGCCAAGAGGTAGCAAAAGACTTGTCTTCAAGGGTAAGTCTTCATTTCCCTTTTTCTAGCTTTTTTTTGCTTCAATTTTCTACCCTATTTTCTCACTGTTTTGAGCTCCGGCCCTAACTGAAAGAGGCCTTATTTTGAGCTATTCTACATGTTTTTTTAAGGGCTCAACCCTGTTGAGCCCTCTATGATGCACTTGTTTCAATACCTCTTGGAATGCCAATATTTTGCATGCTTTGTTTAGCTTATGAATGATCCATTTCCGAGCATACAATAAACTGTGAGTGGGCCTATTTTGAGCCCCTCTTCAACATTGAAGAAGGGCTCAACCATGTTTGGCCTCTCTATCATGCACTTGCTTTGTAATTCTTCCATTTTACCGTAAAATTGCATGATTGTTTTGGCCTATTTTTAATCTGAGTTGGAGCATGAAACATACTGATATTGTGCTTATTTTGAGCCCCTCTTCAACATTGAAGAAGGGCTCAACCTGGTTTTCTTGCTCTACATATCACTTGCTTTGAATTCTTGTTCCACTCCCATTTTGCATGCTTTTTTAAGCTCACCATGCTTCGGATTTCAGCCTTCATCAGGCCTAGAGAGTGCCTTATTTTGGTCAATTTTTCATGCTTTGTTAAGGGTCTTAGGCCATTTGATGATTGGTTTTGGTACTTGTTTTGTAATCCTCCATATTTTCCGTAAAATTGCATGCTTTGTTAGGCTTGCTTAGCTTCGGATTTCAACCTTCATCAGGCTTAGAAAATGTCTTGTTTTGGTCCATTCTTCAAGTTTTATTAAGGGTCTTAAGTTTTTTGGTCATTGCTTATGATACCTCTCTTTATCGCCCTCTTTTGGCCCAAATTTTGCATGCTATATTTAGTATATCTATACACTGAATTGGAGGCTGTCATCTATTGTAAATGTGCATATTTTTGGCCCCTCTTTAATGTTGTAGAACTGATTTTTTGGGTTTGAGCATTGTAAATACCACTTTCTTTGTAATTCCCCTCTTTTCCCGTATTTTTGCAAGCTATTGTTGCCATACTTGTGATCATCATTTGTCCATGCTTTGTGCTGATAAAATGCTAGTTTAGGGGCCGCCTTGCTACTGTTTTACATGTTGTGTCCATATTGTGCATGTTTAGCATGGCTGTAGGCCATTTCGGGTGCTTTTCATCGCATTTCGGGCATTGGTTGTAATTTTGTTATACTTCGGGGGCTGTTTTTGCATCATATTAGCTAATGAAATTTGCATCTTCCTTATGCCATATCTCACATCTCAATCGCATGTCATTTCTGTGCCTATACATCATTGCCTCGGTTTGCGTGCCCGTGAGCACGCATTTCGAGGCCACTCTTTTTTATCCGACGGCAGCTTATGTGAGTGCGGCTGAGGCTCTCTCATGTTAGTGTAAGCCCAATTTGCATTTTTCATGTCATTTGCATTCCGTATGCCATCGCCTCGGTTTGCGTGCCTGTGTGCACGCATTTCGAGGCACTTCGGTTTTATCCGATTTCCATTTCATCATCGCCTCGGTTTGCGTGCCTGTGTGCACGCATTTCGAGGCACTTCGGTTTTATCCGATTTCCATTTCATCATCGCCTCGGTTTGCGTGCCTGTGTGCACGCATTTCGAGGCACTTCGGTTTTATCCGATTTTCATTTCATCATCGCCTCGGTTTGCGTGCCTGTGTGCACGCATTTCGAGGCACTTCGGTTTTATCCGATTTCCATTTCATCATCGCCTCGGTTTGCGTGCATGTGTACACGCATTTCGAGGCACTTCGATTTTATCCGATTTCCATTTCATCATCGCCTCGGTTTGCGTGCATGTGTGCACGCATTTCGAGGCACTTCGGTTTTATCCGATTTGCATTTCGCATCATCGCCTCGGTTTGCGTGCCTGTGTGCACGCATTTCGAGGCACTTCGGTTTTATCCGATTTGCATTTCACATCATCGCCTCGGTTTACGTGCCCGCGGGCACGCATTTCGAGGCACTTCGGTTTTATCCGATTTGCATCTCACACCATGCCTCGGTTTGCATACCCGTGGGCACGCATTTCGAGACATCTCAGTTTAGTCTCATTGTATATCATATTCTATGTCATTTCATACCTTTATGTCATTGCCTCGGTTTGCGTGCCCGCGGGCACGCATTTCGAGGCACTTCATTTTTATCCGACGGCCTCTTATGTGAGTGTGGCTGAGGCTCCACTCATATTAGTGTAAGTCCATTTGCATTGTGCATGCCATTTTATGCCTTAAGATCATTTTCTCGGTTTGCGTGCTTGCGTGTACGCATTTCGAGACATCTCATTTGCATAGCATTGTGCATGCTAGGATTGTATTTTAGTTGCATTCATGCATATTATGTATATTGCATCGTGTTCGGGATAGGCGTTAGTCTTGCACGGAAGCGACACGTTTAGACTCGAAAGTGAGCAGGTCTCAATTCCCAAGTCACCGACACTTCGGATTACCCATGATGGAGTTAGGATTTGTTGTAGCATTCATATGCATTCATCCTATATTGAGTTGTGCAAATCGGCTCCTCGGCCATCATGCATCAATATGCGTGATTGGTGGCACGAGGATCGAGGCATGCATATATTTGTGAAATACATTGCTATGCCCTTCTCCTGCTCTCTGTTGCAGCAAAATGAGGAATCAGCAACTTTCTGGGACTTGGCACGCATCTCGAGAAGCATTACAAACAGAGGCTAATTGGGGCATCGGTGGATTTCATCAAAGCGTTCAAAGATACATCGCTCATCAGTAGCAAGGCAGTCCCTGGCTTGCATGCCAGTTTTACTTTTTTTTTTGTAATTAATTTGTTAATTAATTAGGAATCTGTATTATTCTGTATATTTCGGACTGTATTATTCTTTCATTTTCGGACTGTATCATTATTTATTCGGACCCTCTGCGCGAGGGCAATGTTGTAATAAGGGTGTGTGAGTGTGATGTATGTCTTCAACCCCCATTTCTTTCTCACTTTTATTTATCCGCTTACAATGGTTAGATATAGGGCATATTTCAATTAGCGTACAGCATGACAGCATGTTTGCATCATTCATCTGTTTTGCACGCACCGGGCTCGGCGCATCATACAAACTGCATCTGTATCTCAATTCGAAATTGAATACTTGATAACTGTAGCATTTCATATGCCATGTTTAGAATAGCCGAGCCTGCTATAGTTGCATTTTTGCATTTGTTGCATTAGGCATTCTGTATACTTAGGATCATACATGATTTCTAATGTAGTTTCTGTTTTGGCTTGGAGTACTCGGTAAGTTTTATGCTTTAGCATCCTTGCATGCGTGTGAGTGTTGCCATGATTGCATGCTTACCATGAGGCTAACTGCTTATGTGCTATAACTGCCTTGAATGCCTGTGGGTGGAGGTTGAGTTATCTGAATTGGGACAATTCATCAAGTGCTTGTTTTAAGCCTACTAGATAGTGGCAACATCACTATTTTCTAAGCCCACTCGAGGGTGGCAAATCCGCATTTCAGCCTGCCTGCGGGCAGCACCATCACCTCATTTTCAAACAAACAAACATGAAATGTTTTGTTCCAATTCGAACGGCCCGTCTATACTTGTTTCTCGCGAGCAGCACGTAGTACCCTAGCCTAATAACCAGAATAAGAACTCACAATGTTTTCAAAAATAGATATCATGGTTAGTAGAGGCCGGTCTTTGACCGGGCGAGAGGGGGTGCTCACGATGTGACCTTCCCTAATCGTACCCAAGTTCCCGAGCCAACTTTGGTGATGACGGACACGTGGCCTTTGGCGTCGAGTTAGGGTTTCCTAAATTTCCCATTTTAAAAAATATTTAGGTGGCGACTCTGTTATCTGGCAAAGCAGTCCATGTTTGGCACTTCTTTCAAAAAATCTGTTTTTTCTTCAAAACGATTTGCCGGATTTGGACTCTTTGGTTCGAGATTTGGAACCGCAACAAAATCGAGTCCGAACTGTAGCGAGGTCCCCCGCGGGCTTGTTACAGTTTGCCCTTCCATTGGAGTTACTTTGATAAACACATGATCCCCAACTTCATATTCTCTGTCTCTTCTTTGGACATCCACATAACTCTTTTGGCGACTTTGTGCAGTTTTCAATCTTTGTTGAATCAATTTCACGTTTTTAGTCATTTCTTGTACAAGTTTCGATCCTAACAAAGGTCTATCACCTATCTCGGCCCAACAGATCAGAGAACGGCATTTCCTACCATACAAAGCTACATAAGAAGCCATACAGATACTCGAACGATAACTGTTGTTGTACACAAATTTAGTCAAGTAGGTCTCCCAATTTCCTTAGAAATCTAACACACACATTCTAAGCATATCTTCCAAGGTTTGAATGGTTCGTTCAAATTGGTTGTCTGTCTGTGGGTGATAATCACTACTCAACCTCAATTCAGTTCCCAAAGCCTATTGCAAACTTTGCCAAAATCTTGAAGTGAATTTGGAATCCCTATCAGATAAAATGGATACTGGCACCCTGTGTAGTATCACAATCTTATTTACATAGACGTTAGCTAATTTATCTGCATTATAAAAAGTTTTAACAGGTAAGAAATGAGCGGATGTAGTCAAACGATCAACTATGACCCAAATAGAATCCATACCTTAAGAGAAGCGAGGTAATCCAACAATAAAGTCCATTGTGATATGCTCTCATTTCCATTCTGGTATTGGAAGCGGTTGAAGTAGTCTAGCGAGTCGTTGATGTTCGGCCTTTACTTGCTGGTAATGCAAACATCTAGCCACAAAATCAGCAATACACACTACTAAAAATAAGGCTTTTTGAGTCGGTTTTTTTGAGTCGGCAAATTTTACCGTCGCAAAAGGTAGTCTTTTTGAGACGGCACAGAGTTACCGACGCAAATACCATACCTTTTGAGTCGGCACCGTTGGCCGACACAAAAAACTAATATTTGATAGCATTATTTGAGTCGGTAGTATTTACCGACTCAAAAGATAGACTTTTTGCGTCGGTATATACCTTTTGAGTCGGCAAATTTGTGCCGACGCAAAAAATTACATCTTTTTGTGTAAACCTTGAGATGCTTAGTAAAAAATATATTTTATAACCAAGATATTTATATTTACTTGATTATATTTAATAAATATATTATATTTATTTCTTATTATTATATTAAAAATAATAGTTAAATTAAAAGAGAATTAGTAATATAAAACTAAAAGTGATTCTAATTATTTTATTTTATTTTTATTTTTATTTTTATTTGGATAATAAAAATATGTAGAAATAGAATTATACAAAATTTATTTAAAAGATTAAATATAAATATGTTGTGATTGGATTAAGAAGAAAATAGTGTATATAGGCATAAAAAATTTAAATTAAATAATTTAATGTTACATAAAAAATAATTTAATGTTAAATAAATAATTTAATATAGGCATAAAAAATTTAATGTTAAATAAATAATTTAATGTTAAATAAATAATTTAATGTTAAATAAATAAAAGATTAAATAAAAAATAATTTAATGTTAAATAAATAATTTAATATAGGCATAAAAAATTTAAATTAAATAATTTAATGTTAAATAAAAATAATTTAATGATAATAAATAATTTAATGTTAAATAAAAAATTAAATATAAATTAATATTAAGACATCAATCAGATCGATAAAAATAAAAATAAAAATAAAAAATAAATTTAATTTGTGCGATACATGTAATTAAGCACATTACGCTTTTTATTTGTATATCAAGATAATTTTTTGAATATCATAATAATGAAATTATAATTATATGTATATATATATTTATAGATATACTTTTATATTAATATTGAGTGTATATACTATAAATAATAAATATGTCAATTAATAAGCGAAAGAGGTAGAGTGGTGAAGTGGATTTAGAGTGGACGAGTTTGGGTCGGTCAAAGCTTCCAAATGGTTGTGGGTTGAAACTTGGGAGGAGGCCTATAAGAAAAATATGGGTTAAATTTCTTAAAACATTGAACCACTTTTTGAGTCGACGCGATCGTCACAAAAAATAAAACCTTTTGTCGTGATTGCCGACTCAAAAACATTTGTGACCCCACCAATTTCGACCCTTGAGTTGCCGTCGAAACGCCGTCGCAAAAACGTTTTTGTGTCGGCAAATGTACTATTTGCGACGGCACTCTGCCGACTCAAAAGGCCCTGTTTTTAGTAGTGACATCTCTTTATTCCAGGCCATCAAAAGTTCTGTTTCAAATCTTTGTACATTTTTGTATTTCAGGGATGTATGGGAAATTTTGAATTGTAAGCCTCGGTCATAATACGCTTTCTTAATTTTGAACAATCCAGTACACAAAACCTATTATGAAACTTCAACACATTCTTCTCAATTATAAACCCTGGTCTTGGTTTTGTGTCAATCTCATAAACAATCCTCTTCAAGAATTGATCTTGCAATTAGTTCTCTCTAATTTCTTCGATAATTGGAGGCTGGGCAAAGATGGCGGCTAGAATTCCACCCTGTTCGCTCAACACAATTTCAATCTCATTCCTTTCCAAGTCACATAATAACTCTTTCTGACTAGCGAGCAAACATGACAAATTCCCAGTTGACTTTCTACTAAATGCATCTGCAACGGTATTTGCCTTTCTCGAATGATACAGAATTTGCAAGTTATAGTCTTTTATTAACTCAAACCATTGTCTCTGTCTTATGTTCAATTCCTTTTGAGTAAAGAAATATTTGAGGCTTTTATGATCAGTGTACACTTCACAAGTCACACCATACAAATAGTGTCACCAAATTTTCAAAGCAAACACTACAACTGCTAGTTCAAGGTCATGAGTTGGGTAATTCTTTTCATAAGGGCGGAGTTACCAAGAAACATCGGAGATTAACTTTCCGTTTTGCATTAGCACACATCCCAAGCCTTTGTATGAAGCGTAACTGTAAATTTGGAACCCATCAAAACCATTGGGCAAAGTCAAAATTAGTGCAGTTACTAATCTGGTTTTTAACTCTTGAAAGGATGATTCCCCGTTGATTGTTCAAATCAAATGATATATTTTTCTGTGTTAACTGTGTTAATGGCATAGCAAGTTTGGAGAAGTCTTTTACAAATCTTCTGTAATAGCTAGCAGGTCCCAGAAAACTTCTAACTTCTAACACATTTGTTGGTCTTGGCCAATTTACAATAGCTTTAATTTTCTGCGGGTCTACTGATATGCCATCCTTGTTGATCACATGTCCCAAAAATCTCACACAATCAAGCCAGAATTCACATTTGGAGAGTTTTGCATACAATTTCTTTTCCCTCAGAATCTATAACACAATTCTTAAATAGTTTTCATGATCTTCCCTGCTTTTGGAGTAAATCAAAATATCATCAATAAAAACAACTACAAACTCATTAAGAAATTGTTTGAACACCCAATTCATTAAGTCCATGAATGCTGCAGGTGCATCAGTTACCCCAAATAGCATTACCAAAAACTCATAGTGCCCATATCTAGTCCGAAATGCGGTTTTCTCTATGTCTTCTTCCTTAACCTTCAATTGGTGATATCCGGATCTAAGGTTAATTTTTGAAAAGACTTAGGCTTCTTGGAGTTAGTCAAACAAATCATTTATTCAGGGCAGTGGATATTTGTTCTTAATTGTCACTTTGTTCAATTCACGGTAGTCAATACATAGCCTCAAGAACCCATCTTTCTTTTTGACAAATAAAACGGGTGCACCCTAAGGTGAAGTGTTGGATCGGATAAACTTCTTATCTGACAATTCTTGAAGTTGGACTTTCAGTTCTTTTAATTCAGAGGTTGACATTCTGTAAGGGGTTTTAGAAATTGGTTGTGTCCTAGGTAATACATCAATGGTGAATTCAATTTCCCTATCTATTAGATTCCCGAGTAGTTCATTTGGGAAAACATCAGGAAATTCATTCACTACAGGGATATTTTCTATATTCACACTATCGGTAGACATAGCCAATACGCAACACAAATAACCCGGGCAACCCTATCTCAATAGTTTATTGGCCTTCACAGTGGATATCAAATACAGGGGAGGAACTACACCGCTTCCACAAAACACAAACTCAGACAACCCAGGTGGTCGGAACACAACAGATTTATTCACGCAATCAATGGTGGCATAATACTTGGTCAACCAATCCATTCCCAATACATAGTCAAAATGATCAATAGCCACAGGCATCAAGTCAACATATAATATTACATCACCAATCATAATGTCACACTTAGGATATACATATGTACACTTCATAGAACCCCCAGAAGGTGTAGACATAGATAACAAATAATTCATGGAATCTAGAGGTCTAGTCAATTTTCATGAAAAAGCATGCGACACAAACAAGTGTGTAAATCCATAATTTATCAAAACATATGCATTTTGGGCACAAATAGAGAGTATACCTGACACCACGAATTCAGTGTTCTGTACATCCCCAGGCACAAGTGCAAATACTCAACCTTGCCTCAAAGGTTCTCTCCCATCATTAGTTCTTACATTTGTTCTTGGTACAAAAATAGATCCTACTGAACTTGCTATAGGGCGGTTGGCATTTTCAGACCCAATTGGACAATCTCTTACCATGTAGCCTGTCTTGCCACACCGAAAGCAAGCACTAAATACACGATGACACACACCTCTATGTTTTCTTCCATAATATGCACAAACTGGTATAGATCAATTGTTTTGACTTGAACTACTAGTAGATCCTGTATTTTGTTTCATAGTCATAGGAAATGAACGGCCCTATTTGAAATTGAATCCAGACCTTTTGCCTTTCCATTCAGTTGTTAGAGCTTTCACTTGTTTCAATGCGGCCAAATTAGCTTCCGCGATTAGAGCTCTATCAAGCACATCCACATATTTGGGCAATTTTAATACACCGACCCGATCAAACACGTTTAAAGCCAAGCCTCCTTCAAATTTTCTAGCCTTTTTGTAATCGGTATCCACCATGTGTGGAGCAAACAGGGCCAATTCGGTAAACTTGGCTTCATACTCTACTATTGACATATTGCCTTGCTTGAGTTCTTGGAATTCAGACACTTTTCAATCTTGGAAACATTGTGGGAAGTATTTTTCATAGAAAATCTCTCTGAATTGGTCCCAAGTTAAAGTTCCATTGTTATCTCGGATAAGCATCCACCAACGTTGGGCTTCGTCCTTCAGCGTGTAAGTCGCCAACAAAACTTTTTGAGTCTCTGTACATGGAAAGACTTCAAATAGTTTTTCAATTTCTAGTACCCATGTTTCAGCCTTTAAAGGTTCAATTCCACCAAAGAAAGTCGGTGGCTTCATCTTATTGAATTTCTGAGTCAAGTTGATGATATACTTGTTTACCAGTTCTGCTTAGACTGGAGGGGGGTGGAGGAAGCAAAGGTTGTTGTCTTTGTTGTTGCATTATTGCATCTATCAAAGCTTCAAGCATTCATTCCATTCGGTTCATTCGGGTCTCAGAAGATTCATCTGTACCATCACATCTTGTATTTTCCATTTGTTATAGGTAAACAGAGCACTAATAAACATAGGCAAATAATTCTTTTCACAGTGTTCAGTTCATTTCAAAGTCATGCGAGTGCAATGTCCCTAATTCTTACTAGGACATCCTATAGCTCATATGGACTCATGTGTGCGGTAGAACACGTGCTCTAATACCACTCTGTCATGACCCAAACCCGCTCCTACAGGTTTAGCGTCGTAACTGGCCAGTAATTCTTAGATTACCAAAGGCCTTTGTACAGAATAATATATAATTAAGGGGATTGTAACGCCCCCAAAATAATACAATAATGATAACTCATAATGCGGAATATATATGAGAAACAACATACTTTCATACATCAGAATTCCCTATTTCACAACCAGTTAAATGCTATGTAGGCTTACATCTTTCCAAGTCATTGCTTGGTTACACAAATTGAGTCTCGCTCATTACGTCTTAAGCCCTTGGCTTTACAAATAACAAACACACACACATAAGGCATAATTAAGAAGCTCTAGCTTCCGAAATTCCATCCATGTTATTGCCTTGGAGGAAACAGTTCACCTGCACCTGAAAATGATATTCCCGTATAAGGCGAGCCAACAGCCCAGCAGAGATAATCTAACACAATATATGAGGTTTAACAAAGTTATAAGTACCACGTGCATAAACAATACCGATACTAAAACATCCACAAGGCCTGCATATTCATATGCCACTAAGACCAAACCTCATTTCCATTTTTCTTCAATTCATTTCAAGTTCATATATGCTACTCAATTCATGAGTTAGATTCATTATCTTTCAACAATCAAAATGAGACTACAACTCAATGGTTTCCAATTATGAAAAACACACATAAACACTTCGAATCTGCCATTTTACAGATATTTCGTCCCAAGGAACCGGCACTCATTTATATATGAAATTTCGGGTCTTTCACCCAGGACACTCTGGCCAGCTTGCTTTAAATGGAGTCCATTCCCTTTCTTCTCCCAAACAAATATACATATGCAATGTATTTATAAACATAATCACATATGGAGTACGTCCCATTTCTCCTCCCAATAAACATACATATGCAATGTATTTATAACATGATCATATTCAATGACACCAACAATGGATTAGCATTAAATCGCCTAATCTTCATGCAATTTCTACAACAATTTTAGCTATCCTCCACCGATAACCCAATACAATTATTTCTAAAGAGATGTTTAATCTCAAAATAAATAGTTTATTCAAAACTTACATAGGTGAGATAATACATATCTAATATCACCATCTATACCCATAACCTTCCAATTTCACATTTTCAATGCTAATCCCAATTATTTATACACAATAATAATTTAATCAAAATTAGGGCGAAATCTCCCTCTTTCCAAATATTAGCCCAAACACCAAACTCAACTATTTTGGCATAACATGATCTTATAATTAAGTCTCATACTCATTTACCTCATATTCATCAAATACCCCTCATTTCATTCATACCCAAATCCTAGATTTGTCCAAACCAGAACCATATCTCATAATCTATACACAATAGCAAATAACTAAGCTAAAAACCATATTCGAGTATAGACATTCCCTACTTCAAGTGTAGAAAACGAACAAGCAAGATCGAAATTCCAAAGATGACGAAATCAACCCTTACTTGGATCAAACTCTTGAAGCCCTTTACCTTATTCTCAAAGACACTAGGGTCAAGAACTCAATGAATGTAGATGAAACCTTAGAGAGAATGTGACTTCTAGAGAGAGAGACATTAGATTTAGGGTTTGTGGGTGAAAATGAGATCAAAAATGAAACCAAAACGGCGCTGCTGTGAACTAATGTACACCAGGCTCGCTCGAGTGAAGGAGTTCTTGCTCGAGCGACTAGACACAAAAAGGTCACCTCGCTCGAGCGCAAGAAGCGTCGCTCAAGCGTAGAATGCAAAGCTTCAGGTCTGCCAACCAACGCAGACGCACGCTTGAGCGCAGGAAGCCTCGCTCGAGCAAAGAAACATTTTCACAGGGCTCGCTTGAGCGCAAGAAGCCTCGCTCGAGCAAAGAGGCCAAAATCTGGGCAACAAAGTTTTGGAAAAACAAGCAACCAACTTGTTACAAACACACAACTATAACCCAATAACCAACATTAAGGGAAAGACAAGAGAAGAAAGACATAAACCACCCTCCAAACCATACAAACCCGAGTGCGGAACACCACAAGAGACGGGTCAAAACTAGGGTCGCTATAGGGATAACGGAAGCAACTTATAGAAAATAATGTCCATAGAGCTGTGCATACATGCATGGGACAGAAAATTTAAAACTTTATATACATATAAGTGACGTCAAATAAACAACAGTCTTGCGTCACATGATATACAGACAAAACAGAATGGGACTTAGCCCAATATTCAGATGCAAAAGAAAATAGAAAGACAGTGAACAAAAACAGAAACTATTAACATAGAATTTGACCACACTTAAGCTTTTTAGGAACCTCTTCATGAGGCACATTGGTTTGGCTGACTCAGACAAATCCAAGCAATCATCTCTCAGCCTGGTGATGCGCTTGATCACCTACATACATAAATAATAGAATGAGCTGGAGCCCAAAGAATAATAATAGAGTATAGGGTTTAATGAATGATGTCCATAACAGATACAAAAAATAGAACTCAACTTATATCAGAAGTGGATTCATATTCTTGTTCAAAAATTAGTATTCATTACAGAAATGGAATCAGAATCATATTCATAATCAAAATTTAGAGTTAATCGAACGCGGTACATCCATTAGCACTAATAGAAACAATTGACCCATAAATGGACGGCTATGAAGGCATACAGTTGACTCACGTGTATGGAGACGGTACAGTTGGCTCATGAGACGTACAGTTGGCCAGTAAATGGGACGTATACAGAAAGATCCATAAAAGTTAGCTAATGAGATGTACAGTTGGCCTATAATTGGGACATAACAGAACAGATAACAGATGTTATCCGAAGCTAAGGATGCCACAAATACATTTCAGAAACATTGGACAACCATTCATTTATACAGAAAATAATATTTCAGAAAATAGATCATCTTATATAATTCAGAAAATACTTATAAGTGAACATAACTTTACAAAGTTATTACTCACAGTTAGCTTCAATAGCAGACAGACAAAGTAGATAAAGTAGACAAACAGAACAGTTAACCAGATAGCCTATGGCACGTGAACTACACAAACACAAAACATATACACATTGAAACACAAGCTCGGAAATCATTTAATTTATTTCTTTCTTGTTTAGGTGTGTTTCTAATCTTTATCCTCATTATTATATCTTAATTAAGGCTTAGGAATACCTAAGATGCAATGAGGATGCCAAAATGTTATTTGAAACACTTGGTCAAATTTTCAAAAATAAGGCAGTCCGCTCAAGCGCAACTTCGGTCGCTCGAGCGATTTGCAAAGTCTGTAAAAGTATTAGTTGCTTGATTTTTCTGCTCAACGGACGCTCAATGGTCGCTTAAGCCAAAGATTGAGTAAACAGGGTCTCCACTTGAGTGAAACTTCGATCGCTTGAGCTGGCTGTAAAACTCTACAAAAGTACTGGGAGTATGAATTTTATGCTCAAGCCAACTTTTGTTGGCTTAAGCGAAGGTGCAAGACCAAGGGTGGTTGCTCGAGCGCAGCTTTGGTCGCTCGAGCAATGATGTAGAATTTTGGACCTTCCATATTGCAGTTCGAAGTTCAAAATCCAATTTTAAACCTTCAAAACACATCCTTTTGGGCCAAAACTTAGTAAAACATTAAGAAACTCATAGTACAAGATGAATTACAAACCATTTACCAAAATCAAGCCCAAAAGTATTGCCAATTGTACAAAACAAAACTTGAAACTTAAAGAACATAAGTTACATGTAATGTCATGAATTCTAAACTTCCAAAACATGATCAAGTGAGTCATTAAGCTCAAAAACATGTTGAATTCTTTTAACAAAACCAAGATATGAACATGCATGTGAGAATTCTTGTAAAAACAACTTCAAAACTTCATGATATGCACATGCATGCATGAATGTTCTTCTCCCTTACATCCTTAGTTCATTTCATACATCTCATAGCTTAATTCTCTTGAATGTATGCACTAACCAACTAAATCACAAAACTAGAGGCTAGAATTCTTACCTTAGATGCTTAATTGTGTTCTAGATATTCAATTTCTAGAGTTTCCAAGTCAAAACCTTTAATTCCCAAGAAATTTTTCCTCCCAAAGCTTGGTCTCAATTATCTCTCAGTCTCTCTCTCTCTCTTTCTCACACACACACACACACACACACACACACACACACACACACACACACATACACATTTGAGACTTAAAAGATGATGAAGTGGAGGTGTATGTAACGGTCTTGAGTCAATTGTGCCTTATTTAGGCTTAATTAGGTTACATTAATTAATTTAAATTAAGGGTAATCAATAAGGATTATTTTATTCTAATTATTTCGTTCCAAATTGAATTTCAATTGATCCTACCATAATTTTCTAAAAATCCTAAATAACATGTAATCTCAGTCAATTTCGTATTATGTAGCTGATAAGGCCTTCAATTTGCAGAACATAACAGAAACACAAACAGATATTTCTACGACAAACAGATATAAACACAAATATCATATAACACATGCAATTAACTCTAGATTTCATCTCAATTACTCATTAGGCATTCTTAATCATGCAATATTAGTTAATAACATACCAAGGTTGTTACAGTCTTCTCTTCTTCTTCTTCTTCTTCTTCTTCTTCTTCTTCTTCTCACACACACACACACACACACACACACACTCTCTCTCTCTCTCTCTCTCTCTCCCCCCCCCCTCTCTCTCTTGCGTACCATTGACTGAGCACTACCTCCTCCTTCTCCTCTTCTTCTTCTTTGTCTTCAGTTTCATTCTATTGTTCTGCATTTTTAAAACCAAAGCTTGTCATTTTTTCTTCTTCATCTCTCTTCCTCTCGCTCTCTCGCGCTGTTGACTCAGCGCCATTGATGATATTCCCTCAAACAGCACTACCCTTTCATCTCCCTTTCTCACAGCGCCAATCATAACCACCTCTATGGTCACTGCCCTCTTCTCCTCTCTCTCTCTCTCTCTCTCTCTCTCTCTCTCTGATATGCTAAATTTATTTAATAATTTTTTAGATTGATCTTGGGACTACGATTCTACATAGAAAACAGATTTTAGTACTGTAATTCTATATAAATATTTTGAATATATAATAAATAAATAAATAAAAGACAGAATTTGGGACTGCGATTCTTGGGACAGTGATTCTGTATCTATATAGATATTCTGAATATAATACTATTCCTCTTTCTTTGCCTTTTTGCATGCTGAGTTTCCATGATTCTGCATCAATAATTTTTTATTTTTTTTTAATTGTGGTTGTTGGGTCCCAACTAATGAAGACAATTGATTGTCTTATTTAATGATAGTTTTTTATCATCTGGGAACATTTTTTTTTCTTCTGAAATAATGAAAATTGATTGTCTTATTTGTTTTATCATTTTCAAATCATGGAAAAATTGATTGTGTTATTTGATGAAGACAAACTGATAGGGTGTTTTTTTAGATAATTTTCATTATCTGGGAAGATGGGTTGGATTTAGGTATAGGTTGGAATTTTGTACATTTGAAGATGGAATTGTTAATATAAATTTCATACCCTAATAATAATATTAATTAAAGAAAACAAATACTCCTATATTATCAAATATTATTTGATTGTAGTTTTTTCTTTTCTTTTTTAGGTACTAGTGATTGGGCATGTGCGTTGCAAGTGGTACTTGATTTTCATCAACTGTTAATACTATAATTATGCATGTCTCTTAAATTAATATGTGATATGTATACAAAGTATGGAGACTTATATGAGTAAATTGATCTGCATCTAAAATACAACTAAGCAAGAAATGAATACATACTCGGCTAAAGAATTTAAATGAGAAATGAGAAATTTTATAAACATTAATTTATAGCTAGATTGTTGAGATCACAATCTTATCTTAAACAATAAACAATAAGCACATCCTTTAAATGTATAGTAGAACACAAATCTTTTTCTTATCAACTTCCCACTTCAATTTTTCATAATCCGTACCTTAATACAATTGAAGGTATGAAATTAATTACACAATTATATAATTTTTTTTAATAGTTCATATCATAATACAAATTTATTGAACCCACTATTGCATATTATTTGCATACTATTGATGTAAGAATGCATTAATATCAATATGTAATATTTTTATATATCAAGAGTTATTGAGTCTCGTTTCCTGTGCCACGAATATCTTGTATGATGAAAAATATAACGTTAGTTATTAATATATTTTTATTTATGTAGAAAAATGTGGAATAGTTTTTTTAAGAAAATGTAATGATATTGTAACTTAATATTTCGATAAATATAGGAATTTCATAATTATTTTCACGATATTTACAAATCCATGCTTATAAGTGTTTGTAGGGTCACTTTCATGAAACTGTCAAGTTACATAATTTATTATGGCATCTGTAAGTAATCAACATATAACAAAAATTGATCAAAACTTTTTATTTAATGTACTTACTTTTTGTATCATTGAGTTGTTGCAATAATGTTTGGGTATTATTTGATTTTTTTCCTGATAATTTGACTAAAATATGTGCATGAGGTACACTATTTTTCTTGAACTTCACAATAGATAGGACAATTCCTGCTTCGCCCACTACAACATATAAAAGTTTTAGAGACCATATATTTTCGTCTCTAAAAGTGAAATTTTTTTGCAAAAGACATTTAGGGACCAATTTCCATCGTCATGAGGATAGTCGCTAAAAAGTCATTCCGAAAAGTCAAAAACAAAGCATTTAGCAACAAAATTTTGAAAATGTCACTAATAAATCGACTTTTAGGGACAAAATAATTTGGTCTCAAAATGGTTTATTTTTTTAGACAAAAATTTTGGTCCCAAAAGTATAATAATACATCACTAATGTCCAATTTTTGTTGCTAAAAATATTATAACGACACTTTTCGCAACAAAATTATTTCGTCCCTAAAAAATAATTTTATCCCTAAATTTTGGTGTCTAAAACCTTAATTTTTTTATAGTGACCTCATCTAACTATGCTTGGAGAGTATGTTGCAATAGATCTTTTGTAGTTTTTGTTTCACCATCTTCTTGTTTTTCTTTTTGCTCATCATTATAACTCATTGTAATAAAAATATTTTGATCGATAAGAGTCTGAAGTGATATCATGCTATTAATCAAAATTCATATTTTTTTCATTAATGTGATTTTTTCTGTGAGGGAAAAAAGTACAAATATTGTAATGATGGAGGTGTTTTGCAAAGTCATGGTTTGTTATTAAAAGTATTTGTTGTGGACATTTGTTTATATGACATGTATGTATATATGTATAGAACATAAATTAATAGGAGAACAATACACAATTCTGCTATAGCGATCCGAGCTTAGACCCGACCCATTTATTGCTTTTGAATCTGGGAAACCATATCTGTGGCGGTCATCCTTTTCTCTTCATATTTGGTTTTGGCTTTAGGGGTCGACACCATCCTTGTTGGTATCGACACTGCCCTCCTCTTATTGGTCTTGTTCTGCTCCAAGGGTCGACACCAGCCTTGGAAAGGTCGACACCTTCGTGCTGTTGTGTTCCTGGATAGCTACTGAAATTTAGGGTCGACACTAGCCTTTGGTGGTGTCGACACTTGCTTTTTATTGTTCACCTTTAGGGTCGACACTAGTCTGGGAGGTGTTGACCCTTGTCTACTTCTGAATCTAGAATTGGCTATTGAAATTTGGTATTGACACCACGGGTCCAAGGGTCGACACCTTGTCTGCTACCAACATTGGTGTCTTTGTTATTTCTTCTTGAGGGTCGACACCACTGACTTGAGGGTCAACCCTTGTGTTCTTTTTCCCATATTTTAGTCCAATTTTGGGCCCTATTTTTTTGAGGGTTTTGACTTATTCTTTTAGGTTGACTTTGGAACTTTATTTCACTTTAACCTAATACTATAAATAGAGCCCTCACTTACCCTTTTCTTCACTTTATCTTCTCTCTTCTCCTCTAAAACCATGAATCTCTCTCTCTCTCTCTCTCTCTCTCTCTCTCTCTCTCTCTCTCAACTCACTTTTTCACAAAGATCTTTAGATCTACTCATGTAAAAGCATCTCATTACCTTGCTCCTTTGAGATTAAGTGTAGATCTTGTTGAGGGCTTCATTTTGATCAGAGCAAATCATCGTTTTGTCTTCGTCGACTTTTGGGTTTCCTTCCTTCTCCCTCTTCTAAGCTTGAGGTAGGGATTCTCCGCACTTCTTTATGAGTTTTAACTTAGTTATTTGTTTTCATGAAACCACTTTGTGAAAGAAATGGATTTTTGAACAAATCTTGGATTTGGTTTGAAATCAAAAGAAGGGGTTTTCAAATGGTTTATTAGGAATGATTTTGGATAGATGTGTATAAGTGAGATATGATGAAATGATGAGTTTTATCTTTAAAAAATGGTTTATAAAGAAAATGGGGTTTTTGTCCTAGTAATCTCAAATGTTGATTTTGTATTACTAAATGGAAAAGATGTTAAAATGGTGAAACTTGGTTGTTGCTGATGAAAATGGTGGAGTTGGATATGTATTACCACTCATATCTCGAAGTTTGAAAAGTTTATCTTTATGAAAATTATTTATTGTATAGAGATATCTATTTTAGACTATCGGTGGAAGATAACTATGATTGTTGTAGAAATTGCATGAGAACTAAGTAAATTGGAACTATTTCTCATCCATTTGCATTGGTCATTGTTGCATATCATCACATTGAAAAAGTATAATGTTTTGAGAAAATGGTGAATACTTGGTGAATCTAGGTAACGGGTGTAATTACTATGTTAAGTTGGCATGTGTGTCCATGGTGAAAGACCAGAAACCAACGCGGATAGATGTCGAGCATTTCGGTTAATACTGGTAAAAATGACAAATTGGTAGTACTTGTATAGTCTACTTGCAGACACATACCTAGAGACTCACAAAGTTGTATTCAGTCCTGTTTTCTATTTTGAAGGAAATGTCTTATGAATTTGTGAGATAAGCTTGGCATTGCATGGTTTTGAAAGAGATATAAAATGTTTTGACACGAGCATTGCATATGCATTCACTTTATAAATCTATTAAGATTCATATATTGTTTTGGATTATTTCTACTGGGCTTTGGCTCACCATACGTGGGAAAAACATTTTAGGTACAGATGATATGCCTCCGCCAAGGCAATAGTTTTGGAGGATTTAGAGCAAAAGCTTCATTTTGTTTATTTGTGTATCTATTTTGTACAAGTCGAGAGCTTATAAAATGTATTAGGGATTTAAACCCATTTTGTTGTAACCAAGTACTCAATTGAAAAGTTGTAAGCACTTAGGGCATTCTCTTAATAATTTATCTTTCATTTTACTTTTTATCATGTAACATATGCTATAAATTCAAGGTTAGACTTATGAATGTATAATTGCATATGTTGCTCCTTTGTACTAGAAATTGGAATTAATGGAAGATAAATATTTCATCTCCTGTCGTTATTTAATTAATATTGTGAATAGGTTATTGTATTTATTTCGGGGCATGCCAACTTGGTATTAGAGCATACCGGGTTTGAATACTTAGGGTACGTGGGAAATGGTTTTTACCACAATGGGTTTATCTCGCTTGATAGAGATAATTGTTTTTATGGTATGCTATGTGATAACATGCTTATGTGACTAAGTGGGTATAGAATTTTATTTCTACGATATTGATTGGGTCTACAGGTTTTTAGAAGTCCTATTAAAAGAGCACTTGATTACTGCTATTTCTAACTAGAACTCTAGCAACGCCATGGAATGATCATTATCTAGAAAGGAAGTTCGTATGTGTTTATGTGATTATGTGCTTACGTGGAGTGAATTAAATATGTCTGTCGCATTGGGATGCAAGTGAGTTAGTTTCGGCATATTTGTAAATGTGATAATCTCTGGTGTTACCTTCATTACGATGTCAAGACGAGGACATAGACGTGGTGGTGGTAGTCATGGTAGGCCTAGAAGGAATGAGGTGTCATTACCGGATGAGATTTCGACGCAAGAAGAAGCGGTTGGTCAGGCCAATGTGGCCGAACCAGTAGATCATCAGGCCATGGGTGCTTTGGCTCGTGAAATGGCGGGGGCTTTGTGGGAATCTATAGACATTCTCAGAACTGAGAATCAAGTCCAAGGGCAGGTTGCTGAGGCAGGGCTGTCTTTCTTGAATAGGGAGTTCTTCCGGTTAACTCCAGATGAGTTTTTGGGTGATCCGAAAGAGCCGCTGAAGGCGAATGAGTGGTTAGAACAGATGGTGAAGACGTTTGAGATGCTTGGCATCAAAGACAATGGGTTGAGAGTGACCTTGGCATCCTTCCAGCTGAAGGAGAATACGAATCAGTGGTGGAAGTATGTGCGTGAGCACATTGGGGTGACTTAGGAGGCCTTTGTTAACGCTTTCTAAGACAAGTTCTTGCCTCCCACTACACGGGAGAAGTTGAGGGATCAATTTCTAAAGCTCAAGCAGCTTAGCTTACTTGTAGCCAAGTTTGAGGTAGCTTTCACTAGCCTCTCTAGATTGGCACCGGAGCTTGTGGCGATGGAGAAATGTCATTGAATTGAGTTCAAGAAGAGGTTGAGGACCGTGCTTCTTTTCAAAGTAGTTGGGTCAATGATTAGGGACTATGGACGCCTTGTGGAGGCAGTTGCTCATCTTAAAACCATGGTTTAGGCGGAGGAGGGAGGATTTTAGAGATTTAGGGAGAGAGTCGACACAATAAGAGACAGAGGGGTTCCACCCCACAATAATCCTAGGGAGCTCAGTCTAGGTCCACTTTTTCTGTATTGAGTTCTCGGCCAAGGAAAGGTGGGCAGGAAGGGATTACTTATTTCAAGTGTGGATAGCTGGGTCGTAAGTCTATAGTTTTCTCGAAAAAGGGAGGAGGGCAGCAGTCTGCACCATTGACGGCTCATTCTCAGAGCTAGAGTCCAGGGAGAGGACAGTTGCCTGCTTGCTATCAGTGTGGGCAGGGGGACACATAAGGAGGTTTTTCCCTCAGTCGGATGGCACATCTGGAGCGTCTGGCCACAAACAGACATAAAGGCATCAGCCGACACAGTCAGCTCAAGCCTCGAGGGCCAATCAGGGAGCCTTTTCGGCTCAGTTCATGCACCAGACTTATGCTCCGAAGGGTGAGCCAATAGAACAAAGACCTATGGGGGCATATGTCTGTTGTTACCATGCTAGATTTAGTACCAACACCTTCGGTAGTGAGAGGTACTTTCTTGGTATGCAATTCTATTGCCAATGTGTTGATTGATACGGATGCATCCCATTTTTTTTTATTTCATCTACATTTGCATCAGCATTGGGATTAGAATTGGCTCGGTTAGCATCCCCACTCTGTGTAGAGTCACCTGTTAGTGGTGAGATTGTTTTGGAACAAGGGTGTCAGGATTGTGAGTTAGAGGTTGCCGATTGCCGACTTCTTTTTGCATTTGTATTGATTGACATGTTGGGTTTTGATGCTATATTAGGTATGGATTGGTTGTCATTTTATTTGAATGTCATAGATTGTTACCATTAGAGGGTTACTGTATATACCTTGAGTGGCGACTATTTTTATTTCATGGGGGATAGAGTCGATAGAGCTTCATTATCAATATGTGATCCGCGAGGTCGGAGTGAGCTTAGTGGTCTCCTTGCAAACTTTTTGGATAGTGAGTGTGATAAAGTCCGAGTTAAATTGCGGAGGGTAGTTTGTGAATAACGAGACGTCTTTCCAGAGGATCTCACTACACTTTACCGCGAGATTGAGTTCTCTATTGACTTAGTGTCTGGTACGTCACCAATTTCCATGGCACTGTATAGATTTGCACCTGCCGACTTGAGTGAGTTAAATATTCAACTCCAAGAATTATTAGATAAGGGTTTTATCCGTCCTAGTACATCGCCTTATGAAGTACCGGTTCTTTTTACCAAGAAGAAAGATGATGCCTTGCGATTTTGTATTGATTACCGGAAGTTGAACCGGTAACTGTTAAGAATAAGTACCCAATGCCTCTTATAGATGATTTGTTTGACCAGTTCAAGGGGTCTTGTTGCTTTTCTAAAATAGATTTGAGATCGGGTTGCCATTAGCTGAGAGTGAAGGAGGAGGATATCCAGAAAATGGCATTTCGTACACGGTATGGCCATTATGAGTTCCTGGTGACGCCTTTTGGGTTAACTAACGTGCCAGCCTTGTTTATGGACTTGATGAACCAAATCTTCCGTGAGTACTTAGACTGTTTCGTGGTTGTCTTCATTGATGACATTTTGATTTACTCATCTTATGAAGAGAAACACGAGGAACACTTGCGAGTTGTGCTTGAGTTTCGTAGAGCCCACAAATTATATGCTAGGTTTGAGAAGTATGAATTCTGGTTAAAAGAAGTTAAATTCTTAGTCATGTGGTGTACAGGGAATGGGTGACTGTAGATTTCTCTAAGATCGAGGCAGTATAAGACTGGGAACAACCTAAGAATGCTTTTGAAATTCGTAGTTTCTTGGGGTTGGCTTTCTGTATTACCGTCAAGGATTTCTCTAGGTTAGCCTCACCATTGACTAGACTTGTGAGAAAATGAATCAAGTTTGTGTAGAGTGAGAATTGCGAGAAGTTATTCGAAGAGCTTAAGGTTAGACTTACCACCGCTCTAATGTTGATTATTCCAGAGACGGATTTGGGCTATTCTGTGTATTATGACGCATCACGAGAAGGTTTGGGTTGTGTCTTGATGGAAGAGGGGGAGGTGGTGGCTTATGGTTCACGTTAGTTGAAAACACACAAGAGAAACTACCCTACACATGACCTAGAGCTAGCAGCGGTGATCTTTGCTTTAAAGATTTGGAGACATTACTTGTATGGTGAGAAGTTTGAGGTGTTCTCTGACCATAAGAGTTTGAAGTACTTATTTTCACAAAAAGATCTGAACTTGAGGTAGAGGAGGTGGATGGAGTTTATGGAAGACTATGATTTTGAGTTGCATTATCATCCGGGGAAAGCCAACGTAGTGGCTGATGCCTTAAGTAGGAAATCCATTAGCAGTGTAGCGAGCATTGCCATATGGGAATGCGATATGTTAGGTGCACTTGGCGAGTTTGTAAAGTCGGCTGCTTTGTTTGCTATAGTGGTACAAGCTACACGTGTGAACCAGGTTATGGAAGCACAGAGGGGTGATCTCGAAGTAAAAACCCTCCGGGAGAAGATCTCCAGTGGGAAGGTAGAGAAAGGCTTGAATATGTATTCTAACTCGAGTGTTAAATACCTTGATCGTCTTGTCATACTAGAGTTTTGTCAAGATGAGATACTCCGAGAGTTTCACCATTCACGCCTTGCGGTGCACCTGAGAGGCATAAAGATATATCGTGATCTTAGTCACTAGTTTTGGTGGAGGGGTATGAAGAAGGATGTAGTCATGTTTGTATCGAAAATGCCTTACTTATCAGCAAGTGAAGGCCGAACATCAGAGGTCAGTGGGTTTATTGCAACCTTTGCCTATAACCGAGTGGAAGTGGGAGCATGTCACAATGGATTTTGTTGTGGGTCTTCCGATGACTCAACGAGGTAATAATGTTATTTGGGTGGTAGTTGACCGATTGAGTAAGTCAGCGCACTTTGTACCTATGAGCACAAGCGATTCGGTAGATTATCTTGCTGACCTTTATATCAGGGACATCATTCGACTTCATGGGGGGTCTTCGTGACCATTGTTTCGGATAGGGATCCGCGTTTCAGGGCTTGGTTGTGGCAAACCCTACAAAATGCCTTGGGCACTAAGTTGACTTTTAGCATAGCTTATCATCCTCAGGCTGACAGATAGTCAGAGCGTACCATTGAGATCCTTGAGAATATGCTTCGAGGTTGTGTCCTTGACTTTAAGGGGTCGTGGAGAGAGACACTTGCTCCTAGTGGAATTTGCCTACAACAATAGCTTCCAGTCGAGCATTGACATGGCACTATTTGAGGCCTTGTATGGCCGACCGTGTAGCTCTCCTATATGTTGGGCCGAGGTGGGTGATGCACCTATGATAGGTCCTAAGTTAGTCCGGGAAACGATGGAGAAGGTTGTGCTTATTCGTAAGATGTTGGTTACGGCTTAGAGTCGTTAGAAGACAATCGTAGGAGGAGGTCGTTATCCTTTAAGGTAGAAGATCGTGTCTTTTTGAAGATATCACCTAAACGATGTTTGATGGGCTTGGGAAGAGTGGGAAGTTGTTTCCTAGATTTATTGGACCTTTTGAGATCCTAGAGCGGATTAGGGAGGTAGCTTACCGTTTGGCCTTGCTGCCACAACTATCTGGGGTTCATGACATTTTTCATATCTGTATGCTTCAGAAGTATGAGCCAGATCCATCATACGTGTTGGATTGGACCGAGTTAGAGGTAGATAAGGATGCCTCGTATGAGGATAAACCAATTAGAGTTTTAGATACTCGAGACCAAGTCTTGAGAGGCAAGACAATTCCTTTGGTGAAGGTGTTGTGACATTACGGGGTTGAAGAAGCCACTTGGTAGCTTGAGTTGAAAGTCCTTGGAAAGTATCCGGACCTATTTATTGATGCTTGTACACGTATTGAAAACTTGTTATGTTAACGTAATGTAAACACTGTATATATTTGGAAATGTGAATTGTATATTCATTATCTAGAATTTGGTTATCCTTATCATGGGAATGATTGACCGGTGAATGAATCATGAAGATAAATTTGATTTACTATTATGATTGTAATTGGTTTAAACTTGGTTTTATTGTTGATTTAAAATTTTAGGAACGAAATTCCTTAAGGGGGGAGGTTATAGAGATTCGAGCTTAGACCCGACCCATTTATTTCTTTTGAATCTGGGAAACCATATCCATGGCAGTCGTCCTTTTCTCTTCATATTTGGTTTTGGCTGCCCTCATCTTCTTGGTCTTGTTCTACTCCAAGGGTCGACACCAACCTTGGAAGGGTCGACACCTTCGTGCTACTGTGTTCTTGAATAGCTACTGAAATTTAGGGTCGACACCAACCTTTGGTGGTGTCGACACTTGCTTTTTGTTGTTGACCTTTGGGTCGGCACCAGTCTGGGAGGTGTCGACCCTTGTCTGCTACTGAATTTGGAATTGGCTACTGAAATTTGGTGTCAACACTACGGGTCCAAAGGTTAACACCTTGTCTGCTGCCAACATTGGTGTCTTTGTTATTTCTTCTTGAGCATCGACACCACCGACTTGAGGGTTGACCCCTATATTCTTTTTCCCAAATTTCAGTCCAATTTTGGGCCCTATTTTCTTAAGGGTTTTGACTTATTTTTTGGGTTGACTTTAGAACTTTATTTCACTTTTACATACTACTATAAATAGGGCCCTCACTTACCATTTTCTTCACTGTATCTTCTCTCTTCTCTTCCAAAACCGTGAATCTCTCTCTCTCTCTCTCTCTCTCTCTCTCTCTCTCTCTTAACTCACTTTTTCACAAAGATCTTCAGATCTACTCATGTAGAAGCATCTCCTTACCTTGCTCCTTTGAGATTAAGTGTAGATCTTGTCGAGGGCTTCGTTTTGATTAGAGCAAATCGTCGTTTCGTCTCCGTCAACTTTTGGGTTTCCTTCCTTCTCCCTCTTTTAATCTTGAGGTAGGGATTCCCTGCACTTCTTTATGAATTTTAACTTAGTTATTTGTTTTCATGAAACCACTTTGTGAAAGAAATAGATTTTTGAACAAATCTTGGGTTTGGATCAAAATCAAAAGAAGGGATTTTCAAATGGTTTATTAGGAATGATTTTGGATGGATGTGTATAAGTGAGATATGATGAAATGATGAGTTTTATCTTTAAAAAATGGTTTATAAAGAAAAAGGGGGTTTTTGCCCTAGAAATCTAAAATGTTGATTTTGTATTACTAAATGGAAAAGATGTTAAAATGGTGAAACTTGGTTGTTGCTAATGAAAATGGTGAAGTTGGGTATTTATTACCACTCACATCTCGAAGTTTGAAAAGTTTATCTTTATGAAAATTATTTACTGTCTAGAGATATCTGTTTTGGGCTATCGGTGAAAGATAGTTATGATTGTTGTAAAAATTGCGTGAGAACTAAGTAAATTAGAACTATTTCCCATCCATTTGCATTGGACATTGCTGCATATCATCACATTGAAAAAGTATAATGTTTTGAGAAAATGTTTTGAGGAAAAGTATATCTGCAGAAGGTTTTTCTGCAAAATTGTTGGGAGAGTGAAGAAATCAACCATGAATAGCCGCAATGATCCGAACTCTTTTGACAATGAATATTTTTATTTTATTTTATACAAGTTTAGAAATGTTATGTATGTGTATTTTTGGTTGGTTCATTTAATATGTACTCTGTTTTTGTAACAGTAAAATGTTACTGTGAACTAGAGTAATATGTTACTACGAGACAGAGTAACATGTTACTGTTTATATCAATTTTGATGGTAATTTTTTTTTTTTTTTATAGTCAACATTGATCTTATTTGATAGATTTTGATGAGAGGATTCTAAAAATATTAATTTTATTAAAAACTGACATCTAGATCAAAAGTTTCATTATTTTAAAATTTAAAATATTAAATTACATACTAAGTATATTTTGGTAATAATGGTATGTGTTGAACTTTTCAAGAATTTTTTTTTTTTTTTTTTGTATTTTTCCTTAATGTATTAAAGTTTTATTATGAGAGGATTTTGATCAAATCCCCCTAAGAACTTTTTATACCAAAATATATTTTTCATATAAATTGATTTTCTACAATACAAATATTTTCTTTTTTTTTTTTGATGTTTAGTTGGTACTTAAAATAAAAATTTCGATTGTTTGCGAGCCAAATTCTAGTTCAGTAAAATGTCTATTACTGTCTCTACCGCAAAATATTATTCCCTTTTGGGAAATCCAACTTTTTTTGGTAGTACAATTATTACATTTCAAAAATATTAACTTTTCAAAATTACCCTTTGGTAATATAATTATTACACTTCAAAAATATTAATTAATGAATTTAAAATAAGGGCAAAATAAAAAAATTCATCTTATTTTAGTCATTGATTTTTGAAAAGATTAATATTTTGGGACGATGAAAAATTAAATAAGGGACTAATACTTTGGAGCGGAGGAAATATGTTTTTTCATCAAGTTGTTAATCAATTAGGTTACTTATGTAAAGAGTTCAATATTGTTATTTAAAATACATCATGATTTAAATTTAATTTTGAAATGTATATTTAAATTATAGTATTAGATATTTTCTTTTCAAATTCATGAAATCAAACTAATGTTTTGAACTGTTTGGCAAACTAGAAAAGAGAACAAATCAAGGCTTACTGGTTCAAAAATCACGTTAATTATAATCGAATTGTGATGTCATAATTACCTCAAAATATATTAAAAAGTACACTTAAAAAAAATTACATAGCGATATACAAAGAATTATTATGGTCCAAGTGCAAAAGTATCATTATTAGGGGTGTAAAAATGGCTCGGCCTGTGGGTGGCCCGAAACCCGCCCATGGCCTGGGGTGGGCTCGGCCCGGTTAGGCCCTGCCCCGAGCCTAGCTTGGTACCCTAGGCTATCATTTTGAAGTCCGGCTCATTGGCTAGTTTAAGGCCCACTCAAAGCCCGACCCGAGGTCCAATGTCATTTTAGTGAAAAAGAATAAAATTTTAATAGAAAAAATAGAAAAAAAAAATGTTTAAGCCCGCCCAGACTTAGTCCGCTAGCCAGCCCAAGGCCCAAATACTCTCTGGATCTAGGCCTAATTTTTTTGGCCCGTAACCTGGTCTGGCCTAGCCCAAATTTTGACGAGAACCTGCACGGCCCAACATGGACGGGCCGGGCCAAATTTACACCGCCAATCATTATTAAACAAACATATCTTAATTAGGTTAGGTTGGCACATGAGCTGCAAACCAAACCAATTATATTGAGCACCAAAGGCAAGGAACAGATAGACTGTTGCCAAGGAAGGAACCAACACAGCAAAAAAAAAAAAAACACCAAAAAAAAGGGCAAAATACACCAAGGGAATTAAAAAGACAACACAGAGCAGAACCAAAAAAAAAAAAATCAACTATGACTCTCAACAATATCATAAGAGCCAATTGCAGTCTGATTCGAGGCCAGCAGAGAGGTTTGTGATGGCTGCTGGGATCAAGAAAAAGATGGTCTCCAAAACTAGGTGGAAAATGAAATTGTACCTCCCTCCCTCCTTCACTGGAAACTTCCTGTAAAAACAGTGATGTTATTTTCACATTTTCACTCAGCAAATGATTAGTTCCCCTATTTGGAGACCATAAAAATAAGAAAAATAGTTGGAACACCAATTCAAAAATTGTCTAATAATTTCCACAATTGATTGCTGTGTGGAGCATTATTATTGTTGCATTTCTTTGTTTTGTTTGTGGCATTACAACAATACTACGTACTCCTAAAAAACACAACTCTCATAATCTCCACTCACCTGTGATTGATAAAAAAACAAAAAAAACAATATATATATATATGATTAGTCCACATCATTTGGAGGGTCATAGGATCCCCAACTTTGGGGGTCCCAAGCATTTTTGGTGGCCTTATTACTACTAGAGGAACTAAATTAATCTCTTGATTGTGCATATAATATATGAAAGAGTCATTTACACGAAGTCTCCTAACTTATTGAGAAGTATTATTTTGACCTCTTAAACTATATAAGTGTGCAAATAAACCTTCTAAACTATTGAGAAGTATCACTTTGTTTCCTAAATTATAAAAACATATAAATGGTCCCCCTAAATTATAAAAATGTACAAATTGAAAAAATGTACCCTTAACAAAAGGGATTATAGTAAAAAAAATGTCAATAGTTTAGGAGTTCCATTTGTACGTATTTATAGTTTAAGGAATAAAGTGATACTTGTTAATAACAGATGTTACCCAATAACAGCCTAAAAGATTACCTAATTCATGAGGTGTCATTCCCTAGTGAAATCATACCCACCATCTCCACACAAAAAATCCCAACAGAGAATTCACGTCCCCTCCGTAAACCTGTATACTTCATTTTGTAGATCCACGACAATGATTCTCTCAGTAAATGAAGGGTTTAGTTTACCTTTTAATTAAGCTATTTTTAACAGTGATTTTTTGTTTTTTTATTGGTAAAATAATAAACTTTATTAAATCAGAACCATCAATAAAGATAAAAGAAGAAAGTGTTATAAACATCAAAATGAAACCTACTCATTCCAACTAGGTTGACACAAAAAAGAATCATCCAATCATTTGCAGCACCCACCTAATACTAGTTGAAGATTGAACAACCAGCAAACACCCAAAAAGATACAACAGTCACTAATAAATGGGACAAAGCAAAGGTAAGCAAAACAGAGCAGAACAAACACTCTTCAGAGACCCCTGATGGACTTCAGATTATAAAAGCAAATCATTGATTGAATAACCCACCCCCTTGATATGGTATTTTTAACAGTGACTTAAGGCAAAAGAAAAAGACAAAATGAACTTAGCATTTTTTTATTGAATTCAAAACATATTTATCATTTAATTTAAGGTTATTTATACGGAGACCTCTTAAACTATTGAAAAATATCATTTTAATCACTTAAAGTATAAAAACATACAAATGGACCCGTTAAACTATAAAAGTGTACAAATTGACCTCCTAAACTATTGACGCATTTCATTTTAAGCCCTTTCGTTATTGCACCATGAGTTAAACCAAACTTTCAATAAATTTTAGATGAAAAAACCCTACAACACTATATATATTTATCATTCCATTATTATTGTTTTTAATTTTTCTAAATATAAGCATTCATCCATTGTTGTTGTTTTTTAAATATTTTTTTTTCTAAGTATATTTTTGAAGAAAGAATATTTTTAAAAAAATAATAAAACGAAACAACTCATAATATATATATATATATATAAATTAGTTAGTTTGATGAATGCTTACTTGAAGTTCATGCATCTCAAAAGAAAAATGCTTTATACCACTAATTTAGCATCACTAATGCACCACTAATGACGTGGCATCATGTGGACTCCACCACTGATGTGATAGTTTGGCTTCTTTTTTTTTTTTTTTTTCTTTCTTTCTTTACACTGCCACCTCATTAGTGGTCATTTTAGAACTTTCAATTTAGTGCTCTAAATCGAGACTGCATCTCAAAAATTTCCTTCCAATATTATTCTATGTGAATAAAGTTCTCAAAGGCGCTCTCATGCCACAGTAGCAGTACACATCACCCAAGTTTTGTAGTTGTTGACTACTGGATGTGATTTCATTTTTGTTTGAGCCTGTGTTGCTACTGTATGCCATTTTTTTTTTAGAGTTGGTGACTTATGGAGTGGAAGAGGTTTAGGGAGATGGACGGGGAAAATTGAGAGAAAGTGGTTCTGGGTGTTATATAGAATGTTGAAGGATATTTTCATCTAAAAAATGTCAAAATTTTGGTTTAACTCACGATGTAGTAACAAAAAGTGTCAAAGCGAAAACGCTAATAGTTTAGGATATCAAAGTGATATTTTTTAGTAGTTTAAGGGTCTCCGTGTAAATAATCCTTAAATTTAATACACTTATCATTAATCAAAATATATATATATTGTTCTAAACAATTTTTTACTTAATTTTAAGACATTTTTCACCCCAATCCCGATACTAGCATAAAGTCACTTGTTAGCATATTTTCCTTTAATCAAAAAAATGTCATATGGTTTTCATTTTGTGAAAACAATTTTTGAAAACTTAAAAACTATTATGACTGACTATAATAAGCACTAGTTTGGCATGATAGGTTGGGGTGAGTTTAGGTTAAAATAGTCACAAAAAGATAAAATAGGCTTTTTAGTCTCAGGCTAAAAAATGTTACATTCAAACTATAATCATTTCATTTTTTCTTTCACAAAAGTTAGAAAAGTCAAAAAGTCTATCACAAACGAGATTTTTTAATCTCAGACTAAAATAGTCAAAAAGTCGAAAACCCAATCCACATCCCAAACGAACTTACTATTCATGTTTTTGCTATAAATATGTACGTGTAGAAGACGAAGATTAGAAGGGAGTGAGGTGTGAAGCAGAAAGAAAAGAAAGAGTAGAGATGAGGAGAGAAAAGGGTCAACACTAGACTAAAATATATAGTTAAATTATTAAATAAATAACAGAACTAAAATACTGAAAATCTATACCTAAAAGTTCTTGAAAAACCAAATATAAGTTCTTGAAAAACTTAATCCTCTCTATATCTTATGTCTAAATTATTACTTTATTTGCTTTACATATACATATTTATTTATTTTTATAACAAAAATAATTATTTTATGTTTCTTAAAAAATGAGTTGCTTTGAGAAAATTTTCTTGAATGTACAGTACTAAATCACTAACAAAAATGTGTTTTAGTCTCTTTTAGAATGGAAGTGCTTCTCTCCTGTTGGCAAACCAACTGCTCTGTGTGTTGTCAGACCTCATTAAGCTGATCATAAGTCTCATCTCAATAATTTAAATAATTCATTTTGTAGATCTCTTAAAAAAAACGTTATTTATACAAAAAAACTAAATTGATCGAATAATTATAATTACGTGATCAAGTCATATTTTTTATTTTTTATTTATCAATGATTGATGAAAAATATAATTTTAAAAATAGACCATTATTATTTTAAAGACAAATATAATTTCATCATGTGTTTATGATTATCTAATTAATATAAATTTTTTACACACATAATCTATTCAAAAGGCACTACAAGATAAATAATTTAAATCAACCAGATAGGTCTCGTGGTGAAGCCACTAAGACCCAACATCACAATTAAGGTAACTTTACCAACTGGAGATTACATCATTAGAATTCTTTTTAACATTAGTGATGACCTGGTCATGCTGATTTCGTAATGAATGTTGTACACAGAAATTATTTCCACGAGGGAAATAATTCATCTCCATACCATTATCTTCAATAAACTTCGATTCCTCACTTTATGGACCTACAATGATAATCCTCTTGTTAACAAGGACTTTAAGGTCATGTTTGTTTAGACAAACTGGATAAAGAGAGATTGTAATCTATCGGACTGTTAATCTTGAGATACATAGTCTCTGGACTATTTGATTGGAAATGATGGACATCCCATGTTTGTTTATACATGTGATTAGATAACAGCAAATGACTATTCTATTAAATTTTATGTTTGTTTGTGATATTATGAAGAAAGATAACTATTCAAAAGAAAATTTTTCCCTTTTGAATTGCTTACTAAATAATAAAAATACTAAATCTGAGTTATAAATATTACTTAATTTTCTGACTAAAACTTTTAAAAAATTAAATAAATAGAACATCAATAAAAATCACATAAATTTATTTTAATTTTTAGTTGAGATTTTTAAATTTTATTTTACTTTACTAAGTATAATTACCATAAATGTACCAAATTTGAAATTTTTTTGGCTCCATGATATTATGTCAAAGCAAATCCAACACTAACCACCATTCATAGATACACATCATAGCATAGATCCATGGTACATAAAAAAATGAAAAAGAAAATGAAAATAAAAAACATAACAGTAACGAGCATATGTAAATAATAATAAATAAATAAACAGACAATATATATATATATAATTAAAAAAAAAAAAAACAATGGAACCAAGCATGGAACCTTCTTAAACCAAGTGTGGAACAGAGCATCATGTCCACCGGAACATTAGAAATGTTGAGGGTTAAAAATGTATTTTTACTATCTAATCCTATGGGAATTGTTATATCTTGGGTTTTGTGTCCCACACCCCTCCATGTGACAGAATAATCCAACAAATTTGAGACTAAAGTCTGCATAGATTGTTAATTTGATGTAAAATTTTTTAATCAAACAATAGATTATTCTATATTCCGGACATGGTATCCCATGAGTGAATCCCATCAAACAAACGTGAAAACACTAGGCATTTTTTCATTAAATTCAAAATACTTACCATTGAATTTAATACACTTTTCATTAATCAAAACCCACATATATATATATATATATATTGTTCTAAACTTTTTTACTTACTTTTAAGATTCACCCTAATCCTGGTACTAAACATTCCCTAAAGTCACTTGTTAGCACATTTTCTTTTAATCCAAAAAAAAAAAAAAATGTCACAAGGTTTTCATTTTGTGAAAATAATTTTTGAAAATTAAAAAATGACATTTTTGTATTCCTTGAAAAGATTGTTTTCAAAAAAATTTCTCAGAAATGTATTTCGGATACAGTTTTGAAAACAAGTTTTTCGTGTTTTCTGAAATACTAAAATCACACCATATAGGCATTCAACTCTTGGGAAAAATCATATTTTGAGAAAATTTAATTTCGTGCACAATTAAGCATGTGATCCAACCATATGGAACTATTTCCACACCTTTATATAAAGCCAACTATATATAACGTTGCAGGTAACATTAAATATAGATGTGACAATCATGAAAATGGATATTTTTATTAATTTAATACAAGTAAATGAAAAACTTCAACATCACATACCTGAAAATGCCATCTATGTTGGTTGATTTCTTCTCATACCACCTTGGTAACCAATCTGCTTTATACTTTTCACATTCCTATGTTGTTCTCCTTTAACAATTCTTGCAAACCACTTTGGTCTTCCAATTAAGAACATGACATATCCCATAACCAATCCCAATACCATTCCACATCCATACCCCATCGCCACAGCTTTCCAAGTAAATCCACCTAAAAAAATTGTATCACCTTCCTCTTGAAATACAAGAGGTGGTTGATGTTTTACCTCACTATCTCCACATTCCTTTGACAAGGGTAATCCACATAATCCCACATTCCCAACATATGAATCATTTTGAAATGTATCAAATTGATAGCCTCGAGGTATGGGTCCAACTAGATGGTTCATTGAAAGGTTTAAGACTGCAAGAAACGTCAGAGTCGTGAGTTGCTCTGGAATATCCCCAGTGAGTTGGTTCGAAGAGAGGTCTAATGATTCAAGCATTGATAGATTTCCCAATGATAATGGAATATCACCCGTCAGGCAGTTATGAGAAAAATTAAGCAATCGGAGAGCTTGTAGCCTTCCGATGACATTTGGAATCTCTCCTTTGAATTTATTGTCTGAGAAGTCAATAGTTGTGAAGATGGATAGAATATTTGATAGTTCAACATTCAACCCCTTTATGACTAGTTTTACAGAATCTTGATAATAATTTTCCCCCATATATTTCAAGGCTGTTTTATTTTTATCCACATGTCTCATGGCTTTGAAATTTCTGAAATATGTTACTGGCAGAAGTCCAGTGAACTCATTGTGAGAGAGGTCTATGATTCGAAGCTTAGGAAAAGGAACTTTAATCCTTGAAGTGTTTATTGGACCATGAAATCTATTTGATTGCAGGATAAGAACCTGCAATTCTGGAAGAGACTCCAACCAGTAGGGGAATGTATCATTTAGTTTGTTGTTTCCGAGATCTAGTACTTCCATGTGTTTACAATTGGCCAAAGATCGTGGTACTTGTCCTTCCAAATGATTTCCATTCAAGTTAAGATTCCTCAAATGATTACTCTTTTCGAATGTCGTTGGAATGGTCCCATGAAAATCATTCATCTGTAGATCTAACACCGATAGCACATTGCTGGAGTTTCCCAAACATTGTGGAATTACACCACTCAGTTTGTTATGAGAAAAATCAAGGAGGACAAGGGAACTCAAATTGCAAATCGATGAGGGGATATCTCCAGTGAGCTTATTGTGTGAGATCAAAAAGTATGACATAGAGAGTGCTGGAACTGGCACTTGTCCTTGAAGATAGTTATGAGAAAGATCTAAAAGATATGGAGCCTGCCCAACCCATTTTGGAATTTGACCATGAATTTTGTTGTGGGAAAGATTTAGTGTTTGGAGAAATGAAGCCTGCCCAACCCATTTTGGAATTTGACCATGAATTTTGTTGTTGGAAAGATCTAGTGTTTGGAGATAATTTGAGTTTCTTAAGAAATCTGGGAACTCGTTTATATTGCAAGAGGACAAACGGAATGTTGAAAGGTTGGGCAAGGTACCATTGTTATTACTACTGGTTTTGATTGACAGATTATTTGAAGAAAGATCAAGAAACTCAAGTTTGTTGAGGTTTAAGAAGACCTGGAACTCCAGAACACCACTAAAATTGTTTGATGAAAGATCGAGGGTAGTCAAGTTCACAAGTTTTGAAATTGATTGTGGAATGGGACCTGTGAGTGTACAATTTGATGCATCAAATATAACAAGTTGCGTCAAGTTTACCACCCAACATGGGAATTGGCCACGGAAATTGTTTTCTCCAAGCATGAAAAACTCTAGATTTATGAGCTTACCAAAGCCATCGGGAATTGTCCCATCTAGATTGTTGAAGACAATAATTAAGCTTATGAGTTGCTTAAGATTTGAGAGTGTAGAAGGGACCTGACCATTGAAATTGTTCCACGATAGATCCAAATACCTAATCTGTGTAAGATTCCCTAGTGATTTAGGAATGGACCCAAAGAAGTTGCAATGGGAGAGGCCCAAGGAAAATAAAGACTTGAGATGGCCAATTGAATCAGGTACCTCTCCAGATAAATTCGTATACCCCAGATCTAACATCTTGAGGTTACTACCACTGCTCCAATTTACCATTGGAAAAACACCAGTTAGATCATCGTTGCCCGATAATTGAAGGTCTTGCAAGTTTGGAAGGAGCAAAATGTCGTGTGGTAATTCCCCATGCAATGTGGTGAAGGGAAGGTATAGAGTCCTTAAAGAAGACAAATTCATCAAGCAATTGGGTAAACTTGAAGATATGTTCACTTGCAAAAGCATAAGTTCTTGTAATTGGGTTAGGTTTTTGAGCAACATTCTAAAGTTGTGTGGTTCAAGTCTTAGTAATCCAGCATCATCGGAAGAAATACCGAGTGACAGAAGTTTGGATAGGTGGGAGATTTTTGATGGGATTGAGCCTGAAAATTTGGAAAACGATAGTTCAAGATGTGTCAAACTTGGAAAATGGCCAATTCCTAATGAAATATGGGAGTAATTGAAGTCATTCAAGCTGAGATCAAGCAATTGTAGGTGAGATAGTTGGAAGAGGCTGTTGTTAGGATGAATGGTGCCATAGAGTTGGCTACAAGCGAGGTCAAGCTCAATCACATGACCCGTCAGCCCATCACATGTCACCCCATCCCATAAACAACAATTGCTAGAATTCTCATTCCAAGACACCGTCTTTGGATAAGAAATCTCACCACAAATGGAAGAAGCAGAACTGTTTATAGTAAAATATTGCTTAAATTGAAGTAGTGCATGCCTCTCATCATGAGGACAAAAATGATTTGTGGAAGGAAAGGTAGACAGAGATAACAAACAACTAACCTGATATTGCAGCATGAGATATAACAAGATTTGAAACACTGGTATAAATCGCCCCATTTTTTTCTTTTTATTCAATAAAAATAAGAGGAATGATGAGGGGGATTGGCAAAAAAGAGAAGAGAATAAGTAGAATTGGGTGATGATAGCATTGATCTAACTCGTACCTTCTTATATAGTCTGCTAGTATATGTTCGGATAAGTATGACTTTCAAATCAGGTGACTTTATTAAAAATATTATAAAGTTAACTATTACGAGCGTAGAGAAAAATTATAGAAGAATATTATTTAAGATGGAAGAGAGATTTTAGTATGAGGTCATGCTATAATACATATTTTTAAAATGATGTGCATCATATACAAGTTATGATAACAAATGTCGTAACTAAATCGTTTTGAGTCATAATTAAAAAAATAATAATAATAAGTCATAACCAAAGACCACATAAAGTAGACTTTTTCGATCATAACTGAAATAATAATCAAAATAAATCATAACCAATATCACAATGAGTCATATCAAGTCATAAATAACATGTCATAACTAAATATCACAAATGTCATAACTGGGGATGTGTATTATAAAATTTCTCTTTAGCGTATGATCTTGATAGTTAGAAAACTTTCGTATAGTTATGTCAAATTTATTACGATAAAACTGTTTAATTCAATCTCGAAATTTATATATAAACTATCAAGTTTAAATTTAAATTTAAATTACTCTAATTAAATAATTAATAATTAATGTTAAATCTATACATTTCAAATTCACATTTATCTAACCCAACTCTTTAACTACATCTAACAAATAAGAAAAATGCTTGGTCCACTAAAATAGTGGGAGCTCCACTCTACCCAAATGACGTGGTCAAATGATTGGCATCACCCTTGTTAAATACGGTTGTCACTCTCGTCAATCGTAACTATCATCCTTATCAACCAGCATCAGCTTGGATGACTGGTATCCTCCTGAACGACCTGTTGAACAACCAATATGTACAAATTCAAACCAACTCCAATTCAGTAAACGTACCATTAATGTGCATATAAATCTTCACGCATGAATACTTTTCAACATTGGCTTGACTTAGAACTCTTACTAACCACTTATTTCTCATCCAAAACTGGTGGTACAGCTAGAGGCCCCATTGGAGATGACCAAGAAGACCCGTCCTTTATAAGTTGTAGAAAAATCTCTTGCTCATGGGAAAAGTTTGAGAAATTAGTTAAACTAACAATCACACTGTTGAATTTAGGATTTTCAATGGAAATTGTAGAGGAAAATGAAGAAATGGAAAAAGTGATAAAAATTTAATTTATATTTTAATTATATTTCTCTTCACTTTTTCTTTTTTATCTATTTACAAATCTCTTTTAAAATCTAATATATAAACACACTTTAGGAATATAAAGACAAAGTCGAGAGGATTTACAACTTTCACCCAAATATACCTAACACAATGACTCGTAATAACTCTATGAGCAAGGACGAAGCCACCATGGGACCAGCAACACCCCCCCCTAAATTTTTGATAATTATATTTGTACCCCTATATATATAGATTATATCATATATATCCTCCATAAAATTACAATAGTATCCCTTTTTAAAATTGCAATAGTGCCCTCTATTATAAATTTTCCATCTAATTACAATGAACCTACTAAAATGGGTCATTCTATTATACACCTCTAAAAGGGGGGTACCATATACAAATTATGACTTTGTGGTATTGCTATTATAAAGTGTCATAAACAAATATTTCTATTCATAACTAAAATGACCACTATATAAATTATAAACAAGCAACACATCTTCAATCATAACCACAACAAAATCACAATAGGTTATAACTTTTTTTTTGAACGGCCACAATAGGTTATAACTAACATTAGAATGAGCTATAACTAACCATTACTTGAGGCATAACTAAAAACTTCTTCAATCATAATCAAAATAACAACAATAAGAAGATATAACTAAGTTATATCCAACACTATAATGTGTTATAATTAAATATCACAAAGATCATAATTGCGACATAATAGACTTTTTTGCTGTGTATTTTATAAAATTTCTCTATTAAAATATATTATTTCTATCTCAACTTACCTTCTTTTTTAATTTTCCAATCCACCTAACATAGTTACTCTCCAATATTTCTATAAAATTTAACCTCAAATCCTTTAATTTAAAATTCACATTTATCTAAACGGACTCTTGATATTTAAGTGTAGTAATATCTCATTGTTGTTTTTTATGAGGGGGGAAAAAAAATTCAATGTTGTCATTAACTTGTGCCCCCCTTCACTGAATTCGTAGCTTCGCCATTATCTACTAGCACCCAGCCAGTCTTCTTGATCTTCAGGACACTACAAAGCTTCAGTTTCAATCCCCATTTATAAACGACTCTAATTACCCAACCGGCCTAGAATGTAGAACGAACAATGTAGGATGCAAAGTATTTAAAGTGTTATGTGAGTTTTTGTAAAACAACTATCTAAGGAGTATACAAGATTTTCTTATCAAAACTCAATAGTTGGGATACTACAAAACGAATACATCAAGTATTTTTATAGGCAAAACAGTATCTGATGCAGACTGAGATTTAAAATTATTATATATTTTTATTTTATATTTTAGAATTAATATTTAATTAGGAATATTCTAATTTAGTATAGAATAGTATAATTTTATTTAGTTTCTTAATTTGATATGATGTAATTTTTCTATTCTAATGGCTTTGATTTTTATTTTAAGTTTTATTAGCTTATTGTTCTTCAAGAAGTAGTTTTATTATAAATAAGGTTGTAAGCCTTAGGGTTATTCAGTTTAAGTTTAATATTTGATTAATAAAAAATTGAGATTTTTCTCAATATTATTTGTTCTACAGAGAGTATCTCTAGTTTGGATTTGTTTGTGGTTTAATCTTATCGTTTACTCATCTTTCCGATATGCTTCCACGCATCAGTTGGTATCAGAGCATAGGCTCGAGTCCTAATCATAGCACCAAGAGGAGCACCATGTGGTCAATATGCCATTGTCAAAGAGATGTATGAGAGATGATCAAAAAATAAATTTGAACTTAAGGATGCACTTGGAATGTTGGCTAACTAAGTGGTCGCAGTGTATGAGGAAAGAAGGAGACAGAGAAATACCTTGTAAAGTGAAGCAGTTAGCCTCCATGCGATCAAAAAATTTGACAGCGTAGTTAGGGTCGACGATGGACCTGAGCATATATTGCTTCCTTCCAACAAAGTCGTTAGGGATAATACAAGCATGTAAGTTGGCGAACTGGTCTCCGGTGTATCAAACTAAGACCTAGATGGAGGTCTCATTGGGCTTGAAGAAGTTGGGTAGAATCTTCTGGACACCAACCTTGCCCTTTTTGAAGGGAGACCTGACACTATTGGCGCCATAATTAAGCCATCCAATCAGAAGACAACACGTGGTAAGCAAAGGGAAACATACAGATACATAAATCATTAAAGAGTCCTACCTTTGAAACAAATCAAGTGAGCAATAGGTGCAAGCTTTGAGTATTATTTAACACGTGAGAAGCACAAGGGAGATAAGTTATCAGATGAGCAGTTATTAGTAGTTACACATGTACAAAGAGAAGAGGTGGCCCTAAGTAGCTGTAGGATGCCTTTGGGATTACCAAGCGTGCCTAACAATTCAAACTCTCAATCTCCGATTTGATATCACTAGTGCAATATTGTGAAACAGAAAATGAGTCTTGATCCCGTAACTTTTATAGAAAATTCATTTTATTGCAAAACATTTGCAAAAAATTGACTACATCACTAGATTTCAGAGTCGCCACCTAATCTTTTGAAAAAATTTGGTAACCCATGACTCGTGCCAAAGGCCACTGTCCGTCATAACCAAAGTATCTCAGCTCAAAAACTTAGGTATGAAAGGAGAAGGTCATTAATTGAGCCCCCACTCACCCGATCAAAAGATCGGCCTCTACTAAGTCGTGATATGGTTTTTATAATCAACATATATTCATGTTCCGATTATTATTAATACTAACATTACTATCTAAGGCAATCAAATATAGACTTGATTTTGGTTAAGCTTTGATTTCATGCCTTTCTGAAAATCCTTTTTGTACAAACTCAAAAGTACAAGAATCAACTACATCCCAATACAAACAAGACAACCTCCATCCATTGGCATTCATGCAGATATGTCAATTAAACATTTAGCCTCATGGTGTAACAATGAATATGATATGCGACTCACACATATAATATGCTAAAGCAAATAAATACTCACCTAATACTCCAAAATGAGCCTAAAGAATATGTTATATACACATACATGATCTTATATACAACTAATTTGGTTGTAACAAGGCAATGCTTTGAATTGTTATAAGCCTTTAGGGCTATTCATATTGTCCTCTAGCTTATGGAACTATTTTATATATGGATGTGTAATTATCATGTTGAACATGGAACTGTAAAGGGAAAATCTTAGTTCGAGAAGGAAGAGGATCTTTTGAAGTTAATTGTGTTCGATTGATGTATTTATATTATGTCTTTTGGGGGTGTTACAAATTGGTATCAGAGCTAACCAGGTTTGAATACCTTGAGTTCATCAGACGTGGCCTTGCCACAATGGGTTTATTATGGTAGGAAGGGACGTTAGGCTCTCTTGTATGGTATATCTGTTTGCATGATTATGTGGGTATGGGATCAAACTTCTAGGATACAACTTGGATCCACTGCACTCATTGAAGTCCTTTTGGAAAGGCACCTGATCAATGTTTTTTCCACTTGGAAGTCTTTGAGCACCGTGGTACATATTGATATCTCAGAAAAGTAGTTCATATGTGCTCTATGTGACAAAGTGCATATGTGGATTGCCAAATGTGAATTGAATATATGTATGTTCTCCTGCTAATGCGTGTGGGACGGGTGGGACTAAATGTAGAAAGACGAGTCACGAATTTAATCTTCTCTTATGATTTTTATAGAATGTTAGGACATGGTAGAGGCCATGGCAAACCTCGTCAGGACAGTAAGAATATTCCAGCCCAACCGAAGATCCCTCCACAAGAAGGAGTGGGTCAAAATAATGTGGCCGCTCCACCAGCCCAAGACGCAAAGGGGGCTTTGGCCTAGAAGATGGCAAGGGCTCTTAGAGAGTCCATGGACAAATTGAGAGCGGACCAAGCAGCTAGGACCGTTGAAGGGGAGACTAGAACTTCTTTCCTGAAAAAGGAATTCTTCTATTCAAACTCTGCCGAGTTTAGTGGCGGGCTTGACCCTATGAAAGCGGATGAGTGGTTAAAGCAAATTGTTAAATCTTTTGAGATTTTAGATACTCGTGAGGATGATTTAGGGGTGGCATTAGCAACCTATCAACTGAAAGGAGAGGCCGGGCAATGATAGAAGTATGCCAAGAGCCATGTAGAGCACACTTGGGAGGCATTCACGTGCGCCTTCTAGAAGTTCCTCTTTCCCACTGTTAGGGACCAGTTGAGGAGGCAGTTTGAAGAGCTATTGCAGCTTGACACTCCTATGGCCGAATTTGAAGCCACATTTACTAGCCTTTCCCGCTTTACACCCGAACTTGTGGCGACAGAAGAGCACCGATGTCTAGAATTTGAGAAGCAATTAAGACCAAAAATCTTGATAAGATGGTTGGAAATATGATTCGTGATTATGATCGGTTAGTAGAGGCCACGGCGCATATAGAAATTATGGTAGAGACAGAACAGGCAAGATAGAAGCTAAAGAAGATAGGCGCTACTCAGAATCTCGAGGTGATTCGGGATCTTCTAAGAAATCTAGGGGTTCATCTTCATCATTTCAATCACCACCATAGTAGACCAAGTCTTCTAGTTCTGTGACGGGTGGAAATTCTGGGAACACATGTCAAATCCGTGGTGTATGTTACCAATGTGGCCAGCTGGAAATTCTGAGAGGTACTTATCTTATTTTTAATACTTGGGCCAGTGTGTTGATAGATACCGAGGCATCCCACTCATTCATAGCATCTGTATTTGCATCCTTATTGGGGTTAGAAAGTGAGCAACTAGAGTCACCGCTTGTGGTAGAGTCACCCATTGGGGGTAAGATCGTTTTGAATCAAGGATATCGTGGGTGTGTAATTAAGGTCGCCAGTCGTCGACTTCTATTCAGCTTTGTGTTGTTAGATATGTATGATTTTGATGTCATTCTCGACATGGATTGATTGTCCTCCTACCGTGCCATCATAAACTACTACCATAGGAGAGTTACTGTATGTATGTCAGATGATGATTACTTCTCTTTTGGGGGGGATAGAACCGACGGATTGTTGCCGCTGTTATATAACCCACATGGTCAAGGCAAACTTAACTCTCTCCTGACAACCTTCTTAGATGATAAAAGTGGTGGGGTTCGAGATGTGTTTCCCAGAGTGGTTTATGAATATTTAGATGTCTTTCCTGAAGATCTCACCAAATTACCGCCTCACTAGGAGGTTCAATTTTCTATAGACTTAGTGCTGGGTACAGCACCTATTTCCATGTTCCCGTATAGATTTGCACCAGCTGAGTTAGTTGTCCTGAAAGAACAATTACAAGAGTTGTTGGATAAGGACTTCATACGCCCTAATACTTCACCTTGGGGAGCACCGGCCCTATTCGCTAAAAAGAAACACGGTTCATTGAGATTGTGTACAGATTATTGCAAACTGAATCGAGTTACGATTAAAAATAAGTATCCATTGCCTAGAATAGATAACCTCTTTTTATATATGCCACATTCAAGTTGGGGCTTTTCCGTCATTGCAAGCGTTTGACTCAACCATTAAAATGAGTTCTACGCTTTTTATATATGTTATAGATACGTTTTTTATATATGTTATAGATTAGATCCACTATGACATTAAAAAAAAAAATGTATGAGATGAAGAGTTTCAATAAAATATTCCATTGATATAGATAGTTGTGGAGTAAATTATATAAGTTGTAAGGAATGCAATTTAAATGAAAATACTCTTGTATGCTTTTCTTTGGACATGGTCAAACATATGAATGAATTTATGATCCATGTCTAATGATAAAAATAATTCGACAAAATATATACTCATTGCGGGGGGGAAAAAAAATCACATAAGCACACAATCAAGCTGACATCACGAAGAGTTCCGTATCACAACCACTCAATCTACTTTTACAATGACATTATCAAATATTAGCCCAAACTTTGTCAATGGCTACCTTAAGAACCACTTCATTATTTCAACATTACCATAAGTTACAGTAGCAAAATGGTTTTCTAACTTAATCTGCAACAAGGATTTAGAGAAAAACATGTGAGTTCTAGTGTTTTGTTTATAAGAAGTTGGGAAAATAATGAGGCAATTGAAATCACAAATAAAATGCATGGAATCATTCAGATTATACATATTAAAAAAATGCATGAAATTTAAGATATTATTGATAATGGGCAAAAAATTCAAGTTTTATGTAAATAAATAAATAAAAATAAAAATAAAAAGACGAAGATAGGCAACATATATTCAATTTTGACATGTGTGACACTCCAATCCCATATCAGATATCAGATAGATATTGATAGTCTGATCATCCATATATGGAGTAGTCCATTCTCAACAATGTGAGGTCCTTTGTGAGATACCATAAAGATAAAACCGTGATGATCCATGGACCCAAAGCATACAGTTATAGTCTACAAACCCAAAGCATACAATATCAATATCACATAGATGGTGGGGACGAATTGTTACATCATGAATGATATTTAAAGAATTGAGGTTTTGTTTATTTTAATTTTAAATTTAGTATTTAAAAATTCATAAGACAATAGAGAGCCTTTAGCAAATCAGTCAATACAGACAAAACACATAAAGAGTCACAGTTATAAACCATAATCATCATGTCAGTCCACAAATTATGATTGGCCAATATTCAAATAGGGTCATGAATTGGGCTTTTAGGTCACAAAATTCACTAGAATAACTTTTATTTTATTTTGCTTTTGTCATTAGATGTGGCATGGAGATTCCTACTATGACTTGCAAATAAACATTATAGATTGCAAGGATAGCTTGGTTTTTCCCTTCAATTCTATAAGACCATATTTGTTTAAGCAGATTTATGGGATTAGCATTCTTAGGATAGTACTTATTAGATTATTTATTCTTTTAGATTGTATATCATATCCTATGTTTGGATTGATACTACATAATACGATGAGATTGACAGTCCAAACCTCTCCCTAATCCTCCATTTTGTCTGAGGAATACTTATGTCTCTTTCTGCATTTTATTGAATTATTAGTCTAAACCCATGCCCAAGTCTGTCCAAACAAACACGCCGAAAATGTAAAACTAGCAAGCACTTAGAACTTTAGCTAGTGTTTGATTCAGTAGAATAAATGTTGGAATGGTGTGATTCTTCCATCAAAATAATTATTTTGAAATTTGATTTGGTAAAAAAGAAAGAAATGTGTATTGCAAATAAAATTACTATTCACCAATTTAGAAAAATGATATAAATGACAATTTTATTCCTTAAAATATTCAATGTGCTTGGTTACCAGTTTTCCAAAACGCTTTTCAAAAAATTCTACTTTCTTATTTTCCGTGTTTTTTTGTTTTTATTGAATTTTTTTAATATTTTAAGCAATTTTTTTACTTTTTAAACACACCTAACATAAAAACACCTAAAAAGTAAAAAATTGTAAAAAAAATCTTTTAAAAATTCACTAAATACCAAAAATACAAAAAAAAAAAAAAATACAAGAGTTCAGTACATTTTTTATATTTCTATATATTTATTAAATTTTTAAAATATTTTTTCACAAATTTTTTACTTTTTAGATACCTCTAACTAAGGTGCATCTAAAAAAGTAAAAAAAAATGTTTAAAATTTAAAAAATATTCACTAAAAACAAAAGAATACGAAAACCAAAAAAAACAGTTTTCAAAAAACTTAATCCAGAAAACTCAAACCAAATACACTGATTTGTTTCTTGTCATTTTAGTCCCTTAAATTTTAATTTTATAATTTGATCCTCAAAATTGTCAATTTGAATCAATTTGGTTATTGTAGACGTCCCTGAACGCTCCGGGAGGGTTAAGTTTCGTTCCGTTCATATTGGGGTCACTACAGTTCAAGGACTCAAATGTCACGGTTCTTAATCTTGAACCAAAGAGTCCAAATCCGGCAAATCATTTTGAGAAAATAGATTTTTTTTAAAGAAGTATCAAACATGGACTGCTTTGCCAGATACAGAGTCGCCACCTAAATATTTTATTTTTAGAAAATTTAAGAAACCCTAACTCGGTGCCAAAGGCCACGTGTCCGTCATCACCAAAGTTGCCTCGGCTCGGGAACTTGGGTACGATTGGGGAAGATCACTTCATGAGCACCCCCGCTCGCCCGGTCAAAGACCGGCCTCTACTAACCATGATATCTTATTTTGAAAACATTGTGCGTTCTTATTCCGATTATTAGCCTAGATTTACTATGTGATGCGCACAGCATACAAGTATAGACTGGATCACCTGAATTGAAACAAAACACTTCATGTTTGTTTGTTTGAAAATGGTTTGATGGTGCTACTCGCAAGTAGGCTAAGACGTGAATTTGCCACCCTCAAGTGAGCTTAAGAAAACATGATTTTGCCACCATCTAGTGGGCTTTAAAACAAACATTTGATGAATTATTCCAATCCAAGTAACCCAACCTCCACCCACAGGCATTCAAGCAGTTATATCACATAAGCAGTTAGCCTCATGGTAAGCATGCTATTCACGGCAGTCACTCACACGCATGCAAGGATGCTAAAGCATAAAAACTCACCGAGTACTCCAAGTCAAAACAGAAGCTCATTAGAAATCATGCATAATCCTAAGTATACAAAAAAAATGCCTAGTGCAACACATGCAAAGATGCAAACTATAGCAGGCTCGGCTATTCTAAACATGGCATATGGAATGCTACAGCTAACATGTATTCAACTTGGAATTGAAATACAAATGCAGTTAGTATGATACGCCGAGCCCGGTGCATGTAAAACAGATGAATGAATGCAAATATGTTATCATACTGTATGCTAATTGAAATATGCCATAATTTAACCATCATAAGCAGATAAATAAAAGGGAAGAAAGACGTGGGATTGGAAGACATACATCACACTTACCCACACTTATTACAATTTTGCCCTCACACAGAGGGTCCGAATAAATATACAGTCCCGAATAAAAGAATAGTACAGTCCAAATAATGTACAAATTCCTAATTAATTAACAAATTAACTAAGAAAGTCAGAATCGCATGCAAGCCAGACGCTTGATTCCGCTCCGGGTGATGAATGATGCATGTTCGGGTTGCCTTTGTGCGGAAATCCATGACGATGACCCAATTAGTCTCTGTTTGCACCTGTTCTTGAAATGCGTGCCAAACTCCGAAAAGTTGCTGATTCTTCATTTTGCTGCAACAGAGAGCAGGAAAGGGGCATGGCAATGTATTTTCACAAATGTATGCATGTCTCGATCCTCGTGCCACCAATCACGCATATCGATGCATGATGGCCGAGGAGTCGAATTGCACAACTCAATATGAAATGAATGCATATGAAAATACAACAAAACCTAACTCCATCATGAATAATCCGGAGGTTTGCGGATCGGGGAATTGAGACACGCTCGTCAGTCTGAACGTACCTCGTTTCCCGTGCCTGGGCTAACTCCTATCCCGAATACGATGCAATATGCATGAAATGCAACTAAGATACAACCTAACATGCGAAAGGCTATGAAATGGCATACACGATGCACGAGGAAACATGGCATACACAATGCGCTAATATACGGCCTAGCATACGCAATGCTATGGAATGAAATGGCATACACAATGCAATATGGGCTTACACCAACACAAGTGGACCTCGGCCACACTCACATAGGAGGCCATAAGATGAAAATGAGACAACTCGAAGTGCGTGCACGCGTGTACGCAAACCGAAGACCGACCCTCAGGCACCGAAATGCCACTCTAATGAGACATAGCAAAGACATGGAATATGGTATGCAAACATGCAAAAATCAGTAGCAAGATGAGGTGCAAAACAGCCCCGAATCAAGGCGAAATGACACCCGATGCATGGAATCACTCCCGAAACATGAAATTAGGCATCTGGAATGGCCTCTGACTATACAAAGCATGCATAATTGGTACATGAAGTAAAAGTAGAAGCAAGGCACCCCAAAACAAGCATTTTTACAGTTTAAAGCATGGCCAAACAAAGGGCCCAAGTAAGGCTAAATTAGCATGCAAAAAAGGCTCATAAGAGGGGTAATGAGGCAAGTCACACGGTCTCAACAGTGGCCCCTTCTACAATGTTGAAGAGGGGCCAAAGATATGATATTTTACAGTTTATGACAAGCTCCAAAAACAGATACAAGTATGGCCAAATTAACATGCAAGAAATGGGCCAACAAAGGGGCAAAGAGGCAACTGATACATGGAGGTCTCAAACAGGTAAGGGCCCTTCAACAATGTTGTAGAGGGACCCAAAATATGGCTATTTACAGTAGATGATCAAGCCCAAAACAGTATACAAACATGCTCAAAATATGATGCAAAATTAAGGCCACAAGAGAGCTATAACATGAAGTATACCAAAGATGTCTCAAACAGCCCTAGACCCTTTTTTTTTTTTTTTTGAACAGCAAAAAAACCCTTTATTGATGAAAATTGTCAAAAAGAAATTACATCAAAAAAGGATGAGGGAGTGCAAAAGGCATCAAAGCAAAACCTCACGATCCCAACTAGGTTGGCACCGCGAGGGAAGCCCAATCATTTGCCAGCACACCACAAGGTTGAAGAGAAAACAACCACGAGGAACAAAGAAGAAATCAAAACAATACACCACCAAAACAGACTCCCAAGAATACCAAAACACCAACATACACCCGCCCAACCCACAGACCTCCCAACCCAAAGAATACCCAACCCAAAGAAGCCTCCTGAATACCACTACCAAACAGATCAAAACAGATCGAATACCACTACCAAACCACCAACATACACCTCACAAGCGGTGGCACCTTCTGATTCCAAAGAAGAACCCATAGATTCCAACAAAACTGAGAACAACAAACAAAACCAGATCAAAACCAGACCAGACCTCCCAAAGAGACCTCCCAAACCAAAGACCAAATAGCTCCCCACAGATCAGAATACCACTACCAAACCATGCCTCACACTGAGTAAGCACAGGAACAGACCCAGACCAGATCAAAACAGATCCATCTTTTCTGACCTAGACCCTTAATGAAACATGAAGAGAGGGTCATTTCAGGGCCATTTTCAGTTCGAACCAGAGTCCAAAAACAGAAGCTTAATAGGCTAATGAATCATGCAAAAATGGGGACCAAAGAGGGGTTCAATGGCAAGTCATGCATGGAGGTCCCAAACAGTGCTAAGAAATGACACTTTATGACAGAGCTCAAAACAGATTATATATAGGCCAAAAATATCATGCAAAAATATGGCATCCAAGAGGATATTGAAGCAAGTGCAAGATGGGGGTCCCAAACAGGGTAAGACCCTTAATGAAAGATGAAATAGAGCCCAAAAAAATGACACTTTCAGTTTTGGTCGGAGCTCAAATGTACAAGCAAGAAGGGCTGAGAAATAGACCAAGAAAAGAGCAAAAAAGGGAAAAACGAGACTCGCCCTTGGAGACCAACCCTTTAGCAGCCTCTTGGTCCAAAATGCAGCACTTCTAGCCTCTGAGAAAGTCCTCCAAGCCGCTGGAATGGAGTGGTGGTGGTGGTGCTAGGTGGTGGTGAAGAAATGGTGGAAGGAACTTGGAGTTTTGATGGTTAGAATATAGAGAAAGAGAGAAATTTAATGTGAGAGGATTATACAAAAATTTCTAACCCTTCAACAGACACTGGGTGTCAGTATTTATAGGCAAAAGAGGTTGAAAAGAGGGGGAAAAAGGGGGAAATATTTCAAGTTTCCCTCCAAAAATTGGCCTAAAGTGAGACAAAGAGGCAAGTGGTAGCTGCGGTTCTCAAATCAAGAGAGCCCTTCAACAAAGTTAAAGAGGGCTCAAAACAAGACACTTTGTAGTTTACACCAAGTCCAACACAGCCCACAAGCACGCCTAAAATACTGCAAAATAGGCCTAAAAAGAGATAAAGAGGCAAGTGATGATGGAGATCTCAAACAATAAAAGGTCCTTAATCAAACATGAAAATGACCTCAAAATATGACTATCTCAAGTTCTCGAGCCCAAAATGCAAAATGAAGGTTCAGAGCAAACACGCAATTTGGGACCGAAGTGGGTCATTAGGCACCAGTGGTGTCCAACCACGGTTGGTCTCTCGGACCACAGTGTCCCTCGAAAGGGAGGAAATAAGTGTGTGCCAAAACCGAGCAAACGGAGGTGGTTAGGCGGTCCCAACCGAGGCACACGCCCGACGGCTCAAAACCGAGAACCGAAATGGGAAAAATGGCTGCGACCATTTAAACGTAGCCTACGGCCACTGAGAGATGATCTATGAGACCTCTCCCTCCCTTCGCGAAGAGAAAACAGAGAAAACAGAGCCTGGTTCGCAAACCGAGGCAAAGCACGAAAGAGTCCGGAAGTCCGGAGGTAAGGCTCGCAGCCGAGACTCTGAAACCTCTGGACGAGCACGATATGCAACATCACCAAGCGCTCAATTGGTGACGTCTGAGTCTTAAGGTCGGTCAAAAATGGGGTGTCTACAGTTATAGGTCTAACGTCCGTCTACGTTGATAACGAAAATATCAATAAAAGACAGTTTTAGTCCCAAAGTATGTATTTCTTGTCATTTTAGTCCTTTAAGTTTCAATTTTATCATTTTGATTTTCAAAATTGTCATTTTGAGTCAATTTGGTTCTAAGTCTAACGTCCATCTATATTGATAACGGAAATATTGGTAAAAGACAGTTTGTCTCAAAGTATGCATTCCTTATCATTTTAGTCTTTAAGTTTCAATTTTATCATTTTGGTTTTCAAAATCAAAATTAGTCTTAGCTCAAATTGACAAAATTGAAGACCAAAATGATAAAATTGAAATTTAAGGGAATAAAATGACAAAGACACATATTTAATTAGGGATTAAAATTGTCTTTTATCTAAAAATAAAATACTTTTCCCGTAATCAATGGAGACAAACATTAGAGATATATAGGACTAAATTGATTCAAATTGACAACTTTAAAGACCAAAATGACAAAATTAAAACTTAAGGAACTAAATGAAAAGAAACATATATTTTAGAGCCTAAAGTTATCTTTTATCCTTTAAAAAATGACTATTTTATTGACTGATCAATAAATAATCATTCTATACTACCCAAAATCATTCCAGTCAACCAAAAGCTATCTTGGAGTTGAAGTATGATGGGTAAAGTCATGTCAAATGAACTAATGTCACCAATGCCCGCCAATTGACAGTTGGGTTAAGGTAGGGGATATGAGTGCAACACGTTTACTTAGATATGCAGTCTACAAATATTTTTAAGTTAAAGAGTTAACTATACTAAACTATACATAAATCTTAATTGGGTAAATTACAATATACCTCCTGATATTTATTTATAATATGAATTGTTCTTTCTGATTTTAGAAATTATATGTATTCTCTAATTAAAAGTTTTATTTAACAGAATTAATAGAAAACATAAAAATTTTAACTATTATTCTATACAATAATAAATTACCTGAATTTTAATTTTAATATATTTATAATATTATTAAAAACTGTTAATTAACTTGATAATTTATTAATAAGAATAAAAGAGAATTATTTGTTATGCAATTAAAAAGTTGAAGGAGCAAGATGTAATTTTTGAACCTATAAGAACAATTTGTATTTTAAGCAAATTACAAATGGTGCATTTGTAATTTACCCAATCTAGTTTTATGAATACAAAGTTCAATGTAAGAAATATAAAATTTATACATGTCCTCCTGTCATTAGCGATGAGAAATAGGTGAATCCGAACCTTCAACACATACTTGTAACCGATATCCATATTTGAGTCTATGTAAAATAGAATTAATTATTGGTCTCACGCCAAAATATGATAACCCTTGAATTGGCAACATTTATGGGTCAACTATGAAGATTTCCAAAGTCAACCAGACAAAATATTACAGCCAATCAAGATGATCAAGATGTATAGCATAAATTGAGGAAAACAAAGTTGTAGTAATCCAACTATTTGGCAAAATATATCAAGATTGACCAATAGAAAATACAATCATACAATTTATTTCAGTACAAAACTAGCTTTCGAAACTAACTACATTAACATTAGCAATGGTTTAATAGCTAATCATAGCAAAACATATTTTTTATTTTTATTTTGGTTTTGGTTTTGGTTTTGGTTGTTATCAATGAAACAATTCTATATGTATTACTGCCGGTTCTTGAGTGAATTGCTCATAGTGTTACTCTTGCACAAAAAGAACTACATGTGCATTAGGCAGGATCCTAAGTAGAATATATATAATAACCTTTTACTTATTCTGTAATTAGATAGTAAACTTTTAAAGATATAGAACTAGAAAAAAGCAACAAGTAACCATGAAGTTAAGAGAGTTTAATACAATCATGATAACTAACAAAATAAAATCATTAAAACTAAGAATGAGCATCACATACCTGAAAACATAATCCATATTTGCTAATTTCTTCTGCCACCTTGTCTCAACATTTTCACCGTTTTATGCTTTTTCCCTTCAACAATTCTTACAAACAATTTCGGTCTTCCAATTAAGAACATGAGAAATCCAATAACCAATCCCAATGCCGTTCCACACCATACCCCATCACCACGGCTTCCCAAGTAAATCCAATTACAAAATTTGACTCATCTTCCTGTTGTCATAGCACCCCTGGCTGAACTTGTGCTTCATTATCTTTACATTCCTTTGACAATAGAAACCCACATAATCTCGAGTTCCCAACATATGAATCATTTACAAATGTATCAAATTGTTCGCCTCGGGTATGGGTCCATCAAAATGGTTGCATGAAAGGTTAAAGACCTCAAGAAATGTCAAACTCTTTAATTGGTTAGGAATTTTCCCAATAAGCTGGTTTGAAGAGAGGTCTAGTGATTCAAGCTCTGTCAAGTCTCCTAAAGAAAATGGAATAAAGCCCGTAAGGCTATTATGAGATAAATTAAGTACTATGAGAGAATTAAGCCTTTGGATGACATTTGGAATATCTCCATTGAATTTGTTAGATGACAAATTTAAAGAAATATATGACCCCCTTCATTGTCACTGCAATAGAAGCTTGATAATACGATCCAACACTCAAATATTTTTCATTTGGCATAGTCTTATTCCTCATAGCTTTGAAATTTTTGAACTATCTCCCTGGCAAATGGCCAGTGAACTTATTGTGCGAGAGGTCAACAATTCGAAGTTTAGGGAAAGAAAGGTTTGGTTTGGAATTGTCTATTGGACCATGAAATTTGTTGGATCACAAGACAAGAACCTGTAACTCTAGAAGTGTTCCCAACCAGTATGGAAAAATGTCATTTATCTTGTTGTTTCCGAGGTCTAGAACTTGTACCTATCTACAATTGGTTAAGGATCATGTAACGGGTCCTTCAAACTGATTTCCATTCAAATTAAGAATTTCCAACTGATTACCCTTTCCAAATATCATGGGGATGTTCCCCTGAAAGGCATTGAACCGCAAATCTAATACATAGAGAACGTTGCTTAAGTATCCCAAACATTGTGGAATTGCACCACTCAAGTGGTTGTGAGACAAATCAAGGATGTAAAGGAAACTCGAATTACAAATTGAAGAAGGAATCTCTCCGGTGAGTTTATTTTGTGAGAAGAAGAAATAAAGTACAGAGAGTGGTGGAACTGGGAGTTGTCCTTGAATCAAGTTGGAACGAAGATCAAGAATCTCCAGATTCTCCCAAGGAAATTGGTTTATACCTGTTAGAAAGTTGTGGGAAAGATTTAAGTACCACAATGAAGCCTTCCCGATGATGCCAACCCATTTTGGAATCTTCCCATGAATTTCGTTGTTGGAAATGTCTAGTTGTTCAACATTCTCTAAGGCTTTAAAGAAATCAGGAAATTCCTTTATCTTGCAAAAAGTCATATAGAATGACCTAAGCTCAAGCAAGGTATTGTTGATATTGTTGATTGTACTCACTGAAAGACTATTGTATGAAAGACCAAGATAATCGAGATTTTTTAGATTTGAGAATGTTTGTAGCTCCACAACATCACTAAAATTATTTGACAAAAAATCATGTTGGGTCAAATTCACAAGATTTGAAATTGATTGTGGAATGGGGCCATATAGTTCATTATGACTCAAGTCAATGTTCATCAATTTTGATTTATGCTGGAACTCAGGAATTTGGCCAATTAGTTGATTACTACTCGGGTCTAATTCTGTCAATGATGGAAGATTCAACAACCAAGATGGTAGTGTCCCATTCAGTGAGTTATTGTGCAAGTGAAGTGTTTGTAGGTTGTCTAGCCCACTAAAATTAGGAATTTTCCCATCAAGATTATTTTCAAAAAGATCCAAAAGAGTGAGCTGATTAAGATTTGAGAGAGTAAATAGGATCTGACCATTGAAACTATCAGTGATCTGTGTAAGGTTCCCAAGCAATTTAGGAATGGACCCGGAGAATTTGCAACTGGCGAGATTCAAGGAATTCAAAGACTTGAGACAGCCAATTGAATCAGGTAATTCTCCAGAAAAACTCGAAGACACGAGATTCAACATCTTGAGGGAACTACTACTACAATTTACTTTGGGTAAATTACCAGTGAGATCAAAGTTGACTCCTAAAGAGAGAACTTGCAAGTTTGGAAGGTGAAAAATGATATCCAGTAATTTCCCATGCAACCCAGTGAGAGTAAGATCCAGATATGTCAAAGAAGACATATTCGTCAAAGACATTGATACAACTGAAGATATATCTACAAAAGAAAGGACAAGTTCTTGCAATTGGGTTAGGTTTTTGAGCATCGTTCTGAAATTGTGCGATTCAAGTCTTAGTTGGCTGCCATAGGAGAGATCGAGTGAAACTAGTTTGAGCAGGGTGAATTTCTGATGGGATTGAGCCTAAAAAACTGGAATGAGATAGGTTGAGATGTGTCAAATTGGCAAAATGACCAAATGCTGATGGAATGTGGGAGTAATTGAAGTGATTGAAGGCGAGATTGAGGTGCTGTTAGGATGAATTTCAAATTTTGCAACATCATATCAAAATATCAAGTAAAATCCATAAGAACGGCACTTTACCAAGCATGACCAACGTAAAGTTCCTATGGTTAAATTGCCATTATGTTGTAGTATTCCTATCAAAATGTCAAACAATATTATCATACATCAACTGATGTATCAAGATGTCAGCCTATTTCTACATGTTGATATCAGTACTATAATGTTGGCCAACTTTGTCGCAAAATGCTTGAAACTGCTGGTAAAACTTTCTACCAAGAATAATAATCCAACACCAGCATTACCAAATTACTCATTAGATCATATAAAATATTTAGTTACCAACAAAATTTGCAAAGTAAAGTGGCCCCAGCTTTTCTATTCATGTTGATTGGAACATCAGAGTAAGGTATTCTAAATATGAAATTTACTCACTGTGCCTAAAAAAAATTATCCAACAGTAACCAATGTCACCAAATAACTATTCGTGTAAAAATATAATTATAATGTGTATATACGTAATATGCACTCCCATTTACTCAATCAAAGAAAGTATCAGTTCCTTATTGAAGTTTTAATCATGTTATAAATCAATCCCATTCCCCCTCTTCCCTACAGCTGGTTCAAACCCATAACTACTCCTACCAAACAGCAGCATAATGGCAGTGTTTAATTGTCCCAACAAAATCACATGTCAGCATTCAAGTATTTTATTGTGATGTTGAAAACAACTGCATGAAAGCTATAACAGTCAACATATCTTACCATCAAGCAATTGGTTGCAACAACATCATGTTGAATTCTCCTAGTTAAATGAATTTTGAAAAAGACCCGTGCACGTATCCATAAGCAACAGTTAAGTGAAATAGAAAGCTGTCTAGATTTGGAAATAGTAACTACTGATGTGCAAGCACTCACTAGTAACCATCTCTAAGACCACCGAATTTCTCTTGCCCCGCGGTATCCCAGCAATAAAATCGGATTTTCCCCCAGTTTGTGAAGAAGTCCAAAGGGTAAACTTCGACACCAACGGTCGCTGTTTAAAACAAAAACAATAATTATCAAATAAACATGCATGCATGGTACTGAAAATAATCTGAACTCAGTTAAAGGGGAAATTATCATGTCGCTTAGAATTGTATTTCTTCTCCTCCACATACAAAAATACAATCAAGTAGAAGCAATTAAATTAAACAATCAAACCCAAGAAAGATCAGGTTTTTATTGATACACTTACGTTTGTACTTCTTCTCAAATTCACCGGTGAGATGCCTCTTCACAAAAGTTGTTTTCCCTGCATCATTCAAACATATTCAGCAACAAGAACCGAAATTCATCAAGCAACCTACTGTTCAACTTCGTGCACATGAAATAGTTCAAATCAAACCTTTCTTTGAAAAACTAAGGATGTGTTTGGCTTCAATATTGAAAACTGTTTTCTATACTGTTCTTCCTAACAGGAAAAAAAAATAAGCAACACAAACAGAACTCATTTGGCAATCTGTTTCCAGGATTTTTCTTTTCTTTTCTTTTCTTTTCTTTTCTTTTCTGAAACACCCATTTTTAGGAAACAATTGTATATTGCTTTCCAAATTCTCAAAAAATGGATTCACAAAAACTAAAAAAATATATGAAAACAAGGGTATGCTTGAAATTCTCATTCTCTTATTTTTTGAAAACATGAATAACGAAAATGACAAATGAAAACAAGAACAGTGAAAACAAAACCAAACAATCCCTAAACATACTTTTGGATTCACTTCAGCTCTGAGGGAAAAAAAATGAGCTAAAGAACCGCAACACGCTCATCTTTCCTCAGTGCCAAACAATTCTTATATCCTCAAGCTTGACAGACATTTAAAGAAACAATTTTTTTCGACATTACAGAACCAAAAATAAGTAAATAAATAAATTAAATTAAAAAAAATTAAAAAGTAAAAAATAAAAAATAAATACAAGTTCCTCCATCACCAACAATGACAAGCTTGAAGCTTGGGTAATCAACAATCTGTTGGTTCGGCAAATCCTGCAAGCACGAAAAACTACAAAATCACCGGCTCAAATATAAGCCCAGACCTCCATTCTTAATAAAAATCTTCAAATGATTTTTAATTTTAATTTATTTTAGAAAGTGTAATTTTTTACATGAAAATGAACAGATCGTGATCCATTGAGAGCAGGAATTGTAAGTTGAAAAACCCTAGAGTCTAACTAAACCCAAATCAAACAATGACGAAATCGAAGAGAACGGAGAGTAGAATAGAATTGAAAGAAGAAATCTTACCATTGGATTTGAATATTCTGATACAGGAGCTTTGTGTGTTAGACAGAGAGAGAGAGAGAGAGAGAGAGAAGAGGCGGCGAGGTGATAGAGAAGGGTGGCCGACTCGAGCACAGATCCTCCCCTTGCACTCCCTCCTGTTCATATTTTAAAATTTATTTAGTATATTATATTTGTAAAAAATTAAGTTGATTGGATATCGGAAAGTATGTGTTCAGAAAAATTAAATTAAAAATTATTTTTTTAAAGAATTTAATAAATAATTTTCCGAACACATATTTTCTGATATCCGATCAACTTAATTTTTTATAAATATAATATACTGAATAAATCTTAAAATATAAACGGTTCAAATTATTAAAATTAGGCCTAAAAATAAGTCGGAAGATCTTGTAAGAAGGGAATGCAAGGAGAGGATCCAATTCGGCCGACTCTCCTTGTCCGTCAGATTCTCTCAGGTGTGCGCCCCTGCTCTTTTTTTTTTTTTTTTTCAAATATAGTAATATTTCAATTTATTTATTAATTTTTTTCAAAAATAATAATTTATTTTGAAAAAATAATTTGTTCAAAAAAAAATTTATTTTTATTTTTATGACAAAATAATTTTAATTTTTCTCAACAAAATATAAAATAAATTTTTAAAACACAAATTTGTATTTTTTTTGTCATTTTATATACAAAAAAATTATATGTAATTTTTATATGGGTATGGATTTACACTCATATGATATAAAATTTTTTAGATGTTTTTCAAAAATTTCTAATATTGCTCTTTTATATATAATATAAACAATGAAAAGTACTGAAATAAAAATAAAATTACTAATAAATTTAAAATCAAAACAATGAAAATAAGTAGATAGAAAAATATTGAATGGCAAATTAAACCAAATCAAAATAGATTAAAAAAATGGTAAAATAAATAAAAAAATTCAAATGATAATCATCATAGTATGGATGTGTGTGAGTGACATGGCACGTGGGCAAGGTTTGGACTGAGCTTATACTATTTAATATTTTAAATGATTTTTTAAATATCATTTTTCTTTCAAATTATTACGTATTTTTCACGTTAACCTTCATACTTCGATTTATTTTAATTTAGTACATGAATTTTTCACAAATTGATCAATCAGACCCATGCCGTCACATTTCTTCCACAATTAGACGGAATGTACTAATGTAAAGGGCAAATTGATTTTTAATTTGGGGGTAAATTGATTTTAAAGTATAGTTTGGGGGATAAAATAAAATTTTAAATGTCACGTCAGCACATTCTGTCCAATTATACACGTAAGGTGATGGCAGGAGTCTAATTGATCAATTTGTAAAAAATCCAGGTACTAAATTGAAATAAATCAAAATATGGGGGTCAACGTGAAAAACGCGTGATAGTTTGAGGGGAAAATAATATTTACTCTTTTTAAATTTGGTTTGGCCTAAGATTGGATCAATATTTTATTCTTAAACTTGTTAAAAAATAAATTTAAAAAATTAAGTCGGTTTGTAGCTTAATTATTATTCATTATAGTTAATTTTTATATTTGAAAATAAAAAAATATAATTAATTTAATGATCTGATTGCCTAAATTAATATTTAAAATTTTATAATTACTTTTTACATGATTAACAATACATAATTTATGTTTATAAGAAAATGAAATCAATTATAATATATATATATATATATTTATTTATTTATTTATTGTATAATATAATTTGTAGACAAAGTTAGGGTGGGTTGGACTTGAAGCACTAATCTTCAACCTAACTTATGGTGCGTAAATTTGGTCAAAAGTTAATTTTTGGTTTTTAACTCATTTTAAGTCACATTACTTTTCATATTTTTTACACAAAAAAAATCAAAAAAATCAAAAAAAAAGTTAAAAAGTCAGTTTTTAACCAACTTTTGAAATCACCCCATTTTAATCAAATTAAAACATTTTACTCAAACCAACTTTTTATGAATCCAAATAATAATTTCAAACTCTATAAAGGCGTTGTTTGGGAAAAAGAAGTTGAGGCTATTGTAGCCTCATATATCAAATAAGCCAAAAAGCGTGAACAGTGCACGCGTATGTACAACTAGGTTACAAACAACGGTCGAATTACCATTTTACCCTTTGACTATTTCAAAGGGTAGTATATTGGGTTTATACACCGCTGAAACAAAGCCTCTGCCCTATTCTCATCTCTTCCGTCTCTCATAACTAACTGCAGCGACACGAGTTCTCGTGACTGATCTCTCTCCGACAGAGCTCTGCCTTCCACACAGCACGACCGACAAAGAACTACGATAAGTAAATCACCTGAACTGATTGTACATCTGTTTGTTACCTTTGCCGACTCAATTATTTTGATTTTTCATTCTGATCTACAAGATCTTGCTGTGTTTTGCCCCGTACTGATGGTATTCGGTGGATATTTTGGCCGATCTGGTGATGATCTATCTTTTTCCAAATTTAAATCATCGAGAACAACGTTTTTTTTTTTTTAAAACAAATGTAATGGACACAAAATTGGTGATGATCTGTCTTTTCCTAAATTCAAACAAATGTAATGGACACAAAATTTATTTGAAAAAAAAAATTATTTGAAAAAAAATAATTAATTGACAACAAAATAATTGAAGAAAAATACATATTTGAAAAAAAAAATCATTATAAACTAATGATTATTAATAATTTATAAATTTTAAAAAAATTATAAATTATATTAATGGGTCAAGTTTAACAAATGGCAGAAGGTTTGTTCATATATGTAATTAATTGTGTACAAGTTTTACATTATTATTTATTTTTTTAGTTTTTTAATGTGTAGATGTTAAAAATTACAATTCAAATAACCAAAATGACAATCCTTTTTATTTTTTTGTTACCTAGGTTCACCAATTGGAGCTAGCATAGATTAAACTTTGAAAAAAAAAGGGACTGACGTGGAGATCCGTACGTCCCACGTAAGCCAATGCCGATTTGGAATTCAACGGCTGGCAACTTGGTTATGTAAGGACAGTTTGGTTATTTAATAACAAAACATCATATCAAATACTTTTTCCAATACAATCATTTACAAATATTTCAATCCATCTTTTCAAACACACAAACTAAAATAATTTACTAAAATAGTTAAATAACCAAAAAGTCTAAAAAATAACCACTTCCCCAATGAAGCCAAATTATGATAGAGTTTGAGAGGGGCGAACGCAACCAACTAATCATGTCTTATTAGTAGCGGTCATTCAGCTCAATATTTTTAAGATTTGAAAAAGATTAATTTGCCCATAAGATTGGGCTAAACTAAGATTTTATACTCATTTAATATTGGAGAATTTACGCACATATTTTAATTTATAAACTTATATTCTATTAAATTTTAACTAAAATTCTTTAAATGTTCAAGTCTCATTAAATTTTTAATAGTCTGAATTATTCTTCAAATAATAATTGTTCATCATTTATGATTATTTATAAACGAACATGATGATTTGACATTTATTTTGATTTTCAAAATTTTAAAACATCAATTTTCAAATTGAAAAAACTAAAAAAAAAAAAAATTACGTGCAAAAAAAAATTTTAACTTTTTTTTTGAAAAAATTGAAAAAACTGAATTATTTTTTTGTGCAAAACTGAAAAAAAAAAAAAAAAAAAACTTTAAAATGAAAAAACTGATAATATTATCAATTTTAAAACTGAAAAAAAAAATTGTTAATATTCTCAGTATTATTAGATAGTTGAATCAGACTAATAAGTAAAATGGTAAAAACACTTAATCATATTTTCTGTTTTTTTATCAGTTAGTTAAATAATTATTTGGAATATTATTATACAAAATTGATAATGTTCCTAATCTTAAAACTTAAAAAAAAAAAATTGATAATATTCTCAGTTTTATTAAATAAGACTTATTGATTTAAAAATTCTTAAATAGAACATGAGATACCATAACATTTGTAAATAAGATTTTTAAGTAATTAACTCTTTAATATTTGGACTGATTGGGGTAAAGAATTATAACTCAGCCCAATTCGTCTATTTATAAAATATTAATTATAAATTAATATTTTTCTTGTTATAAAATAAAGTAGACAAAATATAGGACAAACTTCACTTTATCCCCTATGGTTTGGACCGGGTGCGGTTTACCTCCCTAACATTCGGAAATCACCATATAGTTTCTGGACCAAAGTACACCGTCAACTTTTCCATATAAATTAACGGAATGTGAGGCTCAAGCGTCTAAAAAGAGAGTAAGTTGATTTTTAAGACTAAATTACCCCTTATTCACCTTTAAATTTACAAAATATACCATTCTTCTTCCTTCTTCTTTATTGTTTCTTTCTCTATGGTGGGTTAAAGATGAGGGTTTCGAAGCTTGTAATTTGGGAAAATTAGAGTGTTTGGGGAGAAAATAGAGACAATGAAGAAGAAGAATCTAATTTCCCCATACCTTGAAAATCAATTACATATATATATACATATATTCACAATTTGGAAGTTATTTTTTGATTACTATGATCTGGACCAACATGTGAACAAGAAGGACAATTGCTGGCCATGAGTCTGGTAATAGACTGCCAAAAGGTTAGATCAAGATTCATTTGATTAGGATCCAGGTCCCATTAAATTTAATGATATAATATCCAATAATATGCATATACATACATATATATATATATAAAGGATAATCTAATTATTACTTGAGAAATTATACAAACACTTCTTAGTTGTATTTGCCTCAAATTCGAACCAGAATGGGATCCTAAGTATTTTGTAAACTTGAGTTCAGGTGGTATTGCTTAGGATCAGATTCAGAAAGAATCCAAATCTTACCAAATGTGCATTGATTTTGTCCTATAAAAAGCCCTAAGCAATAGGCCAAATCCTTGGCCTATAGTTGTAATTAGACAATCTAAAACATTGTTACTTTGTAAGAAACACATCACAAAACCAAGATGGTGGACTTCATAGATTTTGTCTGGTTGAACACTACTGCTGGTGGACTTCACAGATTTCGTCACCTACATGTGAATTGGGTTTGTATGTGATCAAGAAAAAGTTTGGGTTGAACTGGGTTTGATATGTGTGTATATATATGTATTGTTGTTGCAAAGGTCTGATGATGTTTATCACACCATAATTTAGATTTTGAGTTTGTTAACTACTCCAGCACCAGCCTAAGTCTTTGCTGGTTCAGGTCCCGCATCGATTTTTGGTTTATGTGTTTTGGGTGTGGGATCGGCAATGGTTTTTACTTGCTATCGCTGTTGTTTGGGTTGTGTGCTTCTGTGTGCAACTTTTGTATTAGAGTGTTGCAAAAGTGTTGGGCATCGCCAACGAATCCATGTATTTGAGTTAGCCGACATTGTCACCAGAATATGGGAGACGGTAGCTTCATGCCGAGGTGTGATACATGGCTTGTGGGTCAACTTCTAGGTATGATGAAGAAAAAGTTTGGATAGTAAAATTTGGGTTTGATATGTATATATGTATATATATGTATAAAATGTGGGTATGGAGGAAGAAGAAGAGAACGAAGAGAGAGAGAGAGAGAGAGAGAGAGAGGGAGAAGAAGAGTATAATTGTCAATTTACAATTTCTGTTAACAGAAGTCAGTGTGCATTTCAATCCACAAACCACGTGGGGGTTATGTTGTGATTTTCGAATGGTAGAGGAGTAAACCGCACCCGGCCCAAACCACATGGAGTAAAGTGAAATTTGTCCCAAAATATGTAAGACAAAAAATATATAAATTTTTATAAGGTTTAAATTAGAATATTTGTCAAAAATCATATTTATTTTATCATTTAATTTTGTTAACGTTACAAATTTAATAAATAAATGAATCTAGCTAATTTATCAATATTTTAAGACAAAATATATATATATATTAAATTAATTACTCTTATGTGTTAAGTGGGCAGATATAAAATTTGAATTTCTTTTAAGGTTGAATTTCAACGGACTAGATTAGGCTCAAATTGGATTCGATAAAATTTGAAATGACAATTATTCTCTCATTACATAGTAGGAGTTTTCTTAGGTGTGCAACCCACAAAAGGTGTAAGTGGGTTGCACACCATGTGCCACTAACACAAAAGGTGTAACTGTAAAGTGTAAGTGTAAGGTGTAAGTGTAAGTGGAAGGTATAAATGAAATGTATAAGTTGTACACCATGTGCCACTTACACAAAAGGTGTAAGTGCAAGGTAAAAAAGGTGTAAGTGTAAGGTGTAAGTAAACACAAAAAGGTGTAAGGTGTAAGTTGCACACTATAGCATTACCCTACATAGTAATAGTATAAATATGAGCAGACTCCACTAATATTTTTACATCCTTACTTGGATTGGTTTGGAAATATATTATTTTAATAATTTTTAATTTTTTTTTATCTAAAAGATGAGATTAAAAAAATTAATATGATTATTATAATTTTTTAATTTTTTACGAAATAACGTGCAAAAATAGAGAAAAAATAAAGGTTATGTTTGGTAAAGCTTTCAAAAATTAATTCCACCATTATATTTGAATGTTATGTTTGGTTTGAGTTTTCAAATCATGATTCCAAATTAATTTTAAAATACATTTTGAAAATATATTTGGTGAAACAAATATTTTTTGAATTTTTGATTTACCCGATCGTCCACCCGGACATCCTCCCAGATGTCTGGTCGGTTGACCGGAACAGTACATATATATATATATATATATTGCAATTGCCAATCAATTATATTTGTTTTTGATATTTTTCAAATATACAAATTATTTTTTAAAACCAAAATGACAAATTATTTGTTTGAATTGAATTTTAAAAAGAGTTTGGTTATGAATTTTGAATAAAATTTTGAATAGAATTTTGAGTTGCATGTTTGGTTATGAGTTATAAGTTTTTAAATTAAGTTTTGAAAATTATTTTCAGAACTCATAACCAAATAACTTTTCTTATTTCATATGTTACATTAAAAATTCAAAACTCATAAGCAAACAAATTTTTTCTTTTCAAATCATAATAACAAAAGTCGCAAACTTAAACTCTATTCTCAAATCATAATTCTAAAACTCTACCAAAACTACCAAAATTTTTAACCTTTTTTTGGGGGGGGTATATTTTTAAGGTTGTGTTTGGTTCATAGATTAGAGGAGAAATTTGAAAATGAAAAAAAAAATGTAGGTAAAATGTAAATAAAATATACTTACATTTTATCAAATTTCACACATTTTTTCATTTTCTCTAAATCTATGAACCAAACACAACCTTAGTGATTTTTTTAACTTTTTTGCTGTTATAGAGAGTAGAAGTGTGCGTGGTGCAGTTCGAGCAATTTGAGAGTAAAACTATAAATTAAATGACAAATTGATGGATTGACAAATAATCAATTCGCGATTTGGGATAGATTGATAGATTGAAGAATATTTTTAAACAATTATTAAGCATTTACATAATATATAATACTAATTTGAATAATATTTTTCATATATATAACATAAACTAATTTTACATAATATTTTTAATATACATAATTACTAATTTATAATAAATTTCACATCTTAAATTTATTTCACATTAATTTTTATTTTAATATTTTATTAAAAACTAAAAAAATTATATACATGTGTGGGTCAATTTCTGACCACACTGCCAAACTAGTACTTAGCTGGAAAGCACCGACAGAATAGATTAAATCCGAACGACCTGTCACAGAAAGAAGAGATTCCAACGGTGGTTTTCCACCTAGGGGCACTTCGATGATCAAGTCACTTATCTCTCAAAGATAGCAAAAGTGCTTAACTCACTATTCAGAATATAAAAAGCGTACCTTAAACCCATAAGAGTATCTCTCTTTTATAGCCAACACTGATCTAATCTCAATAGAAGCCTAGCTTCAATGGACTTAGGATTATTGCTAATCTTGGACTCCCAGGAGGATTGGGATAAACTCTCTACGAGTCTCATCCTTACCCAAAATGAAATCCTCTCCTATTCTAGGACTCTTATCCCTTATCCGCTTATCTCTGATTCCGGTATTCTCACAGATAATCTCGGCCTAGCCGAGATTACCTCGGCGTCATGATCAAGACACGTGGCACCTCGGCTGACACTTCGGTACCACCTTGGCCAGGTGTTGTTACTCAAAAATTATGTCCCCATAACTGCTTCCTAGGTTCTATTACCTCGGCATCCTGAGGTGATGGAACCTATATTGTCCCTTTTAGCACGTCGGCTAAGCTTGCTCTACCTTTCATTATCAAGGTCATCATTCGTCGGCTCCATATGACCCAGACTTGTAATCTGTTTTCATCAATGCTTTTGAACTAATGATCAAGTTTTGTTCAAGTTTCTTTGCCGAGTTCGTCCTCATAGCTGATGTCTTTGCTTCATTTAAATCAAGAACTCCAAGAGTTTTAACACGCGTATGAGCTGTCACGCACAGTATTTCAACTGTTTCTGCCACGTGTCTTTCCCCCACTGAACCGTGCCTGACACGCACCATCAAATCGCATATCACTTGCGTGCCCCGTCTGACAAGCACGTCGTTCTAGGCATCATAATTGCCATTTTGTGGTTTTGATCAAAATCACTCATCTCTCTCCGTCTTTTCACTTTTGTATCTTCATTTTCGTGCAAACTCTCTCTCTCTCTTTCCAAAATCCGCCATTGTTCCAAGCTTGAAAGCTCTGCAACCACTTCCATTCTTCTCCTCCGACGAAGCTCTTGCTGATCTTTTCCGATTGCGACCATCATCTGACTCCGGCGTACTCAACACCGACTTCATTTTCTTCGGTAAGTCGCTATTCCTCCTTGTTTCAATTTCTCATTTTTCTTCAAAGAACTCCACAACTTTACTTGCTGCCTTTGCGTACCTGCTGATGTCTTTGATAAATCCACGTGTATAAATCCAATCATGTATTTGAGTACGTTTATCTTATGATTTGGTTTCTGCCTAATCCATTCTCAAGTATACACATTGCTCAAATAGTTGTTCATTTCGCCACTGTTTTTGGCCTTACACTTTTGCACATACTCTGTCCCAGTGTTTTTGATAGTTCATCACTTTTCTTGATTCTGAATCACATTCTTGTTTCTGTTTTCTGTGTCTTTTCCAAATTCTTGCCTTCAATCCTTTATTTGCATAGACTTAGGTTTGGGATTTGCTGTAGAACTCACAAACTTTAGGAAAAACTGACACAAACTCCCCTTAGATCCTTAAAATTTGTTACCCCAACATTCTCCTAGGTTTTGCCGAGGTCGTCCAAACCTTCACAAAACACCTCCTTCTGAAATCCAACACCTTCTCCCCAAGCCGACATCATAGATATGTGAAGGTATAGGGTAGACACCCCAACTAGGTTAGAGTATTTCAGGCAAGAGTTTTCTATCCTAGCCGACGTTCACCTTAGATCAATGTTCTGAAAACCGGACCGATGAGTGAACCGGAAAAGAGACCGGGTGGACGGGTCACCGGTTCAACTGTCGGGTCAAAGCGGTCGAACCGTGACGTCATAATTAATATTATATAATTAAAAAATATAATTAAAAATTATAAATAAATAAAAATATATATAAATACTCAAATAAAAATAAAAATTGTTGTATAATATTTATTAATAATATTTAATAAAGTCATAATTGATAAAAAAAAAGTCACTTGTTTTAATTTTTTAAACATTCCCTCCAAACAAATTGATTGAATGTTAAGTTTAATTTTGGAGGGAAATGAAATTTTCAACTCTCCCTCCAATCAATATGTTTCAAATAATTTGATTGAATCCCACATAGAATTTTGTAGGTTCTTTTTGAAAAATCTTTTCCTATAAATAGGAATATACTTTCATAATCTTCTCCAACTTCCAATAAGACTCTTCCTTATGAGAGGAGACTCTTGAAGTAAGAATTTTTAGTCAAAATTTTAAAATATATTTATAATATATATAAGAAAGAAAGAAAGAAAGAAATTAAAAAAAAAAGGGGGAAAACCAAAAAAAAAAAAAAAAAAACCCAGACTGGTTTTGGCCGGTTCAACCACTGGGTCACCGGTTTTACCGGTTCGACCAGTGGGTCACCGGGTTTATCCGGTTTTGGTCCCTATCCGGTTCTAGGTGGTTGATCGGATCGGAACTAGGCCCGGTTCCCGGTCCAACCGGTTCGACCGGCCGGTTCGGTCCGGGTTTCAAAACATTGCCTTAGATTGGCTGGGAAGGACGACTCCATTATGCCCACAGTTGACTCCATTCTCTTCTCAGTCGTTGCCTTCATTGAGTGTGGACTTAGGCTCCCACTTGACATCCTTTTCCGAGAAATCCTCAATTACTACAAATTGAACACAATGTAGCTCGCCATCAACTCTTACCGAGTTATCAACGGCATAATAGCCTTAGCCAAAAAAGAGAACGCTAGGGTAACTTTAGCTGACATCCAATACTGTTACACCATGTGTGGTCTTAAGTTAGAAAAAGGATACATCTACTACCTCAAACGGAGGTCCACCGAATACAAACTTGTTGCCGACCTCCCAAACTCTAACAAGGGAGCCGGGAACGATTACTTCATTGCCTTGGGCAACTAGGAGTTCGCTCCAGAGGAGGACCTTCACATCTACCCTCTTAGTCGAACAGTATTTGTAGAGGGTAGTGGTAAGAGCCAAGTGTTACATTTTTTCCAAGTCTTTAATACTTTGTTCTTTCTATATGTTCTAACGTCTGTTTTTCTTGCAGCTCTTTCACAGCCACCAAAAGACTTCCGTAAGTCCTTCTTCTCCAACAAGGACTTGAAGAAGCTGTTGGATCTGCCAATTCAGAGGCAGAGAACTCCTTTGTTACTCAACTACATCTCGACTTACAAGTCGGTTCTTCCCGATATCCTAAAGAAGAAGAGCAAGTCTCCTCCTTTCGCCACAACTCCACCAACAACGTCATCACCTCAACCAGATCAGGGATCAACTTTCAATCTAGCTGAGCAACCATCAACCTCGACTCCATATCTGATCCCTCCATCTCAACGCAAACGCCGACGCCGAATTGCTATTACTACCGAGATGGGTCGCAAGAAAGTAGTTACAGACAATCTTCTGGCCGACATCCCCGACACTGTCAACGCTCAACCATCACAATCCCAGCCTCAACCAAAGACAAAGCCCAAAAGACTGAAGAAGGCCCAGCCTAAGGGAATGGTGACTCAGATTGACACTAAGGATATCTTGCCCATTTCAAAATTGGCTGAGAGTGAGAAGACCCCCTCCGCTACCGAGAAGAGGCCCGTCGAGGCCAAACCATCCCAATCAACTCGGTCGAAGAGGTCGAGGTCTGAATCGGCAACAACCTCGGGCTCTATGAAATCTAATGCCCCATGGGCTCCCCCCATTACAATCGAGAACAAGCCGATTAGAGCTAGCAACAGGGCCAATGATATTGAAGTCGACGTTGCCCTCTCTACCGCGCTGCTTCTCCCCTAAGATCTCAATCGCAATGCCGAGATGAGCAAGTATAAGAACTTTGCTCTAATGTTGCAGCGTTCCGTCCAACTAAGCCCCTAACACATGGTACTTTTTCAATTTCTTCTATTTCATACTTAGAGAGTTTTACTAACTTGTTTTTTCCATTTCTTCTAGGCGATCCAACATGGCCACTCCTTTGCGATGCAGGCCTTTGCCATCAAGAAGGAGTTGGTAAATAAAACCAAGGAGGTTGCAAGCTTGCAGAGGGCCCTTAACAAGGCTGAGGGCAAACTGAAGGGCTTGACAGATCAAGCCGAGGCAGCCAAGAAGGCTCAGGATGAAGCTGAGGAAAAGGCTGACGCTGCAGAGGCCATTGCCAAGGTCCTTGCAGCAAAAAAAAAAGAGGCCGAGGCAAAGATGGTTGAGGCCCAAAAATAGCTTTAAGATGCCCTGGCCACAAAAGAGGCCAAGATCAAGGTCGCCGATGAAAAGGAATACGTCAAGGGGGCGGCTGACGTCAAAGAGGACTACAAAAAACAAGTGAAGCGGGCGTGCAACAAGGGTTTTACCCTTGGTTGGATGATTGCCCTCAAAAAGCTGGATGTCCTTGAGGACTCCCCCCTCAAGAATGCTGGCGACCTCCCCCTGTCATCTCCCTCTACTCCAAGCCAATTCGAAGACGATCCTGAGTCCGAGGAGGAAGCTTTGGTCAGGAAGAAGAAGGAAGCTGTTGGGGCCAAGTCCCCTACTCTGAATGAGCAAGTCGTGGACTTGTCTAAGGATGAGGAGGGTGAGGTCTCCAAAGATGCCACTCTTGAGAGAACAACATTGGACGGGCCTATCGCTGACAAGAGCCTCAACCAGACTCTCAAAGAGATCGACGCCGAGCTCATGGCTGGGAAGGCCGTCGAGAAAAGTTCCCAAATGTCCTCTGAGCCCCAAACCCAACCAGCTAATGACGTCGAATAGTCTAGTTTCTTTATTTCTTGTACTTTTTCTTACTTTTGAAACAATGTAAGCTTTATCTTGGCCGATGTGCTACTTTTGTAATCTTAACAATTACTCTTTAATGTCAGGCCAACGTTTATTTTTTCCTTATCTGAATGCATTCTCTAATTTCTTCTTTCAATGTGATTGAATGTTTGTCTTCCTTTTACTGTCTTGTATGTTTCTATACTTAGAATCATTTACATGTCTTCTACATACACCTTAACTGTGTAATCTTCTTGGGGTGATATACCTCGGTTATACAAACCAATTGTTTATCTCGGCAAGTACGTAAGTACTTCTTTCAATACAAGCTTGGCTTTGACTTGTAAACTTTTCTAAAAAATTTCAACAAGTGTTTAAACCAGTCTTCCTTTAACATAACCTCAGATTAACTTCAACTTGTAAATTTTTCTTAAAATTTCAACAAGTGTTAAAGTAGTCTTAGCTTTTAAATTCCTACTTCCAAGTACCATTCTCCAACTCTCTGCCCCCTAATGTGAACCTAAGTTCCACTTGGGTTCTCATTAATCATGTGGCCTTTGAACTTGCTGCCGAGGTCAGATTCAAACAGAGGTTGGCCGAGGTTGTAAATCTCAGTCTCCCTGTTAATCTGACTGATACAGGTTTAATTCAACTTAGTTCAGCTCTATTATATGCAAGTAGAAGCTCTGCCATATAATAAGTCTAAGTTATTCGTCATGTTTCAATCAAAAACATCTCCAACTTAGTTCAACTATATTATATGCAAGTAGAAACTCTGTCATATAATAAGTCTAAGTTATTCGTCATGTTTCAATCAGAAACATCGCCAACTTAGTTCAACTCTATTGTATACAAGTAGAAGCTCTGCCATATAATAAGTCTAAGTTATTCGTCATGTTTCAATTAGAAACATCACAAACTTAGTTCAACTCTATTATATGTAAGTAGAAACTCTACCATATAATAAGTCTAAGTTATTCGTCATGTTTCAATTAGAAACATCGCCAAGTGACTGGTCAATCACTACACAAGTTAAAAAATCAAGTTAAAACTTTATTATTACTTCGACTAATAACAAAACAAAAGAAAACTTAAAAAACAAGAAAATCTAATGATAGAAAAACTTCAGATTGCATGTATTCCAAGGTCTTGGCAACTCTTTGCCTTCACTGTCTTCAAGCCGATATGCGCAATTGCCCAAGACCGAGATGATTCTATAGGATCCCTCCCAATTTGGGCCAAGTTTGCCCTTTCTGGGATTCTTCTTGTTGCCGACGACCTTTTTTAAGACGAGGTCACCGACTTGGAACTCTCGCAAGTTCACCTTCTTATTATAAGCCCTGGCAAGCTGCTGCTAGTATGCCTCCAGTTGAATCGTTGTTTTCTCCCTTTTTTTCTTTTAGCAGATCCAGATCTCGGGCTAGGAATGCTTCATTGGTCCCATTTTCTACTCCCTGGGTTCTGATCCTTGGGATGCCGACCTCTAATGGAATGACTACTTCTGTGCCATAAGCCATAGTAAATGGGGACTCCCCGGTCGATTTTCTTGGCGTAGTTCGATATGCCCAAAGTACACTAGGCAACTCATCCACCCACTTTCCCTTTGCTGTTTGTAGCCTCTTCTTGATCCCATCCAATATAACCTTATTGAAGGCTTCTGCTTGACCATTACTCTGGGAAAAACTTGGGGTAGAGTAATAGTTTTTGATTTTGTACTTTGCACAAAAGCTCTTGATTAGCTTACTGTCAAACTATGTACCATTGTCTGCTATTATTGCTCTTGGGATCCCAAACTTAGTGATGATGTTCTTCTAGATGAAGTTCTTTACATTAACGTCCCGAATCTTTGCAAGGGATTCAGCTTTTACCTACTGGTGAAGTAATCTGTTGCTACCAGCAAGTACTTCCTTTGTCCAGTTGCTTGAGACAGTTTTCCAACAAGATCCATGCTCCATTGGGTGAATGGCCAAAGACTGGACACTGGGTTCAAGTCTGCTGCTGGTTGATGTATCAAAGATGCAAACCTCTGGCACTTCTCACACTTTTTGACATAGGCTTCAGCATCTTTTTGCATGTAGGGCCACCAGTACCCTTGAGTAATGGCCCTATGAGCAAGTGACCTGCCCCCAGTGTGGCTTTCACATACCCCTTCATGTATCTCGTACATAAAATCTTTCACCTGTGCAGGATGCACACACCTCAGAAAGGGTCCAGTAAAAGATCTTTTGTAGAGATGTCCTTCTGCTGTCAAACTGAATCTTGCCGACTTCAGTTTGATTTTGTGCACTTCTTTACGGTCATCTGGCAGCTTCCCATCTCTAAGGAATACTATTATTGCATCCATCCAACTTGGTCCCATCTCCACATACATTGCTTCACACTTTGTGTTCAGTGATTCTATGCTTGGGCCTGACAAGTAGTCAACCATTATCGTTCTTGCCTCTCCAGGCTTCATTGCACTAGCCAGGTTAGCCAGAGCATCATCACGACTGTTGTCATCTTGGCTAACCTGCTATAATCGGCAATTTTGAAATAAGGCTACCAGTCTGTCCACTTTCTTTGCATAGGTCAACATCCTTTCATCTCGGGCTGTGTATTCGCCTATTGCCTGGTTGACTATAAGCTGGGACTCATAGAAGACTATTACCTCGTCAGCTTCCATTGTTACTGCCAGTTTTAATCCTACGATTAATGCTTCATATTCTACTTCATTGTTTGAGGCCTTAAACCCCAAACGAATGGATTGTTCCAGTATCTGCCCATCTGGAGATACTAGCACTACTCTTGCCCCCGCTTCTTGTTGGTTTGAACTTCTATCAACAAACAGTCGGAATGAGTCGCTGATGTAAATACTGCAGGGCCTGAGTTTTTCTTCCTTCCTTTGTTCTGTTGTCCCCTGCTGGGTTTTTCCTTGTTCACTTGGACGTTGTATACCCCGGCTTAACGAAGCCCGATGTATAACGGCGTCTGGTGTGAATTCAGTCACAAAGTCGGCTAAGACTTGGCCTTTAATTGCTGTCCTGGGTCTGAATTCTAGGTCATATTGGCCCAAAGCCACTACCCATCTGGCTATTCTTCCTATTTGATCTCCCTACTGTAACAAGGACCTCAAAGGATGTTCAGTTAACACCACAATTTTATAGGCTTGAAAATAATGATTCAGCTTCTTGGAAGCCATTACTAAAGCTAGTGTTAACTTCTCCAAGGGTAGGTATCTGGTCTCTGCATCTGCCAGGGTTTTACTTACGTAGTAAACTGCCATTTGCTCTCCCTTTTCTTCTCTGACTATTACTGCACTCACTGCATGCTCTGAAACTGCCAAGTATAAGAACAGTTCCTCTCTAGGTATTAGATTTGAGAGAACTTGAGCTATAGTCAAATACTTCTTTAAGTCGGCCAAGGCGGCTTTGCACTCTTCTGTCCACAAGACGTCTGTGGCTTTCTTCACTAAACTGAAGAAATGTTTGCATTTGTCAGAGTTTCTGCTTATAAATCTATTTAGGGCTGCAACCCTTCCAGTCAACATCTGCATTTGTTTTACTGATGCTGGGCTCTTCAGCTCTAAGATGGCTTTGATCTGATCCGGGCTTGCCTCAATGCCTATTCTAGTTACCAAGTATTCTAAGAACTTACCCGACCCAACTCCAAATGCACACTTCGATGTATTGAGTCGAAGCTAATATGTTTTAAGAATGTCAAAAACTGCCTTTAAGTCTTCCAGATGACCCTCAAGTTCTTTGGTCTTCACGACCATGTCATCTATGTATACCTCCACAGTTTTGCCAATTAGATGTCTGAACATGTTAGTCACCAATCTCTAGTAAATTGCTCCTGCATTTTTCAATCCAAAAAGCATCACTCTGTAGCTATACAGCCCTTTTGCGGTGATAAATGCAATCTTCTCCTTATCTGGGGGGTACATGGCTATCTGATAGTACCCTCTGTAAGCATCCAGGAAGCTCATCCTTCCATGCCTTGAAGTGGCATCCACCAATTGGTCAATCTTAGGTAATAGGAAACTATCTTTGGGACAAGCCTTGTTTAGGTTGGTAAAGTCCACACAGACCCTTCACTTACCATTCTTTTTCTTCACAACCACTGTGTTTGATAACAATGTTGGGTAATTTACCTCTCGAATGGCTCTAGGCTCCAGAAGTCTGTCCACTTCCTCTTCTACTGCCTCAACATGCATTAATGTCGGCCTCTTTGCTCGCTGGATGACAAGTTTGGCCGACCTATTCATATTTAGTCTATGACAAGTGACCTCGGGGTCAATGCGAGGCATCTTGTATGATGTCTATGCAAACACCTCCAGATTTACTCTCAGGAATGCCTTTAGCTCTTTTTCTTCTTCCTCGGCCAAGCCCGAGCCGAGAAGAAAGAAGCGTTCTTCGTCTTTTTGCTGGACAAGGATTTTCTTCAGGGCTTCCCCACTCTTCTCGGTTGGCTCTTTGTCGACGTCCTCCAGGACTTCTACGTTCTCGTCTTCGATCTCTACTATTTCTGTTTCTCCTATGTTGCAGGTAGATTTCATTGCTGCCATGGAGCAATTCTTTGCCTGCAACTGATCCCCTTTGACCTCATCTATTCCATGCTCTGTTGGGAACCGTAATAGCTAATGCAATGTTGAGGGAACAACTCCCATTGCATGTAGCCATGGCCTTCCCAAGATAGCATTGTAAAGGGAGGAGGTGTCGATTATGGTGAACTCTGTTTTTATCTTCTTGGTGCCAGCCTGTACCTCTAAACTTGCTGCTTCCAAGGGCCACGTCGGCGTTCCATTAAACCCAACCATTGGGCCATTGGACTGCTCCAGATTATCTTGGAGAAGGCCAAGCTCCTTGTAACACCTGGCATACATGATGTCACAAGAGCTGCCCTAGTCCACTAAGATGCGCTTCACTTGGCATTCTCCAATCTAGAGGGATATTACCAAGGCATCGTTGTGTGGATGCTGCACCATCTCTAGGTCGTCTTCAATAAAGGACACTACTGGTCACTGGCACTCGTCTGCCCTAGGTCTTTTCTGTCGAACTTGGTGCACATGCTGTAAGTGTTTTACCTTCTGAGTCTCCCCACGTATTTCATTCTCATTGACCTTCAAGTGAATCATATTGATCACTTGAGGTCCACTTGCCTGCGGTTGTGGTGCTGGTGGGGGAGACGGTGCTACCGGTGCCTGAGGCAGTCTTGCTTGTTCTTCCCTTGTCTTGGTCTCGTCTATAAGGTCTCTTAAATGACCTTGCCTTACCAGGTCTTCCAGATGTGCCTTTAGGGCTTTGCAACCCTGAGTCAGGTGCCCATCTTCGTTGTGGTAAGCACAATGCTTGCCAAGGCTTCTTCCCATGAATTCACCAGGGGCCCTTACTGGTGCTTTGTAATAAGGCTGACTTCGAATTTTCTCCAAAACTTTGTAAATTGGGATTCGGAATACAGTTGTGACTGCCTGCGCAGCCCTTAATCCTGTCTCTTGCTTGTTGTTCTCGCCATTACCTCGACTTCGCTTCGGTGAGCCGTTTCCCTTTTCTTACTTCGACGCCTTTATCCCCGACGTGTCTTCCTCGACCCTGGCATATTTCTCTATTCTGGCCATTAATTTCTCCATACTTTTTGGCAGTGTTTTTGCCAATGATTTTCGAAGCAAACAATCATCTTTTAGGCCGTTCTTAAAAGACACGACTACCACCTCTTAGTTGCATTTTGGTATTCGGTCGAATACCTCATAATACCTTTTGGCATAGGCCCTCAGGCTTTCGTCCTCGCCAATTTTCAGAGCCATCGGTGTGTCCACCCTCAATGGCTGTAGTTTGTTTGTCACGAACCTGGCCACAAACATCTTGGCCAGGACTTCCCAGATTTTCACAGTTCCTTTCGACAACTAGTGAAACCAGTTCGATGCAATTTCCCTGAAGGATGAGGGGAACACCTTGCAAAGCAACGGCTCGTTTCCAGTGTACAATGCCATTGAGTTCAGGTACAAACCGACGTGAAAGTTGGGGTCCGACTTACCGTCGTATATTTGAAACTTCAGCATACTGAACCTTTTTGAGGCCTCAAATTTGTCCAACTCTACTGAGAATGGTGTTCTCGGCTTAATCGGGGAGGTTACCTCGGCATTTTGTTGCTTTCTCTGGAGGTAATCGCTCAGATCCTCCTTCGTCCGTCCTGGAGCTCGGCTATCTCCGGATTTCAACCTTTTCGGCGTGCTGCTTCCGGTGTCATTATGAGTCCTCTTGGACCTCTCTCCGTTAGTTGCGTCAAAACAGAGTTCCTTCCCTTAAACATGCCGATATTCTTTGGGGTCAGTTTCTTTGGTACGATGCGTCCTCCGTGAATTTCCCTTCATTGACTCTTCTCGCCTGACCTCCCTTGAAGGGCGGTGAGAGTGTTCCTTGGTCCTGGTGTGCTGGGGGGCTACAGGGACTGCTTTCTGCCCTCCCTTCTGGGCATTGTTCTTGGCCGCTGGAATCGACGTGTCTTGCAGCGAGAATGGTGGCTGCATGACGTTGTTCTGCATCATGAAATTGACGACCGTTTGTAGGTCTGCCAATTTGTCTGCCATTCCCTTCTTCTCTTTGTCCCTCCATAGGCATCTATCTTTCTATACCTGGAGGTCGTCTTCATTATAATACCCGCTTCGGTCTGATTTCTTTAGTACGTCGCCTTCCTGGCCGACGTCTTTTTCTCCATGATTCTTATCACGAGTCTTTTCGTTGTAGTTGTCTTCTTCGATGTCAAGGTCAACATGTTTACCACTCCTAAGAGGGATATCGTCCTCAATCTTTTCTTTCCGTCCTTCATTGGCCATTTATTCTACTATATTTTCCACAGACGGTGCTAAATTGTGTGGGTCGATTTTTTACCACATTGCCAAACTAGTACTTAGCTGGAGAGCACCGACATAATAGATTAAATCCGAACGACTTGTCACAGAAAGAAGAGATTCCGGAGGTGGTTCGTCCACCGGGGGGCACTTCGACGATCAAGTCAGTTATCTCTCAAAGATAGCAAAAGTGCTTAACTCACTATTCAGAATATAAAAAACATACCTTAGACCCATGAGGGTGCCTCTCTTTTATAGCCAACACTGACCTAATTCCAATATAAGCCTAGCTTCAATGGACTTAGGATTATTGTTAATCTTGGACTCCCAGGAGGATTGGGATAAACTTTCTACGAGTGTCATCCTTATCCAAACTGAAGTCCTCTCCCATTCTAGGACTCTTGTCCCTTATCCGCTTATCCCTGATTCTGGTATTATCGCAGATAATCTCGGCTTAGCCGAGATTACCTCGGTGTCATGATCAAGACACGTGGCACCTCGGTTGACACTTCGGTGTCACCTCGGCCACGTGTTGTTATTAAAAAATTATGTCCCCACAATACATATTAATTATGACAAAATAAAATAATTTTAAAAATAAATTTTGAATTTTAAAATTTAATCTGAAGGCAGTGCAATGATAGGAATGGTTACAATTTTAAGAGATTGGGCGGTAGGTAGAGCTGCAAATGAAACGAGTTGTTCATGAACAAACTCGGCTCGGCTTGTTAAAGACTTGGCTCGGTTCGGTTTGTTTAGCAAATGAGCCGAGCTCAAGCTCGACTATTAGGCTCGTTTAGTAAACAAGCTGAGCTTGAGCTTGCATAAGCTCGGCTTGTTTCTCTGCTTGTTTACTTTTATTTAAATTATATAATAAATATATTATTTATATATTAAATAATATAAAAAATATATAAATGCATTATTTATATATTAAATAATATAAATAATATTTTTTACTTAAATATTTTTATTTAAATAATATAAATAATATTAAAAAAAATTTATCGAGCTGAACCGAGTCGAGCCCGAATTTTATTAATGTTAACGAGTCGAGCCAAGTTCGAGTTCAATAAATGAGCTCGATAAGTAAACAAGCAAGAATCGAGCTCAACAAAACTCAACTCGACTCGATTCGTTTACAACTCTATCGATAGGTAACCTGCTGTAGATGGTATTGAAAAAAAACAGGGACTTAAATAAAAGGAAGAAGCGGACCATTCATATAGACAAGGAATCAACGAAATCATATGAAACAAAAACGACTCTTCTCTCTCTCTCATAATGAGAGTCTCATTCTCTTTTTCGAGATTTACAACTATTTTTATTAATCACATCATATCATATTAATCATACAAAAATACAACACAATGAGAGAGAGGCGTTTTAAATATTAATAAAAAATTTATGCATTGTGTTTGTAGTTTTGGTAATCATATCATATTGGATCGAAAAATGTTATAGGGACTCATACGATACGAATTTTATGTGAGTCTATATCGCGTGAAACATTTTTATGACCCGATATGAATTTTATGTGAGTCTATATTACACGAAACATTTTTATTTGATAAAAATATTGATAAAACATTGGATCCCTGCCATTACCCTATCAGATCTCGATCTCTCTCTCTTTTGTTTACTGAAGTTTGATGTATAGATTTATTTTCCAAGGCAGTCTGCTGCTAGGAAACAAAACAAAGGACCCCTTTGAAATTTCTGTTTCCCCTAATTTATGCTCCTGTTCTTCCTCTCAGTAAGTAGTAGCTCTGGTTTTATTTTTATTTTTATTAATTTCTTTGTGATGGTTCATTGTAAATTTACTAAATTGTATGTTTCTAATAATGGGTTTGATTCATTCAGTGTTTTAATCTTCGCGTTCTCAATTTTCAGTTCGAATTCAATTGCGACATAACCCTGTTTTGCGGGACCGTTTGTTCACTGTTGTGCTTGCTGGGGCATTTGCTCATGGCTTTTATCCTTTTTTGATTCACTGTTTTTTATTTTTACTTTTTATTTATTTATTTTTTTGTTTTTGTTAATGTGATTAGGGTTATCTGAGACATGTTGCTAACTGGTTTCCCAAGGACGAGATTCACTGTCTGATTATGATATTTCATAATTCATTGTTATTAAACAGTAACCCATTTCAATTTATACAGCATGATAATGCAAATATATATATATATATATATATTTGGGATTAAAGGATTACTTTAAGTAATTAGATGTATGGTTGTAGGATTTTAAATGTTAACCTTGCAGGCTTTAAAGTCATAAGGTGGCAAACTAACGCTACGAATGGGAGCTTTAGACTACTTAATTTAGTAGATGCGAAAAAGTTTGGAATAACTTCAGAAATTGTTGAAACAAATTTGTTATTCCATGTTAAAATTTCAACATACAAAAAATTGGAAGTAAAGCAAGTGCTGAACTTTTTCTTGTTGCGACACACATACACACACATAGACATTGGTTAGATAAAAAAGATTCTAAAGAACCTTTCAATATTTTTGCACTTAGCTCCAAAAACCAAATGACTTCCCTATGCTCAATCTTTAGTTGAAGAAGAGAAGGTTCTAATTTTTTATAATGTGAATGAGGGGCAAAGGGATGGATGGAGAAACATCTTTTTGTCTTGGAAGGGATTTATCAGCAATGTTTTTCCCCCTTCCTTTTTTTTGGTTCCAATGGTGATGGGGGCTCTAAATAATGATGGAGGGGCTGTTTATTTTGGGGCTCTCCCAGCCACATACCCATGAATGCCCACCTTCCCAACTTGGGTAAAATTAAGATTTTTATCAAAATGTTACTTACCTTGTTAGAGACAATTCAGGTTGTGCAAATTGCTTCACAATAACATTGGTTTAGGATGCGTATCTTAAACAAATATTCATTTCATATATTGTGATATGTGAAGCTAATTTTTTCTCTAGTCCTCGTGCTTGAGATAAGATGGATCTTCTTGTTACTCATTGAGGACTTTTTAGAGGCTCATTGCCAAAGAGAAGAAGAAGATAAATTTATCAACAAAAAAAAAAAAAAAAAAAAGAAGTGAAGAAGAAGATAAGAATTGAGTGGATTTGATTTGTCACAAATTGCTCAACGAGTGGAATCGCTTGAGACTGCTAATTGTAGAATCATTCATGTGACCAAGACACTTCCTTGATTGGGCTAGACAAATCAATCACTCTAGGAAAGAACACTTGCAACATAATTTTTTGGATATCAACAACCTAATCTTATTGTTCATCTTCGTATGAATTTACAAGATTACAAATGTCTCTTAAATGCTAGATTCTTGGTATTCCACGCATAACAAGCGCTAAATTTATTTAAGCACTTGACAATAACCTAGAAGTCTTTAAGGAATTTTCTTGAATCTTGATAACAACTTTTATATCACTTCGATGATTCTTGAAAACCAGAAGAGCTGACTAATTAAAATGTCTTATCATTTTTATAGATTATCACTTGATGCTCCTTCATTACTAGGTTGGGTATAAAAAATTTGAATGTAATATCATTGAGAATAAATGAATTAATGTGTCAACGTCCTGAGGAGGTTAGGGAGCAATAAGGTCGTCCCAATTGGTGGTCGGGACATTGAATGACCTTGCTGACGAGCAGGGTTTGAACCTTGCTACACATTCCCTTCCCCTTCGGCTCTATTTGTTTTCCTCCATAGCCTATGAGATTGGATTACCAATTATATAAGCCTTGCAAGAAACATGTTTGGTTTGAGAAACGACCATGATGAGACTAGGAGTCCCATGGGATTAGGAATACCTTTCAATGAGGGGAGTAGCAATCCCATGGCGGAGGTAGTATTGCAAATTCAATCCTATGGGATTGGGGCTGAAATGACTATTTTGCCCCTTACTTTACAAAAACAACAGTCACTTTCTACATAATGAGGGCTTTTATGTAATTTCATAGATTTAATCTCAATCAATTAATATCACTATAATAGTACACAAACAAACACAATTTACCTTACACCTCCAACCTAATGCCACCACAGTAGTAATCCCCACTCACTCAATGCCACTGTACTCATTATCTCATCCAATTTAATTCGGAAAACAAACGTTACCTTAAAGTGTAATTTCTATATATATATATTTTTTTCTTGTATAAAAAAGAGGGGAGGGGGAGGGGGAGGGGGGGGTCTTGAGGAGGTTATAAAAGAGCAAGAAGGAGAATTAGTGATCATAGACATTTCTAAATGTGGGTGGTGACCAATGAGTTAGTGGTGGCCAATGAGGAGAGAATTAAGGTGTCTTTAGTGAGAAAGAGGATGGTAGAATAGGAGATGGACCATTGTTGGAAGAGTAGAGTAAGTAAGGGATGAACTTGCTTCAACACTTGCATTGGAGTCCCCTTATATAGGATGATGGACTGTTAGAGGCTAGCTTATCCAAGACCAAATGGCTGGCTCTCCTTGATTTGACAAAATGAAGGCATCTCGCCTACCCTTATGTCATAGGATATAGATCTTGGGGTCTATGCTATGGACAACAACAGAGGTAGTTATGATATATTGGAGAATGTTCACAGAATGAGGTTGGTGGTAGGTATGATACACCTTACGTGGAGGGTATCACTTGTTGGTTCAATGCCTTTGTTTCTTGAGAAAGGAGCAAGTCAAGTGACCTCGATAAACCCTTAACTATAGCCTCTAAACCACAATCCTCTATTGATTCTGCGCAATGTGTGCCTAGGCCTTGCTCCTAGCCTATGAAAACAAAGTGATAGCAATGGTTGTATTGATCATGAATTATATAAGACTCCCTAATAGAGGGTATAAGGCATAGGGGAGTCATGACCCAACAGAGGGTCTTTTTGGTCAAGCCAAGAGGCGGTGTCAAGCTACTCAAGCCATGTTGCTATTGGGTTGGGGTGGCTGAGCAGAGATACCTTGACTTGAGCGAGTGGAATTCATGGCCACGCCTTGAAATGACCTATGGGAATGAAGCATGAAGGGATCATGGTGTGATAGAGGAGCACTTGGCCGAACTAAGGGATTGTTGGGCTATGTTGCTAGTAGGGTGGCTGAGCGAAAGTGCCTTGGCTCAACTGAGTATTGCTTTGTACCATGACTTGGGATTCCCAATCTTTGACTCGTCTACTATGTGCATTGGCATGTGACTAAGGCATTGAGCTTGTTAATGGGCTAAGGTACCATACTCGGTGATTCATGTCCCATGCTTAGGCTTGGGCACGACCTAATAGTTTATTTAGGAGATGTCGTGGCATTGCTGAGGGCTTGTCACATGGTCATATTCGTTCGACTGGGCTGACATGGAGCCCCCACATAATGGGATAATCCAAATACCCACACTAAGAAGGTGTCATCTTGAGCACTTGTCAGATATATGTCCAAATGTATCATATTATTACTTAAATTTCTTTTGTAAACTTTTATACACTTGGGGAACACTCGTTTCCATCACTTAAACACAAATGAAATACATTGCAAGTTTGAAAAAAGTAACTTAGGATCCTATTTATACCTATTAATTTCTCATGCTCTAGTCTCTTTAATTTTAGGAATTCTAAAGTCCAATTCTAATATAGATATTTGGATATTTATTTACATTTCTTTTTCAATATGTAGAATGAGAAAAATGATTTCTTTACTATTTTGATAATAATAAAATGTATATATATTTTGTCATGCAAAAATGAAGAATAGTTATGTTTTTAATGTATACATATGAAAATTTTACCTAGTCGTGTCGTATCTTGATTTTCTATCTTGTAGTATCTTGTTTTTTTTTAAAAAAAAATTGCCGCATTGTCTTATCTGTATTGTTGTACCCATGTTTTGTGTCCAAATCTATGCTTAATAAATAATTTTAAGAAGGTTTGCATTGTATTTATTGAGGATTCTTTGGTAATGTCCTTTGCAAAAAGGGTTTTGGTCTTAAACGGGCGTGTTAAATTGGGCAATTAATTATGGCATAAGGTTGGACCTGGAAGTTCTGACCTTTTGGAGGGAATTTGAAGTGTTAGGAGGGGATTTTGAGAAATGTGGTGAGTGGTGCCCTCATGCTTTTGGATTTTGAGAAAAGAGTGGAACAAATGTTCCTTTGAAGAAAGTAGAGATCCTTATTTTGGCTCAAGGGGAGCTCCAAGTTTTGATATAGTCTATTGCTCATCTTTTGGGAGCTATTGCACTAGTGCATAGTTTTTGAGATCCAGCTTTTGGGTTTTTGTACAGGGTTGGTGTTTGTCTGTATGTGATCGGTAAGTTCATGCTTAAGTGCTGTCCAAAGTGGGACAGGGCAGTTGGCCCAGTGGTGGATTTAGCTGTCCCTTGGAACAGTGAGAATGTTAGAGGTTCAGGGTTTGAGTCGATGAAGAATCTTTCGTTATATTCTAACTTACTAACTCCCTAACATCCTATCATATGGGCAAAAAAAAGAAAAGAAAAAAAAAAAAGAAAGTGCTCTCCAAAGTGTACGGACTCATCTTAAGTTCCATAGTAGACTAGATGTCATTATTTTGTAGATGGACTGAATGTACAGTATTTGTGCAATAAAATATTGTATATACAAGATTGTTCAAAAAAAAAAAAAAAAAAATCCTGTGCTTGCAAGATCAAAGATGTTAACTCTCTTTGCTGCGTCTAAATATTTAAAAATGGTTCATATACTCTTGTATTTGATTGTCCACATAATATTCTGTAGTTTCCTTGATGTACATGTTCAGATCAGATCTCTACGATATTGAGAGCAAATGAACCTGCAGATGGTGGCTCGAGAAAACCATGGCTTACAGCTATTCTGAAACATCTTCCAGTTTGCAGATATCATATGCGGCTTGATACTCCGGCTACAACTTGAAACATTAAAGACATTTTTGAGGGTTATAGTTTTCTCATTCCTTTTCTTGTGGGCCAATAACTATGCTTTATATTACTTAGAAATGAAATAATTACCCTATCATTAAGCAGCTTTTGCTAATTTGTTAAGCTGTTAAGCTTTATTTTGGTCCTATCTAAAAAAAAAATAGAGCTTTATTTTGGAAAACTTATCTCTGTTTGAATTGCTGGATCAAGTAGCCACAGATTATATCGATATGCTATATCATTGCTGTGTGTTCAGATCTGGGGTCCAGGAGAACACACTCGTCAAATTACTTGTTTGAGGTCAACTTGATTAGAGGAATCCATCCGCCACTAACCTACACATCCTACCTTAACCATTGTCAAAAGTCATCGTAAATTCCTCAAAAGCTAAATTTTCATTGCTGGATGGATGAACCTAGGAGTTTTGTTGATAAGCCAACATAAAGTTTCTGTGCACACATGTTTGTGTATACTTTTTCTTTTTGTGAAGTTCTTGTTCCAGACCCCATTAGTCAATGGACTGACTGATAGTTGAAGGGACAGGATCATGATTTTGACTTCTAGGAAAGCCTGTAGGTGAAGGAAGGAATTGCTGTAAGTTAAGATTTCAGTGAACTTGAGCCTGCTTCCATACCGGATAAGGAACCGAAGTAAGCCAGTAGTTCAGTTTTGGTACTCCAGTTCCAGCTCTTGTAGAAAGAGGTTGGTTTGTCAATTTAGTCGCTTTTTTTAAGGCTTAGGGAGAGCGGGGTGCGGTTACAAATCTCTGACTACACCATCCCAAACACCTCCTCCCCACTTATTTTCCCCTCTTTTGTTCATCAAAGCTAATGGTACAGGTTTATCCATCTATTTTGTAACTTCTGAGGCCTTTGTTAGCTATTCCTTGAGCATGTTTCTTCAGATAATTTTGGCTAAGCTTGAGATTTGTTTGGTAGTTTTATTTTCTTGCGAGTTTTCTCTACTGTGCTGCTGCATGTCTTCTTGTACATTGATTATCCACACAAGGTAACTTTAGAAAACATGACATCGATATTAAAGGACTGGATAAATGTTTATCTTCTTGTTTAGTTATTAAAATGGACATAGTGCTGCATCTATTTGAGGAATTTGTTGGTTAAACTAATGCCATTGGGTTTGTGAAGTGGGACTTTTTCTTTTAGTCACATGGTAAGAAGTTAGATTATTACAACAGGCTGATGTTATTCTATTGACTCGATTTGAGATTTAACCTCAATCGCACTTGAGCATCCTCTTATGACCACTTGGACCTTGTGTACCCCATTTTGTTTATTCAAAGATCTTGAACAATGGCTGTTAAGAGTAGTGGTGTTAGGGACTCTATTTGATTGCTGAACTTAATTGATCTGCAGGTAACAGGGACTGTCCCTATCACCACAAGAGCACAAGATCTTCTATTTCAAAATTATTTTAAGTCTCACGCAATCACAATCACATAATTTAATTTTTAATTTTAAAAATCAGATTATGGGACAAGATTCCACTTGGCCTACCCTTGTCGGCACGTAATGTTTTCAAAAATTTTAATTATTGGATCATGTTTCGAAATTTGTGTTTTAAAATTCTTGCATAATTTGATGGGTGATAATATTGAGATAGGAAGATATGTTCTTTGATATTCAAGTGGCCTGTGGGGTTACTTGAATAATATATATATATATATATATTT